>BJKM01000206.1:505394-910307 GCA_015082035.1 Chaenogobius annularis | reverse complement strand
TGTCTGTATAGCAGCAGTCAGGGGAGAGTTAATCATCGTTGATATAGAACCCTTGAACTTATTATATTGAGCGTGAGTTGGGCCAATCTTAATTACTGATTTGATCGGATATTCAAGATGGCTGGGAAGGTCCCTGGGTGAGGGTAGAGATGGAAAGGAGAGTGAGGAATCTGTAGTGGGAGTAGATGTTGCAGGGGGGCCAGGGCTGCTCTGAGGGCGGGGCGATGGCGGGGATACTGCCGGGCCTGTCCAGATGGTCAAGGCCTTTGATGAGGACGTGCAGGAAGACTGAAATGACTCTGCGCTAGCCGTGGTGAAGATTTTGTGGTGCTGCTGCAGATGAGGTTTCGTGGGAGGTGGTGGAGGTGATCGTGGAGCGTGGATTGAATTCTTTGCTGGTGGTGGTGGAGCGGCTGCTAATATATTTTGGTGGAGGTTTTGGTTGTGGTGCTGGGATGTTGGCATTGGCTGGTCTCTGGCTGATGGAGCAGGAATTCTTCTCTCATCCCTCTTTTTAACGTCTGTCAGGACTGTCCAGGCCCAGTCCGATGCTTAGAGCGTGGAGCAGTCTCTGTCAGCACCTCATCCCATATTTAGAACTCCCGCCTGAAATATCAGACTTGATTAATATCTCTTCTCAAAGAAACTTCTCTCTAAAAATACAAAATCATTTCAAAGCCATCTCAGCCATATGCCTACAAAATAAAATGGAAAAATGACCTCTCAATAAGTCTGATGAACTTCTGGACCAAATTGTAAAAATACGTATCTTATGTCCAATGAATTACTTAATACATACAAAAACTTCACAAACACATGGCAGGGTAACAGATTAGCTAAAATGGGTTTCAATCAGAGATTGGCACATATTGCACTCAGAAAGTATAGACACACATACCCATAACCTGGCACGGCACTGCACTGCACACAGTCAAACACTTTTGGGAAGAGGTCACACAGTCACTATCCACTATAGTGGGCTGCCACATCCCATTATCCCCCTCTCTCTGTCTGCTAGGGGACCTCACAATAATGACTGAATAAACCATAAACTTCAAACACTCCTCACAGCTCTAACCATCGCCAAGAAAACTATCCTCATGAACTGGAAAACCTGCAATAGCAAACACATTAACCACTGGAAAAATCTTATCACCGACTTCATTACAATGGGATATACACCTCCTCCTATAATCGCTCATCTGAAACAGACCTCCCCCGCCCAACGCTCTCTGACCTATTACAACTCTGATTCCCTTCTCTTCTTCCTCTATCTTCCACTCTTCACACAGTTCAGTCGTCTACCAACTTTATGTATTTTTCTGTGAGCCAACTCCTACACAACCACACAGACACCATCCTTCCACACAACCACCACCCTGCCACACAACAACCACTCTGCCACACAAACATGTTATTAAAAGATACATGTATTTTTGTTGTTTTATCATCACTGAATGACTGCATTCCATAGAATCACTATATGGTCTTGTGTATTTTAGTGACTGCATTCCATATAATTATTATTGAGTGACTGCATTCCATAGAATACGGTCACTAGTAGTTCCAGGGTATTATTATTATTTTATTATTATTATTATTATTATTATTATTATTATATTTTCCACATTTATCCCCGTTTTTCGGTGGGCGCACAGCTCGCATTCCTTGTCCGATTTACGGCTTTCAAAGTTCAGGTTGTAGATAATTCTCTTCTGGTTCCTGGACTTGCTTTCGGGTAATCCTCAGCCTTGTCATTTTCTCAGGATTCGTCTCTGAACATTGGATGTTTCCCTCTCTCTTGGCTTTCACAGGTCGCATTTCTTGTCCGATTTACGTCATTCAAAGTTCAGTTTGTAGATAATTCTTGTGTGATTCCTGGACTTGCTTTCGGTATTCCTCTGTCTTATCATTTTTTTTTTTTTTTACAATTTTCCCTATCTCTAGAATGGCGGAAGTTGGTGATGTTGGAGCATTGTGAGTCATCGTCGTAGCAACTGTCAGAAAACGTCATGGAATAGGGCTTTTTGATAATCTCGGCATGGAATGTACATGTACAGAGCATGTGCAGGAATTGAAAAGAGACTGCACTCACAATCAGTAGTGAGACATTTATACTTGATTTTGTGTTTTTATATAGACGTGTAAAAAAGTGCGTTTTGTTTTGCATTAGGCAGTCACTCACTGGCCGTTTGTAGGTTTTATATTTTTCACATTTATCCCGTTTCGGTGGGGCAGCAAGCTCGCATTCCTTTCGATTTACGGTTTCAAAGTTTCAGGTTGTAGATATTCTGTGTATTCCTGGACTTGTTTCGGTATTCCTCTGTCTTATCATTTTTTTTTTTTTACAATTTTTCCCTATCTTTTAAAGTGGCGGAATGTTGATGATGTTGCGGGATGTTGGAGGTTTTGGCATTGTCATCAGAATCTGAAAGGGTTTATTGCCATTGTCAATGAACAAATTCACAAACATAGGAACTTGTCTCGGCCTTAAGGTGCAACATAAAACACTGAGCAATAATAAAACAACATATATTCAATCCAAAGGGCATGCATTAAGAGACAATTTAAAATGACTATAGTATAAAGTAAAAATAGGCATTACTATTTACATGAAAATTACAGTTAAATTTACAGTTGTAGTGCAGAAAGTGACAGTGCAGTGAGTGATTTATCCTTGATTATGTGGTTTTATATAGACCTTTTGTTTTTTTTCATTAGGCAGTCACTCGCAATGGCTTTCTGCCATTGCCGTTTCTAGTTGTATCACTACTAGCGTCACACTGTTGTCCCTAAAATACTACCCCCCCACAAGAGGTTTTTTCTTTGGGACAGCATCTCTGTCCCAAGTGGAGATGCTCGTAAAATGTCCCCTCTTTTTTAATGCACCTTAGAGACTAAATATGACACAGGAAAAAAAAAGGGCAGAAATAATGTGGGGGAGATAATCAGACACGTATATGTACTGTATGTATATGTATATATGTTATATCTATCTATGTGTATGTATGTATGTATGTATATATGTGTAAATATGTGTATATATTATATATAGAGAGATGCAATGACAATGGGTAGTGGTATATAATGATTGCTATTTTAAAAAGATGACTATATCTACATGTACGACAATATATGTGATGATGGTATGATGATGTAACACATTTTGACTCTGTTTGAATGCATACACACATACACTCTTGCACACATGCACAAATAACACACACACACAACGCATGCACCCACACGTACAAACACACACACACAATCACCCTGCTCTGAAGTTGTCCTCTAATGTCTGTATTGTTGTCTGCTTTTGCTGTTTTTGTTCTTATTGTCCTCATTTTGTTACTCTTTTGTATTTGTAAAAAAAAAAAAAAAAAAAGTAGAAATACATCCTTTTTCACTGTACTTGTCGTTTATCTTGTTGACAACAACTGTGTAAAGTTTCAAATCTCTAGGAATAGACATTTTGGGGCTGTTGACCTTTTTGAATCAAAAAGTATATTCCAAATATGCGCCAACTGTTTCAAACTGTCATACTACAATTGTAGCTCCTCTATGATCATAAAACATACAATTTGATGTTTTGAAGACTACAAATACCCATTATATAAACTGCTAAGAACAATGTATGTGAAAATGTGTAAACAAGAGTCTAACCATGAATTTCCCAATAAGAGGTGAAAAAAAATATATGGGTCACTCCACACTAAAGTGTAGAATTGCCATTGTCATTCATTAGGGAATCATTAAAAATATTCCAAAAGCAAAAATGACAAGGTCTTTGTTATTTTTTAAACCTTGTATATGATAAAATGAGAACAGCAGATGAAACAAACTCCCAAAAAAAGGATGTCCACCCAACAACTTCAACGACTTGTAAAAGAAAGATTGAATACAGACGAAGAACCTACTAGTGATGAAAAGAAGGGGAAATACTTCTAGATTCATGCCAGAAATGCTTTTCAAAATGTTTCCACTCGTATTTTTGAAATTGTCCTAAAAAGAAGTGTCGTGGGCGTAACCAGGAAGTGTCCGGTATTAGGGTTAGGACGAAACAACATTGTCTACCGCGTGGGGAAAACTAACATCTTACTTCGGCGTTTTGTGGCGCTGCCGACGCAAATCGGCCACTCGCACATGTGCAGCGCGCTCAGCAGTCTGACAAACGCTAAGCGAGGGAGAAAACTGTTTTGAAAGTTTTGTGTCCGACGAAGTTTACGTATGTTACGTCCAAGAGAAGTGTGTCAATGGTAAAAATGTATATTGTACCCATTTATCTACTTTAATGGTATTTTATGATGCCTAGAGGTGGTACTTTCTGATGTGAGTTGGAATAAAAAAAAAATCCTTATTTAAATGTTGACCTTTATGTAACACTTTTGTAAACTTAAGTGTGGAGTGACCCATATATACATATATATTTTTGGGGGTGTAATAATACATATGTCTAACGAAATGCACGTCCAAAAGGCTAACGAGATCAGAAAAGCTGGCTCTTTACTGCTTTACGCATGTGAATAGTTTGTTTCCCGTCTGGCTTATTCCAAAAACCCACCCATAGGTCGAAAGCTTATCTGATTGGCTACAATAATATGTCAACTAAAAAAGTACTACGTTACTTCTTTAGCACGCTTTCACGGGTAAAAGACTAAAGGCGCAAGTGCGAAAAGGTGATGCCTGATTTATTTAAAGGGCTGTGCCAGACAAACCCGTGAGCGACGGTCTCATTTTGTAGCTGCAAGTGTGAGAAAAAACAAACATACCCAACTCCATATTGTATCTGGAGCCGGTGTTTTTGATACGGACCAGAGAAGTGTCGCTCCAGCTTTCGTTTTTCACGGAAGAAAAACGCTGTTTACTGGACTATTTCTTCAAATGGGATTACTTCAGGAAAAAAAGTGAATATTGTTTTTCTGTGGATTATTAGGACAGAATGAGTACAGCTACTGATGGACTGACCCTCGTTGAGTTCGTCAGAACCGAAATAAGTGTAAGAAATGTGTTACGAAAATTTGAATTTGATCAAACTATTGGTGATTGCTTATTGGGGCATATTATTCAATGCAAATCAATGGCATATTCGTTTTGCTGAGAAAATATAATCTTAAAATGATGTATAGGTTTCTGGTATTGACAAAGAAAATAAGAGTTTAAATTCTGGTTCATTTCTGGATCGGTCATTTTGCAAAGTGATGTTGGTTAACCATTTTGTCTGTTATTTCTCACAAAATCGAAACCATCAGTTACTGATACTGTGTTGGGGATATTTAGTGCACCTCCGGCCCGCCTCTCTCTCCCCCTCTTCCCTCCCTCTCTCTCCTCCCCCTCTCTCTCCCTCCCCTCTCTTCCTCCCCTCTCTCTCTCTCCTCTCTCCTCCCCCTCTCTCCCCCTCTCTCTCCTCTCCTCTCTCCCCCTCTCTTCCCCCCTCTCTCTCCTCTTCTCTCTCTCCCCTCTCCCCCTCCCCTCTCTCTCCCCTTCCTCTCTCTCCTCCCTCTCCCCCCTCCTCTCCCTCTCTCCCCTCCTCCTCTCCCTCCCCTCCCCTCTCTCCTCTCTCTCTCCTCCTCTCTCTTCCTCTCTCTCCCCCTCTCTCCCCCTCTCTTCCCTCCTCCCTCTCTCTCCCTCTTCCTCTCTCTCCCCTCCTCTCTTCCCTCCCTCTCTCTCTCCCTCCCTCTCTCTCCCCCTCTCTTCCCCTCCCCTCTCTCCTCTCTCTCTCCTCTCCCTCTTTCCCCCTCTCCCTCCTCTCCTCTCCTCCCTCTTCCCCCTCTCTCCTCGTCTCCTGCTGCTCTCTCGCCTCTCCCTCCTCCCTCCTCCTCCCTCTCTCTGCTCTCTCTCCTCTCCTTCCTCTCGTCCTTCCTTCGCCTCCTTCTCCTCTCTTCCTCCTCCGCCTTACTCTCCTCCTCTCCTCTCTCTCCTCCTCCGCCTCCTCTCTCTCTCCTCCCCTCTCTCCCTCCCTTCTCTCTTCTCTCCCTCCCCCTCTTCCCCTCCTCTCTCTCTCCTCTCTCTCTCTCTCCTCCTCCTCTCTCCTCCTCTGCCTTCCCCTCCCTCTCTCTCTCTCTCTCCTCTTCCTCCCCTCTCTTCCCCTCCCTCTCTCTGTTCTCCTCTGCCTCTCTCTCCTCCTCCCTCTCTCCTTCTTCTCCGCCTCTCTCTCCCCCACCCTCTCTTCCCCTCCCTTTCTTCCTCTCCTCCACTCTCTCTCTCCTGTCCGCCTCCTCTCTCTCTGTCCTCCTCTGTCTCTCTCTCCACTCCTCCTCCTCCCTCTCCCCTCTTCCTCCCCTGTCTCTCTGTCTTCCTCTATTTTGCTCTCTCTCTCATCTCCCTCCTCTCCCCTCTTGCTTCGCCTCCCTCTCTCTGTCCTCCTCTGCCTCTTCTCTCTCTCCTCTCTCCCCCTCCTCTCTCTTTCTGTCCTCCTCTTTCTCCTCCTCCCTCTCTCTGTCCTCCTCCGCCTCTCTCTCTCCTCCCCTCTCTTCCCCTCCCTCTCTCTCTCCCTCTTCCTCTCCCCCCTCTCTTCCCCTCCCTCTTTCTGTCCTCCTCTGCCTCTCTCCCACTCCCCCTCCTCCCTCTCACCCCTCCTCCCTTTCTCCACTTCCTCCCCTGTCTCTCTGTCTTCCTCTATTTGCTCTCTCTCTCATCTCCCTCTCTCTGTCCTCCTCAGCGCCCTCCTCCCTGTTCTCTTGTCTCCTCTGCCTCCTCTCTCTCCTCCTCCTCCTCTCGTCCTCTCTCCTCTCTCTCTCCTCTCTCCCTCTCTCTGTCCTCTCCTCCTCCCTCTCCTCCTCCTCCTCTCTCTCTCTCTCTCTCTCTCCTCTCCCCTCTCCGTCCTCCTCTGTCCTCTCTCTCTCCTCCTCTCTCTTCCCCTCCCTCTCTCTCTCTCTTCTCTCCCTCTTCCTCCCCCCTCTCTTCCCCTCCCTCTCTCTGTCCTCCTCTTCTCCTCTCTCTCTCTCCCTCTCTTCCCCTCCCTCTCTCTCCTTCTCTCCCTCTTCTCTCTTCTCCCTCTCTTCCTCCTCCCTCTCTCTGTCCTCCTCCCCTCCCTCTCTCTGTCCTCCTCTCTCCTCTCCTCTCCCTCTCTCTCTCCTCTCTCTCTCTCCTCCCCCTCTTCCCCTCCCTCCCTCTCTCTCTTCTCTCTCTCCCCCCCTCTCTCTCCCTCCTCTCTCTGTCCTCCTCTTCCCTCTCTCCCCCCCCTCTCTCCCCTCTCCTCTTCCTCCCTCCTCCCCCCTCTCTCCCCTCCTCTTCTCCTCCTCCTCTCTCCGTTCTTCTCCGCCTCTCTCTCTCCCCCCTCTCTTCCCCTCCCTTTCTCTCCTCCTCCTCTTCCTCTCTCCCTCTCTCTCTGTCCTCCTCTTCCTCTCCTCCTCTACCTTTCTTTTCTCCTCTACGTCAATATATTGACTATAGCTATTTCCCCTCCGCTTTCTGTATGCAGCCTGCATCTTTGCCCTCCTTCGCGAACGGAGGTGGGCACAGTTCCCAGCGCTGGTGCATCGAGCAGGTGCACCCTCTCTCCCCCCTCTCTCTCCCTGTCTCTCTCTCTCTCTCCCCCCTCCCTCCCTCGTCTGTGCTTGCGTATGTTCCCATGCATTCGTGTCTCGGCACAGCGGCTTGCGGGAGGCAGCTGCAGGACTGGACCGGACGCTGGTGATGGTGTGATGCCGTGCGCGCTGCCGTGCTTTTGGAAAGGAGAGCCGCACCACGGGACGTCAGTCTCCCACCTCTCACGTCGGGGGATGCGAGGGCTTGTGTTGCGCCAATGTCGCTGCAAGTTTTCCTTCCCGACGCGGCTTGTTAATCCATCTCGATGAAGGGCATCCTTGGATAAAAAAAAAACCCCAAACGCGCAGAAATCCGAGCAGCGAAGCTGAAGCGGATCGAGGGTTGAGCAAGCCGCGCCTGGGAAGCACCTGAAACTGCTGTGCACAGCTTACAAATGGACCTCTTTCTTGTTTTGGCTTCGGATCGTTGGAATACCGGGATGTTCCGGGGCTGGAAGTACCTGCTTGATGCGGTATTGTATTGAAAGCACAGCTCGGGGAAATCTGATCCAGGAGCAGCCGTCGCAGTCGCAGTAGATTTCCCCCCTCCGCTGCGTGACAACACCCTTCAGGCAGGCTCTTGGTTCTGTCTGTCTGTACCTTTGCACTTGGGCTTTTCACTCGGCTCTGTGGGTGCATGTAAACGGGCTGTTTGGAGGGCACTGGCTGTGGTGGGTGATCCTCCAGAGACGCTGAGCTTCTCTCACTTACCGAATCATAAAAAACAAACCTAATCGTGTCTGCGTTAGGTGTGGATTCGACAGGACTGCAGCCTTCAACTTTCACTTCACAAAAACACTAAAACGAATTTGCGCCATCCAAGTTATACATGGAAGGATTCTATTTTGAGTAAATGTGTTTATATAAATATATATATGTATATATAAATATATATATATATTTGCCTGGGCATCTGAAGCTCCCTCTTCTGCCCATGCTTCTTCCCACTGCCTCTCTCCTCTCTGTCTCCTGCTCACAGATAGAGCTCTTCTCCTTCCATTTTCCCTGCTCCTGAACTTGCCGTTTGGATTCTTGTGTAACTCTCTACCCTCACTACTAATTTACATATTCTCAAATATCCCTGTGCTTTTGTATAGCTGTGTTTTATCGTGCTGTTACTGTCAGTGTTTTTGCATGCATCTCTTGGACTACTATTGCGTTTGGATTTAAGATGTACATACAAGGATTATAACACAATCTATTTATTGCCGTGTATTTCTGGAACCGTATTGCCACTTACTTCTGATGCCAACCCAATATCTGGATTAATCCCCAATGAGCCACAACGGACGACAGGGCAGGATGAGCGAGGCGGCAGGGTCAGGGGCAGTCATCCTGGAGGAGCCGGAAATCGCGGCCACTAATTCCGGGGCGCGAGGTGAGAGCCAAAACCAAGAGCAGGCACCGTTTTTTCGCTGCCCGTTCTGGCCGCGGCAGCAGACATGGCTCTGCATGGTCCCCTTGCTTATCGGTTTCATCGGCTTGGGACTGAGCCTGATGCTGCTTAAGTGGATTGTGGTGGGAACGGTGCGGGATTATGTGCCGACAGACCTGGTGGATGCTAACCGGATAGGGCAGGATCCAATCTTCCTATCCAAGCCCAGTGGAATTCCCAAAAGCGGCGATACTTCTACTACAACTACTGCCACGACTACAACTATCACTACGACTACAGCAGAGGGAGGAGACCCATCTGCCAAAACAGCAGGGAGAGCCAGGACTCGCCTTACCGCAACCACCACTGCTGTCAACCACAGAGGGGGCGGAGCATACGGAAGCCAAGTTACCCAGAGGAATCCTGGGAACCGTAATGGACGCCATGGTTTTACTACAACCACCGCTGGGCCCAGAAGCACCCACACCGTTGGAGCAGGTACGGCCAGCTCGTCGCCACACAACCCCACGGTGCTCCACGACCAAACGGCCATGTGGACCCCGGAACACACTACCACAGAGGCTGCTGTTACCATGACGACCTCGCGGAGCCATGGACACCACAAGACACGTAAGTCATGCGATTCTGACATTTTTGTGGGCTTGAAATCCTGTGCAGTTAACTTTGTGATGTCTAGTGAAGTCTTTAGGAATGAAGGTGTTGCAAGGGCTGTTTTCTTTTTAGGCCGGTTTTGTACATTCGACACCGTGTGGGCCAAGAAATGCAGTGCAGTGATCAATAGCATCGACTGCTACAGTAAGGCCATCCCAACTGTTGTGATGTCAACAATGAATTATTCAGCTGTTTGATGGATTCACTCAGCTTTCTTGCTGCATCACAAGTTCAATTTGATTCTCAGTGACTTTCAACAGAGTAGAAAATGGCTGCCTGAAGTGTCTGGACTCAAATAATAAGTATTTGGAGGAAGAAAGTGGAATGGAAGAAGTAGGCTGATAGCAAAGAAGCTGTGGTACACACTAGGGCTGCAAGCGATGTCACAGGGAACACTAAGATCGTTTTAGTTACATTTCACCGTTTTTTTGTCCAGGTTTAGTCTTGTTTATAGGTGCATTATGTAACATTTTGGCTTGGCTCCTTTTCTTCTTGTCACCATGGAGATGTTATTGCTTGGCCTGGAATGTTCCAAAGTATGGAATGAATGAATTACACATTTTTATTGCTGAAAGATACCTTGAATAATACACATTCCACTGGCTACAGAACAGGGGTCTCATTCATAAAACAGGATGTGGAACTCTGACTGAAAGAGTACGTGGGGGCAAAACCCAAACTTCATGTATGTAGAAGAATATTCCGCTTTATAAAACCCTCACGGATCCCACCTGGAGCACAAATCTGCACAGAAGATGCCTGTGTGTGTGTGTGTGTGTGTGTGTGAGTGTGTGTGGGGGGAGTGTGTGTGACAGGTGTGTGCTTTTTGTGTGTGTGTGTGAGGCGTGTGTGTGAGGTGTGGTGTGTGTGTGCGGGGTGTGGTGGGTGTGATGTTGGGTGTGTGTGTGAGGGTGTGTATGTGAGTCGTGTGTGGTGTGTGTGAGGTGTGTGTGTGTGTGTTAGTGGGGGGTGTGTGTGAGTGGGGGTGTGTGTGTGAGGGTGTGTGTGTGTGGTGTGTGTGAAGAGGGTGTGGTGTGTGTGTGGGTTGAATGCGGTGTGTGTGATGTGTGTGGTGAGGGTGTGTGTGAGGTAGGGTTGTGTGTGTGTGTGTGTGAGGTGGTGTGTGTGGTTAGGTGTGGTTTGTGGTGTGAGAGGTGTGTATGTGTAATTGTTTTGGCACGGTGGTGATTGTGTGTGAGGTGTGTGTGAGGTGTGTGTGTGTAGGTGGTGTGAGGTGTGCTGTGTGTGTGTGTGTTGAGGTTGTGTGTGAGGTGCGTGAGGTGTGGTGTGTGAGGTGTGTGTGTGTGTTGCTGTGTGTGTGGTGAGGGGTGTGTTGTGGGTAGGTTTGTGTGTGTGTGTGTGTGGAGGTTGTGGTTGTGAGGGGTGTGGTGGTGTAGGTGGTGGGTGTGTGTGTGTGTGTGAGAGAGGGTTGTGTGTGATGTGTGTGTGAGGTGTGTGAGGTGTGTGTGTTGTGTGTGAGAGTGTGTGTGTGTGTAGGTGTGTGTTGTGTCTGGTGGAGGGTGTGTGTGAGGTTGTGTGTGCTGTTGGGTGAGTTGTGTGTGTGTGTTAGGTGTTGGTTGAGAGTGTGTGTGAGGTTGTTGTGTGAGGGGTGTGTGTGAGGTTGTGTTGTGTGTGGTGTGTGTGTGAGTGAGTGTTGGGGCAGGTGCGTGACGTTGTGTGTGAGGGGTGTTGTGTGAGGTGTGTGTGTGTGTTGTGTGTGTGTGTTGAGGCATTTGTGTGTGCGTGGTGAGGTGTGATGAGGGTGTGTGTAGTGTTGTGTGGGTAGAGGTGTGTGCTGTGTGTTAGGTGTGTGCTGTGTGTGTGAGGAGGTGTGTGTCGTGTGAGGTGTGTGTGTCGTGTGTGTGATGTGTGAGTGTGTGTGGTAGGTGTGTGTTGTGTGAGGGGTGGTGTTAGTGTTTGAGTGTGTGTGTGAGGTGTGTGGAGGGGTAGTGTGTTAGGTGTGTGTGTGTGTGGTGAGTGTTGAGTGTGTAGGTGTGTGGTGAGGTGTGTAGTGTCGTGTTGTGAGGTGTGTGTGTTAGGGTGGTGTGTGTGGGGTGTGTTAGGTGTGTGTGTGTGAGGTGTGTGAGTTGGTTGTGTGAGAGGTGTGTGTGTGTGTGTTTTGTTGTGGTGAGGTGTGGTTGTGTGTGTGAGGGTGGTGGTGTGTGTGGGTGTGTGGGGTGTGTGTGTGGAGAGGTGTGTGTGTTTGGAGGTTGTGTGTGTGTGTGAGGGTGCTGGTTAGGTGTGTGTGTGTGTGTGAGTGGTGTGTGTGGAGGGTGTGTGTTAGTGTGGTGTGGTGTGTGTGAAGGTGTTGTGTGTTTGTGTGGTGTGAGAGTGTGTGGTAGTGTGTGTTGTTGTGTTAGGTGGTGTGTGTTGTGTGTGTGTGTGTTGAGGTGTTAGGTGTGTGTGTGTGTGTGTGTGTGTGTGTGAGAGGTGTGTGTTAGGTGTGTGTGTGTGTGTGTTCCTTTGACACATTCACACACACATTTGACAAGCTGATCGTGGACAACTGAATTGCACGTTTAGATTGTGTGCAAAGTGCTGCTTTAAATGTTTGAATTGTACGAGATGTGTGCTCTGCATGTTGGAGCAGATGGTTCGCTGTGTGAACCATACCTGGCCTCCTAAAAGGTCCAAAGCAGATACTACAAGTTCTAGCTTCCAAAGCCGCCTGGCTCAGCTTTGACTCCTGGAACATTTTCGCACGAGATGATTGGATTGGAGAGAACAAAGACTCGTCAAAGAAACGTCAAAAATCGAACAAATGAATCCTTCCTCTCCAAACTCTGACTTGATCTTGTGCTAAAACGCCGTGTTTCCACTGACGCTAACTTCTATGTGGAGCCTTAGCAACACAAAGCTAGCTAAGCACCTTAGCAACAGCAATTTTCCTGTTTGTCGCTTTGTCAAGAGCCAAACTCTGATATTTCCAGGTCATAATGCGTCTAACATTGAAATAAAAGCCTTGTCTTGTAAACTAAACTCCTTTTTTTTCATTTGCGGAGCTGGAACTTATGATTCCAGTTGAAATATGGCTATTAATCAAATCCAGCCTTTTTTTGCCTGATATTGTGCAGCCCTAGTTTAGAGCCACGCTTCGTGAGTGCATAGATCCTAATATTGGCAAAAGAATACCAGTCAAATAACTATTGATTTTCTTGTTGAATGAGGACATCATTGCAGTTCTAAAGATAGAGGCTTGTTTTGATGCTGCTGATGTGTTTTTGGTGTTGACATTCTTATACGGCTTATGTCATTTCGAATGCTCCTATTGCACGTCAAACCAACAGATGACGCTTGGGTTTGCTTGATGATGACGAGTGCAAACGGCTCCCTACTGCTTTTTAAATTGGACATGTCATAAAAAGTCTCAAATCAAAGTACAATTTTCTCCAACACACACTTAATGATGGAAGAACAGTTGGCATGCAAGCAGAGAACTACGATTATAAATAAACATTCTTGATCAAATTGAAAAGCTTATTGCCAATACTAAGGAATTAGGCAACACAGCAATTTTAAGAGCTTGGTCTAAGAAGATTTTAGATGGAGTTATAGAAAAGCTGTCGCATTTGTGTGTCTCATCTTTTTCATGTTTTCAAGGATTTTTCAACAGTTTTTTCAACATACATAACAAAAAAAGAAAAACAGAAAACGAAATGTGACAAAGAGAGCAAAATAAACAAAGGCAACACAAGACGTCCAATGAAATCACAGTTTGTCAAATCTGTCCATTTTCAAATGAAGCCTCAACCACTTTTTTATGTAAGCGTATATCATTATGTAAGTCCAGTCCTTGATGGTTGGTTCGGTGGGTATCATACATTTTTTGTGGTGACCTTTTATCCACAGCCAAGAGTACAGTCCAAAGGTATCCATTTATTGTGTCCACGGCAGGAGTTTCTTGGTCCAAATACATAGTTCTGAAATCAAGCAGGATCAAATCTTTATTGAGCTCAGTCCAATAGTTTGGAGCAACAGGACAGTCCCAAAACATGTAGTTATGGTTTGCCTGCTGGCAACCACATTTTCTCCAAAAGTCAGCATTTCCTAAATAGTGAGCATTTTGACATGGTGTTATGAAAAATACATTATATATTTTCAGCTTAAACCCAACTGATGCGGTGAGTGGCTTCTCATTTCTGAAACAACCATGAAAGACAAATCCCATGGTCATGGAAAAGATGTCAGTGTGTTTGAGAAGGATCAGATCATTGGCATCAAGCAGAGAAAACATCTGAGGAGAAGCAGAAACTAATCTTCTACAGATCTGAACCCCAGTGAGAGTGTTTAGGATGAGCTGGAGAAGACTTTGTGCAGTAGTCACTCTCTCC
Organism: Chaenogobius annularis; assembly: GCA_015082035.1. Taxonomy (NCBI): domain Eukaryota; kingdom Metazoa; phylum Chordata; class Actinopteri; order Gobiiformes; family Gobiidae; genus Chaenogobius; species Chaenogobius annularis. Next base: position 896,403 of record BJKM01000206.1, on the reverse strand, counting down.
ATCATCAACACAAGATCTGTGGGAAAAATAATGCAACACTGTAGGGAAATTCATCTGTTAATATTGCAGAAGCTTATTGAAACTATGCCACAGTGAATGTGTCCTGTCATCAAAGCTAAAGGCGGTCCTACCCAATATTAGAGCGTGTGAACCCTTTTTTTCCTGTGGTGACTTTTTTTTGTTTTGGACAGGCAGTGTAATAGAACATGATCTGAGCAGCAGCTGTAATACCATAGTTTGTTTTTGATTCTCTAATATATTGGCCAATGGTTATAAGTACAAAGCGAACAACAGGGGGGACCAAGCATAGCCTTGTCTCACCCCTCTTTCCAGAGTCAGTGGGTCTTTCAAGTTTTCGTTCATTTTAATTCTTGATGTTGGACCACTATAAAGAGCCTAAATATTTTTTATTGTTAATTCATCTGTTTAAAATTTGTTCAGCACTTATAAGTATGGCCAGCTAACAGAATCAAAAGTTTTCTCAGCATCTAGACTAATTATTACAGCTTTGTTTTGTTGTTTTTGTATATGATTAATTATGTTATGTTATGAGTTTGTCATTAATGAATCTTGTCTGATCATTGTGGATTAAGTTTGGGAGTATTTGTTCCATTCTTTTGGACATAATTCAGGTGTATGTACAATAGTCCACATTCAGAATAGAAATAGGTCTGTATGAGGCACATTCCAGTCGGTCCTTCCCCACTTTAGGTATTAAGGATATGATGGCCTTTTTTCAAGTGCTCAGTTAAAAGTTGTTAAAAGAAAAGGAGTAAGTCTGTCTTTTTGAGCTTTATACAACTCTGTGGTGAACCCATCGCTCCCTGTAGACTTATTGTTCTTCAAATTCACCCTGTATTTCCAAAACTATTATTTCAGTTCTTAAGTATTTGATATTGTTCGATATATTGTTCTAGAAAATATCATGATAAATGATAATATTGAAACAGTTTTATGCCAATAACACAGTAACTAAAAAATCCAACAAAACTCTATTTCAAAACCCATGAGCAACGAAATGTTATCAAAGTGATGGTGATGGTTTGAAAGAGGAGTTAAGGAGGCAATCTTTGTTAAAAAAGAGAATCCTTCATTAAATCTAAATCGTAATGGAGGTTTAAGATTCAACCTTCCCGTTGTTTATAATGGTCTGCTGAAACCTGGAGACGCCCTGGGCATTCGGATGTAAATAGGCACTCAAGGTGAGGCAGGAACAATAGAACAATAGGCCCATCCCAGTTTCAATTGCCATTAGCAGGAGGTCCGCCCTGTGGGCAGGGCTCTCACAGAGTAGGATATAACAAGAGTTCTCAGACTTGTTTCTCTGATGAGAATGACTCTTGGATGAGAGTTGAAACGTTTTGTTTTTTCTAAACAGAGTCCAGATGAAACAACTGAATCTTTTCTACAATGAACACTCCTGGACGAGGGGATTACACCGACACGTTATCAAAGTGAATTTGATATGACCCCAGATGTGGTCATGGGGAATTTCTTACAAAATTGAACTACAAAAGAACAAAATGGCCATGGTTAAGGTTAGGGCTAATCATGGCTAATCATGGCTAATCATGACAATCTAATCGCTGAGATTGTAAATTGTTCATAACTTGGGATGCCACATTTCAGACATTGCAATGCCGGAAAGTTTCCATGGGAATTATTGTGAATTTATGGGAATTAACTGGAATGAACAGCGGGATTAAGGTTGTTCTCTAAACAGGTACTGTATAGGCATATTGTTAAGCAACCTGATTTTAAGCAAATACACATCTGCCTTCACATGTGAGAGTAACAGTGCATCATCAGATGGGACCTCTAGGGCTGATGATGCACGTTTAGACCTAAGTGTCAGGTCTAAGTGTCAGCAAATGGTAAACCTGTGTGTCAGGTGCTGTTGATCAGTCACATCTGGGCACTTATGCGTTCATTTGACTTTTTGACACCAAAAACAGTTTGGTGACTTTTCAAACAGAACATAACAAACAGGACCAAGTTGAGTGACAACCCTAAAGAAAGTTAAGACAAGTTATAGACAAGGCGATAAAGTACACAAGCGTTTAAGTACAACGGCGTTTAAGGACGACGGAGGTTAGCCGGCGGTTAAGGACGACGGCGGTAAGGCGGCGGTTAAGAGACGCGCGTTAAGGACGCGGCGGTTAAGGACGACGGCGGTTAAGTACGACGGTGTTTAAGGACGACGGCGGTTAAGGACGACGGCGTTAAGGACGACGGCGTGTTAAGGACGACGGCGGTTTAAGGACGGCGTTAAGAGACGGCGGTTAAGTACACGGTTTAGACGACGGCGGTTAAGGACGACGGCGTTTAAGGACGACGGCGTTAAGAGACGACGGCGGTAAGACGACGGCGGTTAAGAGACGCGGTGAGACGGCGGTTTAAGGACGAAGAAGTACAGCAGCGTTTAAAGTACAACAGGGCTTAAGTACAACAGCGCTTAAGGCAATGGCGTGTCTGTTTCTTAAATGCGACAGTTGTTCGTCCTGTAGTGAAGGACAGATTGTGTCTTCACTAAGGCTGGTTGCGGAGCGTTTGCTGATCTGCAGTATAAAGCCGTGTTCAGACCGCTGCGGCAAACGGGCAGTTTACATTCAAAGTCTATGTGGACGCGCAACCTGCCAATCCTGCGTTTTTGTGGGCTCAAATCCTGCGTTTTTGCGTTGCAAATCCTGCGTTTGAGCGGCGGACGTTGTCGACTTGGCGCTTAGAGGCGGCAAACTATATATTAGTAGTAAATGCTGCTTTTTAGAACAGTAGCAGAAATGTCAGGCTGTTGGCTGCACGTGGCTGTCCTTAGAGCCTGTGAGCGTCTACTGAACTCTGAAGCATCTCTGAAGCATCGCTGAAGCATCTCTGAGGCATCTCTGAGGCATCTCTGAGGCATCTCTGAAGCATCTCTGAGGCATCTCTGAGGCATCTCTGTGGCATCTCTGAAGCATCGTTGAAGCATCTCTGAAACATCTCTGAAGCTCTCATCCTCTTGCTGTCCTGACGCCTATGCCTAAACCGTGTGATCTGAAAACACCGTCTTATTTCACCCTACAGCGGGCCACAGCGGGCCACAGCGGACCACAGCGGGCCACAGCGGCCCACAGCGGCCCACAGCGCCCCACAGCTGGATCAGCCTGGGCCCTGAGCTGTGGAGATGGCACAGTGCACAGCTGCTAGGTAACAGCTAATCTCAGAGTGTGGGATAATCTACCGTTTCCTTTACGCTTCTGCTCATAATTCGCATGATATCTTTCTGCATAATTGCTTGATTAAGTGTTCAAATGAGCCACTAATTGTTTTCAGTGATAGCATCATCTTCTGGAGGTGGAGCTCTGGTCTTTTACAGTAGATAGATAGATAAATGTACTTTCTTATTCCCAAGGGAACTTGATTTTATCAGCGGCACCAGCAGACGCAGAGATCCTCTCCTTCACAGAGGATAGAAGAGCGCCCCCTGTAGGTGTTCAGGTGCCTCTCCCTCATCCTCCTCCCATGATGACAATGTTGTCCGAGAAAAGTCAAGTTGATTTGTTCCCTGTACACAGACAACTCAAAGTGCTTTACAAATAACTCAATATTAAAGTTCACAATATTTCCACATTTTCAATAAATGAACAGTTAGGACTATATCAAAGCATTTTCATTCAATGACTCTATTACTTAATACTTTATGCAAATAACAAGAATCGGAAGAACATTTTAAAAACAGTTTTTTTTCATGTTTAAAAACTTAAATCCCTCAGTAATGTTTTTGTGGAAAAACAGACTAAAGTAAAAAGCATGTTTTTAAAAATGATTTTATTTTTGTATTTTTATTGCACTAACCATGTATAAATGGTGTCCTTACTTAGACCAGGCTTGGACCTCCACAAACCTGACTCATACTTGACCCAGAGGAGGTCATATCTATCATAAGCACACACATCACTCGTGCCACACCACATCGTTCGATGGTGATATTGATTTCAAAGCACTTGTATGGCTGATGGTGCGTTCAAGCATGTGACCCCAGGCCCAGGACAGGATTATCTTATTTTAGGATTCAATTTAGGATTTCATCTACCAAGCTTAAATATTCTGCCAAATTAATTTTTGAGCCTCTATAATGCTGATATTCTTCAAAAATATAGCTCGAGCTGTGATTTGTCTCACTCACAGTTGCTGGAGAACGTAGAGACATAAAAATCGGCCTCATTTTTAAAACGTTATGTGGAATTCTTGTGTACAAACCGAGAAAAAACAAACTTTGCTCGTGGCCATCAAACTTGCTTTTTTCTCATCTCTTTTGGACTGTTCATTTCTAGAACACAAACATATGTAAAATGTACACAAACGTATGTAAAACGTACACATACTTTTTACACGAGAACAGCTCCCAAAGTAGCACCTACACACACCAAACTACAATCCTGCACTTTTTGTACGGTTTAGACGGAGCGCACAGAAGCATTTGTTGATATCTAATTCCCAAACCTGATTTATTCAAGGTTTAACATAAATGTTCAGTAAAATGTGGTTTACTTCAATACTAAATGAGAGAAGTCTGTTCTGTTTTTTGTAGTCGACACAGAGCATGCAACAACAACGCTGAGGTGTCACAAAGGTAGTTCAATAAGCCTATTTTATCTTATAGTCAATTGAAATTGTTTTTCCTAATGCATGCCCTTTTTGATTTCATATATGTTGTCTTTATTATTGTTCAGTGTTTTATGTTGCCCAAATCACCAAAGCAAGTTCTTCTGTTTGTGAATGTTGTTCACTGACAATGGCAATAAATCCTTTTCTGATTCTCATTCTGATTAATAATGCATTTATAGAACAAGAATTAGATTTAAAGGTTAACATCTCAAACTATTGAAGGCTTACTGCTTTTCTGGACCATAACGTACATCTTAGATGGCTTCCTGACGCCGACACATTCATCATGTCTTACCGTTCTACTCTACCTGCCCAAAGTCGCATTAGCGTATGTCAAATGCCCAAGAGGCGCCCAATGCCCTTCGGATCATTGGAAACAACGGATTTGTAGCTGTTTTATTATTTGCCCTAGAAAAAACATTCATCATTGTCCTTTATCCTTATTAATTAGTCTTGGTGAAGAGCTGAATGTCATTCCTCTCCAACTGCGGTCCTGGTGATAGATATCCAGGGAAAATGCCAGTCGTCCGTCGATGGAAAAGTTGAGGTGGTTCGATATTTCCTGCTCAGTTCTGCCATGTCAACGCCCACCCACTCACGGCTTTGATTTGAAAAGGCCATCATTTCCACATTATCATCCATTATGCAGAGCGCGGTGTTGGCTGCGGCTCAAGCTCTAATCGAAGTGCGTTCATTGGAGTCGAGCAGGCCATCTGTGACGCTTTTTACACACTGGACACTGGACATGTCTCTCTGGGTCTCCAAATCAAGATGGACATCAATTCTACCTCTCGCACCGGGGCGTGGATGTACTCCGGTGGGAACATGCTGGGTTACTGTAAACACGTGAGGACGACGCTACACATGGAATGGTCAATGTGCTGATCCAACCACTCGGTGTGACGTGTGAACCCTCAGAAGTAACAGATGGCTCGAGTTACCTTTGAAAGACAGGAAGTGTAGTTGATTCTTTACTGGTCCAGGTACAAACGCTTGAGTTACTTGAGTACTTTCCCTCCCCAGTCTGTGGGCAGGTGTGCACAAAGGTCAAACCTTCAAACATATTTATGTATGCTCTACAAGTTAATAATATAAACAAGGGCAAGAGAACGTTACATAATGAACTGGATTCAAGAATATCTTGTTTCAGACCTTCTTTTTTTTTTTGATAGGACAATGCACATTAATGAACATCAATATAAAACAGATGTAAATATGCCAGATTATAGCTACATAGCTAGTTTTCTAGAGTTCTCCCACAGCAGCACCTCCCCCACCCTGATTCCAGTGTCTGCAATTTAGATTAAGGTTAGTGTTTAGGTTAGGGAAATTGTAATTAAGGTCACAGTTTAGTTTTCTATTTCTTTCTGAACCTTATCAGGAGAGATGGTTGTACCATTGAGGGGAGGAGCCTGTTGTACATGTTTTTAGTGGCAGGAAGAACTGGAGACACGGGGAGAACATGCATACTCCAAACAGACCTTCTTGCTGTGAAGCAAGGGTGCTAACCACCGCATTACCGTGCCAGAAGGGTCAGTCTTCAGGAATTCAATGAATGCAACATCTACTCCAAACCAACCCAACACGTCCTCGTTATAAAGCGGAAAATACATTCAAATGATAATGAATTGTTTTGTTTTTGAGTCGTTATTTTAGTGCCTCTTGTTCTGTGGAGCACTTTGACTTACTGCGTGTACGACTTGTGCTGCAAATAAACAGCAGCTGATCTAAAATGCAGCGCCAATGGTCCTTACAAATCCCTGGAAAAGAAATCACATTACACCCGTTTGCCATCTCTTCACTGGCCGCCAGTCGGCTATGGAGGGCTGTGTGCCAAAAGCAGATGATTCATTCATGGCATATATAATTCATCAATAATTCTGCATTTCATCTTTTCATTTTGGCACACAAACTCCTCCATAGTCAGCCACAGGAGTGACTTTAAAATAGGACTTGAGCCAGTATTTCTAAACTTTGAATCCAGATCAAATTGATCCAGCGATCCAAACCCAAACCCTGGACTCTGATCCATGGATCACAGATTTGTATCTCGTTATTTCAAAACTCGACCCTCTTGGACCAAGGCTCCATCTGGAAGGAGCAGGAATACCTTGTTTTGCTTACCTTTGAGAGCGGCATCATGAGGGCAACACAAAGACCAAGGAGGTGTGAGGAGGTGTGAGGAGAAGGAGGTGTGAGGAGGTGTGAGGAGAAGGAGGTGTGAGGAGGTGTGGCTGCCTCTGGTGGATTTGAATTGTTCTAACCTGCGGCAGAACAGCAGCTGTTCAGTAGAAACTACGACTCCCAGAAAACGCAGTTGAAAAAGTGCACACCTCCTCCTCCTCCTCTTCCTCCACCACCACCACCACCATCACCTCCTCCTCCTCTTCCTCCTCCTCCACCACCACCATCACCTTCTCCTCCTCTTCCTCCTCCTTCACCACCACCAACACTACAACCACCACCACCACCCACCTCCTCCTCCTCCACCTCATCCTGCTCTTCCACCACCAACCACCACCCACCTCCTCTTCCTTATGTGTCCAGCTCCACCTCTTCCTCCTCCTCCACCTTGGCCTTTTCCGCCTTAAGCGTTAGTTTGGTATGGTTGGTTAGTGTTAGTTTGGTATGGTTGGTTGGCGTTAGTTTGGTATGGTTGTTTTTTAGCGTTAGTTTGGTATGGTTGGTTAGCGTTAGTTTGGTTGGTATGCTTTATTTGGTATGTTGGTTGGTACGTTAGTTGGTATCGGTTGTTTAGCGTTAGTTTGGTAGGTTGGTAAGCGTTAGTATTTGGATATGGTTGTTCAGCGTTATGTTGGTAATGGTAGGTTAGCGTTATGGTTTGGTGGTGTATAGCGTTAGTTTGGTATGGTTTTTAGCGTAGTTTAGGTATGGTTTTTAAGAGCGTAGTTTGGTATGGTTGGTTAGCGTTGTTTGGTTGGTTAGCTTTGTTTGGTATGGTTAGGTTAGTGTTAGTTTGGAGGTAGAGTTAGTTGGTATGGTGTTTAGGTTTGATGGTTTTACTTAGTTTGGTATGTTGTAAGTGGTTAGTTTGGTATGGTTGGTAAGCGTTAGTTTGTAGTGGTTGGTTAGCTTAGTTTGGTAAGGTGTAGTGTTAGTTTGGTATGGTTGGTTAGCGTATAGTTTTGTATGGTTTTGGAAGCGTTAGTTTGTATGGTTGGTTAGCGTAGTTGTAGGTTTGGTAGCGTTAGTTTTGGTATGGTGGGGTTTGTTTTGTATGGTTGTAAGCGTTAGTTTGGTATGGTTGGTAAGTACGTAGTTGGTATGGTTGTAAAGCCGTTAGTTTGGTATGGTTGGTTACGTTAGTTTTGTATGGTTGTAGAGCGTTAGTTTGGTATGGTTGGTTAGCTTAGTTTTTGTTTGTATGGTTGGTAAGCGTTAGTTTGGTATGGTTGTTAGCGTTAGTTTGGTATGGTTGGTAAGCGTTAGTTTGGTATTGTATGTTGGTAAGCGTTAGTTTTGGTATGGTTGGTTAAGCTAGTTTGGTGAGGTGGTAGCGTTTTTATGGTTGTAAGGGCGTTAGTTGGTAATTGGTTGGTTAGCGTAGTTTGGTATTGGTTGGTAGCGTTTAGTTTGTGTTGGTGCTTTAGTTGGTATGGTTGTTAGCGTTAGTTGGTATGCTGTTGGCGTAGTGTGGTAAGGTTGTTAGGATTAGTTTTGTATGGTTGGTAGCGTTAGTTTGGTATGGTTGGTTAGTCGTTAGTTTTGTATGGTTGTGTTAAGCGCTAGTTTGGTATGGGTGGTTAGCGTTAGTTTGTATGGTGGTTAGCGTAGTTTGGTATGGTTGTTTAGCGTTAGTTTGGTATGGTTGTGCGTTAGTTTGGTTGGTTTAGCTTAGTTTGTTGGTTGTTATGTCGTAGTTTGGTATGGTTGTTTAGCGTTAGTTTGGTATGGTTGTAAGCGTTAGTTTTGGTAGTTGTTTAGCGTTAGTTTGGTATGGTTGGTTAGCGTTAGTTTGGTTGGTTAGCTTAGTTTTGTATGGTTGGTTAGCGTTAGTTTGGTATGGTTGTTTAGCGTGAGTTTGGTATGGTTGTTTAGCGTTAGTTGGTATGGTTGTTTAGCGTTAGTTTGGTTGGTAAGCGTAGTTTGGTATGGTTGGTTATGTTAGTTGGTATGTTGTATTAGACGTTAGTTTGGTATGGTTGGTTACGTTAGTTTGTATGGTGGTACCTTTAGTTTGTATGGTTGGTAAGCGTGTAGTTTGTATGGTGGTAAGCGTTAGTTTTGTATGGTTGGTTAGCATAGTTTGGTATGGTTGGTAAGTGTTAGTTTGGTATGCTTGTAAGGTATTGTATGGTTAGCGTTAGTTTGGTATGTTTGTAAGCGTTAGTTTGGTATGGTTGTAGCTTTAGTTTTGGTATGGTTGAAGCGTTAGTTTTTGGTATGGTTGTTAGCGTTAGTTTGGTATATTGGTTAGCGTTAGTTTTTGGTATGGTTGGTAAAGCGTAGTTTGGTATGGTTGGTTAGCGTTAGTTTGGTATGGTGGTAGCGTATAGTTGGTATGGTTGAGCGTTAGTTTTTGGTATGGTTGGTTTAGCGTTAGTGTTGGTATGGTTGGTTAGCGTAGTTTGGTATGGTTGGTAAGTGTTAGTTTGGTATGGTGTTAGCGTTAGTTTTGGTATGGTTGGTTAGCGTTAGTTTTGGTATGGTTGGTTAGCGTTAGTTTGTATGGTTGGTAAGCGTTAGTTTGGTATGGTTGTAAGTGTTAGTTTGGTATGGTTAGGTTAGCGTTAGTTTGTATGGTTGGTAGCGTTAGTTTTGTATGGTTGGTTACGTTAGTTTGGTAGGTTTTAGCGTAGTTTTGTTGGTTGTAACGTTAGTTGGTATGTGTTTTAGCGTTAGTTTGGTATGGTTGGTTAAGTTAGTTTGGTATGGTTGGTAAGGCGTTGGTTTGGTATGGTATGGTAAGCGTTAGTTTGGTATGGTTGGTTAGTGTTCATTTGGTATGGTTGGTTAGCGTTAGTTTGGTATGGTGGTAAGGCGTTGGTGTTGGTAGGTTGGTAAATGTTGAGTTTGGTATGGTTGGTTAGTGTTAGTTTGGTATGTGTTGCGTTAGCGTAGCGTAGTTGGTATGGTTGGTAAGTGTTAGTTTTTGTATGGTTGGTTAGCGTTAGTTTGGTATGGTTGGTAAGCGTTGGTTTGGTATGGTTGGTAAACGTTAGTTTGGTATGGTTGGTAAGCGTTAGTTTGGTACGGTTGGTTAGCGTTAGTTTTTGTATGGTTGGTTAGCGTTAGTTTGGTATGGTTGGTTAGCGTTAGTTTGGTATGGTTGGGTAGCTTTCAGTGGAGCAAAGATTTTGTTCCAAAGGTACAGGTGGTGGGCTGGTTACCATTTGACTTCTGTCAAACATAATTGTTCGTTATTTAAATTACATTTATATTTCCTCAAAAATGGTTTGGTTGTATTTGTAGCTGAGGTTCTGCTGATTACAAAGTGTTAGCAGCTCCTGGGTGACACACCCCCTCACCATTTGGTAAGAGGGTGGGTCCCCAAGAGGTCCCACTTGGGCTTAAAGAGTTAAAGCTGGGCTAAAAAACATACCGAAACAACATAGTGTTCACCTCACACATGACATTGCACATAATGTAACTTTAGTAAGGACGATTAAAAGCCTCAGACGATACATTAGAAAAGGATTTTCCTCCAGTCTTTGCTGGCTTGAATTCGAGTTGAGAACCAGAGACAGTTGCTTGATTTCTGAGCATTGACCTACTTTTGTGTGGACCTACTCTAACAAGCTTTCGCAAGATGAAAAATTGTCACCTCATAATTCATCTCGTCAAATGCAAATGAATTCAATAATATTTGCCAGCATTTGTTTTTAATTTGTAATCCCTGGATGGGTATTAGTCAGTTTGAAAGGAGTGTAAAATCAAAGTGCTATTATTGCATGTGAATACGCCAGGCAGAAAATAAAGTGAGTGAATGATCAAAGCAGTTAAAACAGGCTTCATGACTCAATGGAGGGGTGAGTAATGGAGCTGTGCTTCTGGCTCTTCAGGAAGAACGCCGTAGAGCCACAAGTCCACACTCAACAGACTCAAAGTCGCTCTGAAAGCAGCCAAGCGTCACTCCTCACACATCCCACCTGGAGTCAGGACTGAGGATGTATGATTGTCCTATGGTTATGGCGACAACTGTGTGTGTGTAAACAGAGCCTGCTGTTGTGATGTGCCCGTTACATCGTTTCACCCAGAATCTACCTGATTCAACTGCTCGAACTAATTCAATTCAATGGATGATTATTTAGTGTAGAGCTGCAACAATTAATCAACTAATTGTGACAAGTGAAATGTAAAAAGATGTCTCTAATTGTAATGTTTGTCTGGACTAAACAGACTAAAACACAGACGAAAAGACCTTTTATAAACAAGACTGTGGCATAAATCAAAATGTCAAAAAGAATATAGGTACATATTTTGAAATGTTCATAAGTATTACCCTTTTTTCAAGACTTTAGTTGCATTTTCTTTGGTTCACATGGATTTTAAAAGTCTCAATACAATAGAAATAATTGGTTGACTAGTGGCTTCCACCAGAACTACACGATGCAAGATTTTGAAATGATTTGAAAAATCCCCTCACCCCTTACTTGCAAGGTGAATTTTTACTTACAGTTGAAGAGGCAACATTCGGGCAACTTTGCCAAACTTTGCCTTCACCTCTAAATAAAAATTCACCTTGCAAGACTCGCAAGAGCTGCTCCAGCGCAGCTGCTGGAGAACATGATATGACCTTCATATATTTGTTCATTATTGCTGAACATTATTATACCATGACTTATTGGGGCTTCGTACCCAAGCTCTGGTCGGGGAGTTACTGTTAGCTCCCTTCTGGCCTGGGGTCCCGACTCAGCATTTGTGTTGTACCTCGTCAATCTCCAGCTGTGATCGCAGATGCTGTTTGTAGATGTTGGAACTTCGCCGTTAGTTTTGACTGTGGTTTTTGAATTCTCCATGCATCCCACATCCTTTGCATATAGCCCCTCTGAGTAGGGTCACTGGAGTAGTGGCATTCCAACACAGCCTTGTTCTCGCCCATTTCCGCCTTGTCCAGTTGCTTATTTGTCATCAAGCACCTGACCCAGACCTCGTTCAGTGTCACTCATCATTGTATGAGGCAGATCTGTGGGTGTGTGTGTCTGTGTGTGTACGTGTCTGTGTGTGTGTCTCTGTGTGTGTGTGTGTGTGTGTGTGTCTGTGTGTGTATGTGTCCTGTGTGTCTTGTGTGTGTCGTGTCTGTGTGGTGTCTCTGTGTGTGTACGTGTGTGTGTGTGTCTCTGCTGTGTGTGTTGTGTGGTTCTGGTGTGTGTGTGTGTGTGTTGTCTGTGGTGTTCGTTGGTGCTTGTGTGGTCTGGTGTGTGTGTGCGTGTGGTGTGTTGTGGTTGTTCGTTGTGTTGTGCTTTTTTCGGTTTGTGTGGTGTGCAGTGTGTGTGGTGCTCTGTGTGTGCTCGTTGTGTGGTGTGTGTCCTGTGTGTGTTGGTGGTCATGTGGTGTCTGTGTGTGGTGTGTTTCGTGGTGGTGTGTGTCTTTGGTGTGTCGTGTTGTGTGTGTGTTCTTGTGTGTGTGCGTGTCTGTGTTCTTGTGTTGTGTGTCTGTGTGTTGTGCATGTGTGTGTGTGTGTCCTCGGGTGGGTCTTGTGTGTGTGTGTGTGTGTGTGTGATGGTGTGTGTTTGGTTGTGTGCGTGATCTGTGTGTGTTCTGGTGTGCGTGTGTGTGCTTTTGTGTGTGTTGTGTCTTCTGTGTGTGTGTGTCTTGTGTTTTCTGGGCTGTGTGTGTGTGTGTCCTGTGTGTGTCTCTGGGTGTGTGCGTACTGTGTGTGTGTGTCTGGGTGCGTGTGTGTCTCTTGTGTGTGTGTGTGCCTGTGTTCGTGTTGTGTGTCTGTGTGTGTGTGTCCTGTGTGGTGTCTGTGTGTGTGTGTGTTGTGTGTGTCGTGGTGTGTCTGGGTGTGTGCGTGTGTGTGTGGTTTGGTGCGTGTGTGTCTTTTGTGTGTGGTGCGTGTTTGTCTGTGTCTCTGTGGTGTGTTTTCTGTGTGTGTGTGCGTGTTGTGTCGTTGTTTCGGTGTTGTGTAGCGTGTCTTGAGTGTGTGTGTGCTCTGGTGTGTGTGCGTGTGTGTTGGTTGGTGTGGTCTGTGTCTCTGTGTGTGTGGTGTCCGTGTGTTCTTGTGTGTGTGTGTGTGTGCTCTGGGTGGTGTGTGGGCGTGTGTGTCTTCTGGTTTTGTGTTGTGTGTGTGTTCTGTGTCGTGTGTGTGTCTCTGTGTGTGTGTGTGTGTCTCTGTGGTGGTGCGTGTCTGCATGTGTCTGCTGTCTCGTGTAGGATTGTTGTGCCTCGTGTGCTCTGTGTGTGTGTCGGGTCTGTGTGGTGTGCCGTGTTCTGTTGAGTGTGTCTCTGGTGTGTGGGCTGTGTCTCTGTGTTGTGTGTGTCTTGTGTGTGTCTGTGTGTGTCTTTGTGTGTGTGCGGTGTCTGCTGTGTGTCTCTGTGCTTGTGCTGTGCGTGTGTGTTCTGCGTGTGCTCGTGCGCTCATGCTGTTATTCTCTGTGTGTGTTTTGTCTCTGTGTGTGTGTGTGTCTCTGTGTGTGTCTCTGGGTGTGTGTGTGTCTCTGTGTGTGTATGCGTGTGTCTCTCGTGAGCGTGTCTCTGTGTGTCTCTGGGTGTCTGCGTGTGTCTCTGTGTGTATCTCAGTGTGTGATGAGCTGTTATGTTGTTGCCATGGAGACTACAGCACAGTTTATGCGGGCCCCATTTCCCTGGTGCGGCCGGTCCTTTCAGTGGAGAACGGCCGTCTCACTCTGAGTTCTTACTTTGGCGTTTGGTGAAATCTGAACGTGTGATTTCCCACCGTCTCTGCTAAAAGCTAATGCTAATGTGCGCTAACGTTCTGCACAGAGCTAATGGCAACAAAAACGTACATTTATTCTCAAACAGTGTTTTATAAACTGTAAAAATGTAATGTACAATGTTTGTGTGAATACAATTGAAATACTCGATGATGATCACGATACAAGCTTTTCCTTTGACTCGACTCTGGTTTGAGGGGGTCTTGAGACCAAGCTTTAGGCTTGTGTGGTGGTTTCAAACAGAAGCTGGAAAACTTTACGTGGAAAAGTTAGATTATAAAACAATGATTTTGCTTGTGATCCGAGCGTAGAAACAAGTGTGGCGTGAAGCTGCTCGCTTGTCTTGCTCCTGTGTGGCCGTCCTTTGGCACATATGAACGCGCCCTGGTCCTGCCCCACCTCAAGTCCTTCACCTCCTCCCTGCTGGACCCCTGCAGTTCGCCTACAGAGCCAACAGGTCTGTAGACGACACCATCAACCTGGCACTCCACTTCATCCTGCAGCATCTGGACTCCCCGGGAACCTACGCCAGGATCCTGTTTCGTGGACTTCAGCTCTCGTTCATCAACACCATCCTCCCTGCTCCTGCTCCAGGACAAGCTCTCCCACGCTCAACGTGCCTGACTCCACCTGCAGGTGGATCACTGACTTCCTGACTGGATTCAGAGGCAGTGCGTGCGGCTGGGGGAAGAATGTCTCAGACACTCGGACTATCAGCACAGGAGCTCCACAGGGCTGTGTACTTTTCCCTCTGCTCTTCTCCCTGTACACAAACTGCTGCACCTCCAGCCACGAGCTCCGTAAAACTGATCAAGTTTGCGGACGACACCACCCTCATCGGGCTCATCTCGGACGGGGGACGAGTCTGTCTACAAGAGGGAGGTTGGACCGGCTGGTGTCCTGGTGCAGCCGTAACAACCTGGAGTTCAACGCCCAGAAGACAGTGGAGATGATCGTGGACTTCAGGAAAGCCACAGCCCCCCAGCCCCCCTCATCATGACAGACTCCCCCATCACCACCGTGGACTCCTTCCGCTTCCTGGGGCACCACCATCACCCAGGACCTCAAGTGGGAGCCCTCCATCAGCTCCCTCATCAAGAAGGCCCAGCAGAGGATTGTACTTTCTGTGCAGCTGAGGAAAGCCAAGCTGCCAGTGCAGATGATGGTGCAGTTTTACACGGCCATCATTGAGTCCATCCTCACCTCCTCCATCACCGTGTGGTACGCTGGAGCCACAGCCAGGACAACAGAGACTACAGGCCCTCTGCTGGAGCCACAGCCAGGGACAAACAGAGACTACAGCGCCCTCTGCTGGAGCCACAGCCAGGACAAACAGAGACTACAGCGCCCTCTGCTGGAGCCACAGCCAGGGAACAAACAGAGGGAACTACAGCGCATTGTGCGTTCTGCTGAGAAGGTGATCGGCTTGCAGACTTCCATCTCTGCAGGACCTGTACGTCTCCAGGGCTCTGGGACGAGCAGGTCGGATCACAGCTGACCCTTCTCAACCTGGACATGGTCTTTTTGAACCACTCCCCTCAGGCAGGAGGCTACGGTCCATCCAGGACCAGAACCTCCCGCCACAAGAATAGTTTCTTTCCCTCTGCTGTTGGACTCATGAACACTTCAAAACACCTGTCACTTTAACTGCAATATTCAACCACTCACTTGCGCACTGTCACTTTCTGCACTCAAACTGTAAATCTAACTGTTAACTCTTGCGTACATAGAGAAATGCCTATTTTTATTTTTATTGTACAGTAATTTTAAATTGTTTCCTTATGCATGCCCTTTTTTGATTGAATATATGTTGTTTTATTATTGCCTCAGTGGTTTTATGTTGCACCTTAAGGCCGAGACAAGTTCCTACGTTTTTGAATTTTGTTCATTGACAATGGCAATAAACTTCTATTCTGATTCTGATTCTGATATATGTCCATCTTCGCTTGAGGCCGAATGGTTCGGGCGCCAGTGGTTTGAGATGGCGCGTGTTCCTCGGCTTGCTCTGATGCTGTCCGCTGCACAATCTCAGGTTAGTTTCTGTTCGAGCTCTCATGGCGTACTTCATTTAAATCTATTACAGAAACTACAATCAGCAGTGGGTTTTACCAGAGCCACCGAGTTCTGTGTGAGCTCTGAAGCTTATTCTCACACGAATGGAACCATTATTCTGCGTCAAATCATCTGGCTTTCCTCTGCGCCGTGCTCCTGCTCTGATCCCACGAGAATCAAGAAGATTTTAGCACGGATTTAAATAACATTTACCAAAAATAATGTATAGAAAGCAATGTTGTTTGTATAACTTATGTTCATCCAATATCTGGATATAATTGATGACGTTTGCATGGAATACCTGGCGGGGGATAGAGGGAAACGAGCAGAGCTCAGATCCATGTTAGCGCATCGTGAGGGAGAGTATCAATCACCCCTAGTTGTATATAATATGACTATAAAATAACTGATGATTGTTTTTCACTCTGAGAGAAACTTCGACTGGAACATTTGGAATGTTGTGATGTCATCCACATAACAAACAGGGATGAGCCTGGGTTCTCTGCGCTTCCGAATACTGTCAGAACCGGGAAGAGGCTCATAAGCGGGGACACAGCACATGCATACACACTCCCTCTGCGGGGTGAGCCGCCCTCCGGGGGTGAGCGCCCCAACGTGGGTGAGCCGCCCTCCAGGGGGTGAGCGCCCTCGGTGGGTGAGCGCCCTTCGTGGGTGAGCCATGGGTGAGCGCCCTCCGTGGGGAGCGCCCTCGGTGGGTGAGCGCCCTCATGGGTGAGCGCCCTCCATGGGGAGCGCCCTCAGTGGGGACGCCCTCATGTGGAGCGCCCTCCGGGGTTGAGCGGCCCTCCATGGGTGAGCGCCCTCATGGAGTGCAGCCCCCTCAGTGGGAGCGCCCTCAGTGGGAGCCCCCGTGGGTGAGCGCCCTCAGTGGGGAGCCCTCCGTGAGTGAACGCCTCAGTGGGACGCCCTCAGTGGGAGCGCCCTCCGTGGGTGAGCGCCCTCAGTGGGGAGCGCCCTCCGTGGGTGTAGGTGAGCGCCCTCAGTGCTGGTGAGCGCCCCTCAGTGGGGAGCCCCTTCAGTGGGGAGCGCCCTCCGGGAGGAGCGCCCCCGTGGTCTGTGAGCGCCCTCAGTGGGGAGCGCCCTCCGTGGGTGAGAACGCCCTCAGTGGGGAGCGCCCTCAGTGAGGAGCGCCCTCCGTGAGACGTGAAGCGCCCTCAGTGGGGAGCGCCCTCAGTGCCCGCCTCTCAGTGGGGAGCGCCCTCTGTGGGGAGCGCCCTCAGTGGGGAGCGCCCTCCGTGGGTGAGCGCCCTCTGTGGGGAGCGCCCTCTGTGATGCGTCCAGTGTAGTCCCGCATGGCAGACTGGTAATGTGGGCTGTGCTGAGGCTGAATGCGCGGCCCTGGCCTCTGCCCTGCACATGCTGCTCTCCTAATCATCTCGCGGGGCCACGTTCCAGCATTATGAAGCAGATTGTTGCGTTGACAATCTTCACACTTGGATTAGTTTGGCTGTGAGCGGCTTAGATCCTCTGAGGGTTCTCCCTGGATGCTTCTGCGTGCCTCTCTCTCCACACATTCCACATGTCCTTGTGAATGTCCGTGCACTTGACCCCACGCTGACCCCTGCCTGCTGCATGCTGCTGATGCACACACGGCGGGTTTGTGGTACGCTGTCATGTATCTGATGGGGTCAACGCTTCTGAGAGAGCAGAGGTCAGTGGGGTCTCTCTGTGGGGCAGAAACACACTCAAAGCTCTAAAGTGGTGGGCGATATGAACAAAATGAATACATGTATATGTTTTTGGGGCCCATCCAGATGATGATTGTCATATTTTGCAGTCACATATTCAGTCAGTGTCTCTCAAACTGTGGCACTGGTGCGAGCTCTGTCGGGTGGTGCACAGACGACTCTGATGCTCTTTTTAGTGTGTGCTTAATGTAAAGTCTATATTGTATCCACATTTCTGTCCTCTTTTGGGTAAATTAGGTGGTCCTGCCCGGTGGGAGTTGATCTGTCGATTGAGACTCTTGGATGAGAGTCGAAACATCTTGTTTTTCTAAAAACAGTGTCCAGTGTTTGTCTTGTGTTTAAGTAGCCTTATTTCTAATGATTGATTTTATTTTATGGACATAGCCCTAAAAGCAATCATTTGGTAGCCCAACAAATAATAATCTACATTTGTTTCGGATTACTGCCTAAAATTAAAATTTTCCCTACATCATCTGGGGACCCCCTGAAATAATTTTGTGACCCCCATTGGGGTCCCGACCTCCAGGTTGAGAACCACTGACATAAGGAATTTCTTTTACAGTCCGAATTGCTGTGGGGGAAAAAGCCGTTTCTGAATGGGACTCATTTGGATGGGACAGGCCTGTAGCTGACACCCCCGTCTGCATTCGCTCTATCCTTAGGGTTTGTTCCGGAGCTAAAATGATCAATATCTAAAGATTACACGAGAGTCCCAACCTGCGTTTCTACATGTACTAAAGTAAAATCTGTTCTGCCCCAGCACAGATATGGTGTAAAAGCATCCATTCGGGGGTTTTCTCTGTATTTAAATTTAACAATGTTATTCTCCGAAGCAGGAAGTACACAGTTAGCATGCTAATGTTTGTTAGCTTTACCGTGAGGGCAAAATTGGCTCTGGGCTCAGACGCATTAAAAGTGCTTTTAAACTCATGGGGGTGAATATTTAGGATGCTGGGAATGCAAACAGTTGACAAAATGAACTAGTTCTGTTTCTCATTTTTTCACATTTTAGAAATCAGGTCCAGCTCCTTCTAAGTCTGATTTACAATGCAACCACTTCACCTGAGAAAACATTGTTTACTAAAGTATGTTTGTTCCTCAGTGCTAATGCTAACCTAAAATACATTTAGAATTAATGTACAACATTTCAAAAAAATGATATTGATATTTCTGGGCTTTATTAGACAGAGCGGCACAATCTATGAAATCAAAAAGGGCAGTGTAACCCTGCAATGCTCTAATATTGTTTTTACCTTGCACTGCTGTATATGGGCGGAGTCTGTCCACGCTCTCTCCGGAAGTTGCGTGATGCACGTGTGTTACGTGAGCTAGTAGACTTAAGAGCAAACTCTTGTATACTTCTGATTCTAGTCTGTTATTCCAACTTTATTCATTCAACTTATATTTTGCCATTTACTTTGCCTAAGTCTACCCTTGTCTAAATGGTTCATCACAAAGTGAATGCTGCACCACAGTTGGGCTTTTTGTGTCTACATACATTATCCTTGTGGATTGTCCCTGTAATTACAGAAATATTAACCACAAACCAGGACAAAACATCAGAATTTTGCCACATAAACAATGTAGAATTGAATCTGCACAAGACATGCTATGGAAGCATCCATTCAGCCCCATCGTTCATGCTGAGTGCAGAGAATACTCTGACCCAAGCCTCAGAAGAGGAAATGATTACGGGAATAGGCCATATTAGGTTGTCAATATGTATTCATTCACCAGGACAATGTTATGATTTTGCAAAAGGGCAATCAGCTGAAGCGAGCGTCGGCCTTCAGGGAGGAGCCGAGGTGTTGGGTGGTGGCACACAGCAGTTCTGCCAATACATTGAACCAAATCCCAAAGACCATTTGATGCTGTGTGCTTCCAATGGCTCCGTTTGACACATACTCTAACTGGCCGCAAAATAGAAACGTTTTATAGCAGCACAATGTATGTACCATCATTTTGGATTATTCTTATTTTTTTACGGCTTCTTTCTTGTTTTTCCCATGTATGTAGACAACAGTGTCGTCTGCGTACATTTGCACATCACATCATCACATCCAGAACACACAGTCGGCCTGCCATTGATGTTGAGGCGGAATAAAAGAGGCCCCAACAGCGTTGATGGCCAGATGGGATGACAGCTTGTATACTTCTGATTCTAGTCTGTTATTCCAACTTTATTCATTCAACTTATATTTTGCCATTTACTTTGCCTAAGTCTACCCTTGTCTAAATGGTTCATCACAAAGTGAATGCTGCACCACAGTTGGGCTTTTTTGTGTCTACATACATTATCCTTGTGGATTGTCCCTGTAATTACAGAAATATTAACCACAAACCAGGACAAAACATCAGAATTTTGCCACATAAACAATGTAGAATTGAATCTGCACAAGACATGCTATGGAAGCATCCATTCAGCCCCATCGTTCATGCTGAGTGCAGAGAAATACTCTGACCCAAGCCTCAGAAGAGGAAATGATTACGGGAATAGGCCATATTAGGTTGTCAATATGTATTCATTCACCAGGACAATGTTATTGATTTTGCAAAAGGGCAATCAGCTGAAGCGAGCGTCGGCCTTCAGGGAGGAGCCGAGGTGTTGGGTGGTGGCACACAGCAGTTCTGCCAATACATTGAGCGCGACCAAATAAAGCCCAAAACGCAGACCAGAGGAGAGAGAGGGTGAGAGAGTGAGAGAGGGTGGAAGGAGAAAAGGAGTAGACAGGTAGTGTCAGAGCTAATCTTACCTGTAAACTCTGAGAAAGCCACTTTCCTTTGCTCACGTCAACAACAATAAAACAAAGTTTCAAGCCCCTCCCCCGAGCGTTACCGTGGCGCTCAACCCACTAAATATATAATTAAAAAAGCCAAAATGAGGGGCCAATAAGCTTACATTTATATTATTTAATCCATTTGTGGCCATTATATTGTTCATTGTTATGAAACAATTTTCCTCTCACAGGAATATTTGCAAGTTCAAAAATAAAAATACACAATATAAATTGTTCCTTTCTTTTTGCTGATTGCTGAATTGTGAATAATCGTAAAATTTCAAGTTTCTTCTCATGATAATAGTGACTTTAAAATTACTACCGTGACATCCCTTTTTGTCACCTGACAAGAGCAGTCTCAGTGCTGTGATAGGTCTAAACTTGACTGGAAAACAATAAATTAGTTGTTTATTAAGAGAAGTCGGTGAGCTGTTGGTAAACAACCTATGAGGACCCAAAATCGCAGATTAGAGATGGTAACCTGTAACTGACAAAACTGTCAGTGAGATCATCACCAAAGTCAGTCAGCTCTAAGTCTCTACGTGGTTTTGGGGTTATTATTTGTGCAAATGAATTCTTTGATAAATACAAGTACTTATTTCGAGCTGTTGCCAAAGGCAAGACAAACAAATAGGGTACAGAAGGGAATACAACACGTACAAGTCCAACACTTACAAAGCATTTAAAATAAAACATGATGCTCGAAATGAAGTGGAAGAAGTAAAATTTACTGTAATCCGCCCCAGCGGCAGAAAAAACATTCATTCATTCATTTTCTACCGCTTGTTCCCGTTAGGGGTCGCGGGTGACTGGAGCCTATCAGTGCCTTTGGGCCTTAGGCGGGTACACCCTGGACAGTGGCCAACTCGTCACAGGGCTAAAAGAAAAAAAAAAAAAAGAAAAAACATTTAAAGTGAAATAAAGAAAAGCCGCTTCCTTCAAGTGTTTGGTGGTTTTAGGGTTATTTTTTACATTGTGGAATTTATCATTTGTAATGCTCTGAACTTGTCATTAAAGAATAATGCAAACTCATTACACTGGATGTGGAAATTAGTTAAAAACTCCGAGGCCAATTGTCAAATTTGAAGCCATTTTTTCTACTTTCTATATATAATTTTTTTTACATTTTACGTTGCCATCTGAGAAACAAAAATAATATTCAAAATGAACTAAAAGAATGGTTTTTTGATTTGCAAATGATTGGCTTAACTTGGCTCACTACATTTCTATCAATGAACCCACATCGCCCCGTCCTAGTTTCCTCTTGCCAACTTAAAAACAAAACATGGGCTTGTGAATGACAGCCCAGCACTAACAGGGCTAAAGGCTAACCACCCACAAAGCTGACGTAAATATTTCAAAAACGCAATGAACTTCGGGTTTAGGGCTGTTGCCATTGATATCCGTGAAAACAATCTACCAACTAAAGGACATAGGTCAAAGTCGAAGTGTGACAATGATTTAGAGAAGAAACAATGGAAGAGCAATCTCCAAGTGCAAGACAATTGTGCAAAATACTCTGATATGTTTGGAGGAAAACAGCATGGTGTAATTAATAATAACAAATATAATAGAAGTTTTTACACTGTGACCTGACACGTAATTTTTGTTTAACCCTACAGTCTCCTTGTAAAGGGCCATCGAACTATCCCTATGGTCTCTCTGGTCAGCAGCCCCTCGTTCACCTGCACTGTAACCTTTGTGATTAGCAGTCTGAATCCCAGCCAAGGGCCCCTGCCCCTTTATCCCTCACTGGCCCCTCCAAAATGACTGCTAAACACTACCGGAAGATTACAATCTTAAACTTCACAATTTCGGTTTAATAATGTAGCAAAAATACCACACACGCTTGGTGGCTCCAGAAATCTTTAGAGGTGTAATTATAAAAAGAGCTCCAGCATCTTCCTGATGTTAAAACTCCAAATGATGTTACATGAGCTTGTGATTTAGTTACACCTTTGAAAGTCACCTGTTAGTAAGAGTGGGGAAGATTTGAATGATTTTTGTTTCACACTGTCTAACAACGTTTTGACATCTTCCTTAGCAATCTTCACGAGACGATTTGGCCCTGGGACTTGCTTCTTCGGCACTATCGTTGAACGAATCCTCATGGACTCTGGAGTTGCAAAGGAGATGCCAAAACCTTGCCTTTGTAGTATTTAGTTTGTGTCAAATTCTCCAGAGAAAAATTAACTTGTTATAGCCGTATCGTAACGATGTTCCTTCAAGTCACAATCAGGCAATAAAGTAATGAAAATTGAGAGTTTGACATCAAATAGCCGTTAGTTTTCGATTCACTTCATATATTGCGGTGCTTGCCTAAAAATGTTGAATACAGTACCATGATTTGACTCTAATAAAAACATTTTTGATTGTTGATTTAAAGCACCAAAGAGCCAGAGTCGGGATTTAGTAACTTTGAACATCTTGCGGATCGGCTCGGGCTGCACCACCATTGGATTGTGCTACTCTTTGATTCGCTCTCGGTGACGGTTATGTCACGTCTTGACATTCCAAAAAAGTTAAATCCTTTCACACATTTGTGATGGCCAACTCTTGTAAGGTTATCTCTCACCTCCTTCCAACAAGGGGAGCCCTGAGGTTCAAGGTTGGGGGAACCCTGTCCTGATGCGGGGGAAGGGCTGTATATTTGTTAGCCTCGTTAGCTTGATTGTTTAGGTCCTGTCTTGCTTTTTCTGTGTTTACTCATCTCTTGTTTGTCTTTTCTGGGATTATGTGGGTGAAACAGTGATTTTAAAGGACATTTCTGCAGCAGTGGAGCGAGTGTGTCCGTCCAGCCCGTCACCATAACTGTGTCACAACCATTTTCATTTCATTCACGTGTTATCATGTGCAAACACCGGGTTACATGGAATAAGGCACTTGCTGTAGCAGTTAAAACTCTGAAATGGTTCAACTTTACTTTGAGCAAGAAGAAATAAACTTAGTAAGATAAATGCTAATTAGGACACCTGTGCAAACTTGAAAAACAGCCATGACCTGCACCATGATACATCAAAATGTTCATCAAGAATAAAGAATAAACCAGTTTAAAGGACTTTACACAATGGGTCCTTCTGGGTTAACATTCAGCAGCCCTTTGAGTTAACAAATAGAAGATAGAGTCGGATTTGGAGCTGGCAGTTCCTTCCTTTTGGAGAACTCACTGATCAATGAAAGCCCCACGACTGTTTCCTCCACTTGGGTCTTTTTATGTGTCCAAAAGCAGCAGTAATCCCTCTGTCATATCATTATTAAGACTGGATTAAGATGGATCACATTTGCCTGGAGCAAGAGCATCGCATGATTTAACATTTCTCTAATATATTTCTACAAATGAAAAATAGCCTCTCACTTTAGACTCATCATTCACACACACAGAAGCACTGTTGTTTTTAATCAGTTAAGCAGGGAGCCGGAGATGTTTTATTCCGTCTAAAGATCTGCTGATTTGCCCCGAAGCCCTGTGAAGCTTCAGTCATGAAGCACACCTTTGGGGGTCCTGGAGCTGTCGTCGTGTGCTCTAAGGCCCGGACTGTGGGCAGCCATGGTGTGTGAAGTGAAGCGTGCGTCACAGTGATTCACAGTGAAGAGAGGAAGGCTGCTGAAATATTCATGATCAGAAAGAGAAACATGTTCAATATGTAGAAGAACTTGTGAATAATTAAAGGCAGACTTCGATAGATTATCCCACATTGGGCACAGGCATGCTCTGTCAGGACGACCAGCATTTTACCTGGACAAAAAGTGTTAGGTTAGGTAGAGTAAGGGAAAGTCTTATTTTTAGGAAGTACATTTTAATGATTGATTATATTTTTATCTGTTTTGGGATTGTAAAAGCATATTTTACTGATATGTTACTTTGAATTACAAATTGTGCTCTACAAATAAACTTGCCTTGCCTGAAAGTAAAAAACCCTGTTAGGGTGCATTCACAATACACAGAAAATTGTTTCTGACAAATCTTGGGTGAAGAACACTTGTTTGCCTTTGTACCTGCCTTTAACTTTTGCAGCCTTCATGACTCGTTCCTTCTCACGGTGGTTAAGAAACCTCATTATCAGGCCTCGTGGTTTATCAGCAGCTTGTCTTTTCTGGTCCAGGCAATGTGCTCCTTAGGGTTCTCCACCTCCCCCAAATGACTCAACCGTCTGTCATCTGCCAGTAAGGCCTGCACAGGAACCCCCGGCACAACAGCAATCTCAATATTCTTCCATTGAGCTTCATATTCTGGGTCACACCAGCACAGCAAGGCTCTGATCTGAGCTGAGATAAAGTAATGTTTCAAACAGGCAAACCCCAGCCTCCTTTTTCTTTTCATGATTGTAAAGTTTTGAATCAGATACAGGGTTTGTTTTCAGTGCAGTGAGTGAATCCAACGGCAGAGGAAAAGAAACTATTCTTGTGGCGGGAGGTTCTGGTCCGGATGAACCGTAGCCTCTGCCTGAGGGGAGTGGCCTCCTGCCTGAGGGGAGTGGTTCAAATAGACCATGTCCAGGGTGGCGCTGTAGTCTCTGCTTGTCCCTGGCTGTGGCTCCAGCAGAGGGCGCTGTAGTCTCTGTGTGTCCCTGGCTGTGGCTCCAGCAGAGGGCGCTGTAGTCTCTGTTTGTCCCTGGCTGTGGCTCCAGCAGAGGGCGCTGTAGTCTCTGTTTGTCCCTGGCTGTGGCCAGCAGAGGGCGCTGTAGTCTCTGTGTGTCCCTGGCTGTGGTCCAGCAGAGGGCGCTGTAGTCTCTGTTTGTCCCTGGCTGTGGCTCCAGCAGAGGGCGCTGTAGTCTCTGTTGTCCCTGGCTGTGGCTCCAGCAAGGGCGCTGTAGTCTCTGTTTGTCCCTGGCTGTGGCTCCAGCAGAGGGCGCTGTAGTCTCTGTTGTCCCTGGCTGTGGCCCAGCAGAGGGCGCTGTAGTCTCTGTTTGTCCCTGGCTGTGGCTCCAGCAGAGGGCGCTGTAGTCTCTGTTGTCCCTGGCTGTGGCTCCAGCAAGAGGGCGCTGTAGTCTCTGTGTGTCCCTGGCTGTGGCTCCAGCAGAGGGCGCGCTGTAGTCTCTGTTTTGTCCCTGGCTGTGGCTCCAGCAGAGGGCGCTGTAGTCTTGTTTGTCCCTGGCTGTGGGTGCGCAAGCAGAGGGCGTGTAGTCTCTGTGTGTCCCTGGCTGTGGCTCCAGCAGAGGGCGCTGTAGTCTCTGTTTGTCCCTGGCTGTGGCTCCAGCAGAGGGCGTGTAGTCTTTGCTGTGTCCCTGGCTGTGGCCCAGCAGAAGGGCGCTGTAGTGCTCTGTGTGTCCCTGGCTGTGGCTCCAGCAGAGGCGCTGTAGTCTCTGTTGTCCCTGGCTGTGGTCCAGCGAGGGCGCTGTAGTCTCTGTGTCCCTGGCTGTGGCTCCAGCAGAGGGCGCTGTAGTCTCTGCTTGTCCCTGGCTGTGGCTCCAGCAGAGGGCGCTGTAGTCTCTGTTTGTCCCTGGCTGTGGCTCCAGCAGAGGGCGCTGTAGTCTCTGTGTGTCCCTGGCTGTGGCGCCAGCAGAGGGCGCTGTAGTCTCTGTTTGTCCCTGGCTGTGGCTCCAGCAGAGGGCGCTGTAGTCTCTGTGTCCCTGGCTGTGGCTCCAGCAGAGGGCGCTGTAGTCTCTGTGTGTCCCTGGCTGTGGCTCCAGCAGAGGGCGCTGTAGTCTCTGTTTGTCCCTGGCTGTGGCTCCAGCAGAGGGCGCTGTAGTCTCTGTTTGTCCCTGGCTGTGGTGCCAGCAGAGGGCGCTGTAGTCTCTGTGTGTCCTGGTGCTGTGGCTCCAGCAGAGGGCGCTGTAGTCTCTGTTTGTCCCTGGCTGTGGCTCCAGCAGAGGGCGCTGTAGTCTTTGTTGTGTCCCTGGCTGTGGCGCCAGCAGAGGGCGCTGTAGTCTCTGTGTGTCCCTGGCTGTGGCTCCAGCAGAGGGCGCTGTAGTCTCTGTGTGTCCCTGGCTGTGGTTCCAGCAGAGGGCGCTGTAGTCTCTGTGTCCCTGGCTGTGGCGCCAGCAGAGGGCGCTGTAGTCTCTGTTTTGTCCCTGGCAGCTTGGCTTTCCTCAGCTGCCACAGGAAGTACATCCTCTGCTGGGCACCTTCTTGATGAGGAAGCTGATGGAGGGCTCCCACTTGAGGTCCTGTGGTGAAGGTCCAGGACCCTTTGAAAGGGGAAAAAGAAAGAATGTCAAACTGGATCTGGTATTGAATTGGCAAATGGCAACATCTCTTCTGCTGTAGAGAATCTTTTTGTTTTATAAAAATAAAAAAGTAGGCACGGGAGGTGGTATTTGAATTTTAATCTTTTAAAAATTGATAATTTAAAATAATCCTTTCACAGGTACTGTATTTGCAAATAAAGACTAATTATAAGCAATAAATTGAACAAAGCAGTGTTTTTCATTGGGGATAAATATTATATGCGCATTAATAATATGGACAGCCATTTTACTAAATATGTTTAAAAATGACTGAAAAAAAGAATGTAATTTTGTTTTAACTTCTCAAAAGAGAACAACAAAATCAAATTTTTGAGTGATGGTGGAGGTGAAATGCGAGGGGGAGTGAGGTTTGGCTGATGGGGGAGGTGAAAGGCAAGGTGGGAGAGCTGGGGGGAGTTTTGTTTGTGAAGTAGGAGAGTTGAAGCTCCTGTGTGTTGTAGAAGAAGATTCAGGTGTATCATCAGGACACTGTTCTCCAGTTCTAGCGGATCTAGTCTGAGAACTCTTACACTTATACTCTGAGTACGCCCCGCCCATCACCTGTTGTTTTTGTTTCCCATGTGAGTTCACCTGAAACCAATCTTCTTTGTTCCCCTAACAGCCCTGTAATGGGCCATAGAAATGGTCTCCTGGATGCAACTCCATCATCACTGATTACCTGATTAGTATCAGAATGAACAAAGCTTCTGCTCCATGGCTTCAAAAGGCTGCTGTAAGATTGAACCTGAAACCTCCATTTCTCTTTTTTAACAACAATGGCCTACAACAATTGAGAATGACTCTTGGATGAGAGTCGAAACATCTTGTTTTTCTAAAACAGAGTCCAGATGATACAACTGAATCATTTTCTCCAATAGATCACTCCTGGACGAATGAGGGATTACATTGACTAGCTCCTGTGTGGTTTGGGGGGCAAAGTTTTGTGTGAGGAAGAGTTCATCATTGCTGTTGTAGGTGTATTGTTGTATTAGGTGTGTTGTTGTCGTCGGTGTGTTACTTTAATGACGTTTACCGCCACTTACTGTAGTTTTATGTCTTTAAATTATGTGTTTTACGATATACCATAAAAAGAGGAGAGAGAAAGACAGAGAAAAAAGTGTGTTGTTGTATAGGTGTGTTGTTCTATTTCTGTGTTGTTGCATTGGTGTGTTGTTGTATTGGTGTGTTGTATAGCTGTGTTGTTGTATTGGTGTGTTGTATTGGTGTGTTGTTGTATAGGTGTGTTGTTGTATAGCTGTGTTGTTGTATTGGTGTGTTGTATTGGTGTGTTGTTGTATACTATAGGTGTGTTGTTGAATAGCTGTTTTGTTGTATAGCGTGTTGTTGTATGGGTTGTGTGTATAGGTTGTTGTGATTGGTGTGTTGTATAGCTGTTGTTGTTGTATTGGTGTGTTGTTGTATAGCTGTGTTGTATAGCTGTGTTGTTGTATGGGTGTGTTGTTGTATAGCTGTGTTGTTGTATTGTGTGTTGTTGTATTGGTGTGTTGTTGTATAGGTGTGTTGTTGTATAGCTGTGTTGTTGTAAGCTGTGTTTGTATGGTGTGTTGTTGTATAGGTGTGTTGTGTATGTGTGTTTTATAGCTGTGTTGTTGTATGAGTGTGTTGTTGTATTGTATTTTGTATTAACTCTCCCAATGGCAGCATGTACAGATTGAACAGAAGGGGTCCAAGTATTTCCGGTTGTCAAGGTAGGACCTCAACCAACCCAGGGCCATACCAGTGATGCCCACCCAGTCCTCCAATCTCTGTAGAAGAATCCATGATCGACGGTGTCAAATGCAGCACTGAGATCCAGCACGCCTAAAACAGAGGCCTCACCTGCATCAGTGCTCAGGCGGATGTCGTTTGTTACCGTAACGAGAGCCGTCTCAGTGCTGTGATGCGATTGGAAGAACCTCAATGGAGTCACTAATTAGAGGGAACTGAATAAGCTCTTTGATAAATGACTTTTTTCAAAGGACTTTTCCCAGGAAAGGCACATTTGAAATGGGTCGATAATTGTTTTAGTATTGTGGGATCCAGGCTGCTCTTCTTGAGCCGCGGCTTAATAACTGCAGGGCTGTTGGGAATGTTCCAGATTTAAGTGAACATGTTGACTATTTTAAGTGGAATGAACAAACTACTCAGCACAGACTTTAAAAAGTCAAGTGGGCAACATGTCGAGGCAGCAAGTAGAAGAACAGGCTGGTGATGGTCTCTTGGACAGTTTTTCAGCCACAGATGCAAAGTGAGGCAGCTCCACGTGTTTAACTGGCGGTTGAACTGGTGTTTGCACCCTGGGATTGATGGTATTCTTAATGTTCTGGACCTTGTCCTTGAAAAGAGTGGCAAACTCACTGATGTGGAAATGAGTTCCAACAGCACTTGAGCTGGAGGGTTTGTCAGTCTGTTTACTGTCGCTAACAGAACACGGGAGTTGTTATTACTATTTCTAATTATTTCTGAGAAATACCTTTCTCTTGTTCTACATAGTAATTGGTTGTATGCAGATATTTGTCCTGTGTATATTTCAAAATGAACCTGGAGCTTTGACTAACGCCATTTTGGCCTCCGCTCTTTTCTGTGCCCTGACCGAAGCATCGTTTCTCCATGGCGCCTTCTGCTTATTTTCAACAATTTTAGCCTTCATAGGGGACAATGGTGTCCAGAACATTCCAAACACTAGATGTAACAGAGTTCAACAAATCATTGACATTAGAACTTGCTAAGTCATAAAAGCTGGGATACAAATTCCGTTAATAAAGCAGGAAACCGGAGCTGGAAGTGTGTGTAAAAATTCCAGCACACTGTACTTTAAGATGCTAAACATATAGACATTATTATTTGTCTTCATTATTATTATTTCATTGTTCTTGGCTATGAGAAAACAAGTCATGAGCAGTTCTAAACAATTAGACAAAACTGTGTGTGAAGTAAAAGCCTCCTCAAATCACTAAATACCTATTCACCAGGAGGCCCTGAGGTCCGCTTTTCAAAACTTCATTCAATTCCTCCCATAATCGATGAATCCAGTCATTATCACTTACTGACAAATCTATGTTCTTCTTGTGTTTACAGTGCGTTCTCGTTTCTCAGCAACATGCCGTGCCTCTAATGAAGGCCTAACCCAATACTTTGCTTCCAGGCCTAAAGCGCTGAGGCACTTGTAAGAAATGCATATGGATTTTTTTGGAAGTTATTAAATGAGACAGCTTTTCAAAGAGGCAATGATGCTGGAGCTGGGTCGGGTCCTCCCAAAGCCGACCTTGAGCTCTGTCAGATGGGCATCGGCTTTTCATGTTTATCAAAGTATTGTTGGAGGTCTCAAAGCGTTTGAGTAAAAGTATACAAGTACACCATTGAATGTGGGGTACCCAACCTTTTTTTTTGCTCATAATTAGTGAATTCATTTGAACTTTTGTGTAATGTTCAGGTCCACATACTTTTAAACAAGATGCTCTTCCACAAGCCTGCAATAGTCTGCACCGACAAGTACGCTGCAATGACCCCTGTGGGCCCCCAGTGTAACCCCACTGTGCCCCCCTGTGTATCCCCACTGTGTGCCCCCAGTGTACCCCCACTGTGCCCCCAGTGTATCCCCACTGTGCCGCCCAGTGATATCCCCACTGTGCCCCCAGTGTTACCCCATTGTCCCCCAGTGTACCCCCACTGTGCCCCCAGTGTACCCCCAGTGTTACCCCACTGTGCCCCTGTGTGCCCCCACTGTGTTCCCCCAGTGTGCCCCCAGTGTACCCCCACTGTGCCCCCAGTCTGTACCCCACTGTTGCCCCCAGTGTATCCCCACTGTGTGCCCCAGTGTACCCCCACTGTGCCCCCAGTGTAATCCCCACTGTTGCCCCCAGTGTACCCCCATTGTGCCCAGACCCCACTGGCCCCCAGTGTACCCCCACTGTGCCCCCCTTGTTGCCCCACGGTGTTCCGTTTCCCCCATGCCCCTGTGCCCCAGTGTTACCCCACTGTGCCCCCAGTGTATCCCCACTGTTGCCCCCAGTGTATCCCCCACTGTGCCCCCAGTCAGTGTACCCCCACTGTTGCCCCCAGTGTACCCCCCTCCCCCTGTGTGCCCCCACTGTGTCTCCCCAGTGTACCCCAGTACCCCCAGTGTGCCCCCAGTGTAGCCCTTTGTCTGACCCACTAGTCCCCAGTGTACCCCCACTGTTGCCCCTTGTACCCCAGTGTACCCCACTGTGCCCCCGTCTTGTACCCCACTGTGCCCCCTGTTGTGCCCCCAGTGTGCCCCCAGTGGTTACCCCCAGTGTGCCCCCTGCTGTACCCCCACTGTGCCCCTGTGTGCCCCCTGTGTGCCCCCAGTGTTACCCTCCACTGTGCCCCCTGTGTGCCCCCACTGTGCCCCCCGTGTGCCCCACTTGACCCCAGTGTACCCCCATGTGGCCCCCCAGTGTACCCCCAGTGTTAAAGTTAGGGACAAGGGATAAGGGTGACCTATAGCGCCCAGTTTATGGGTGCCACCCTGGCGGAACTGCGGCACATGTCAGTACGAGCGGTTTGAGCAGTTAGAAAGGTTCATGCGTTAGCTTTGTCTGTAATAAATACTTTGTGACCTGCCACCTCTGATTCTGACTAGATTTGGCCCTGGGGGGCCCCAAATGAAGGCGTATGCGCTGGAGGATAATGAAGCGCCCCCTTGTATCCTCCCAGTTCTGCTGTTTTACATAGAGCTGTCCAGCTCAATAGCAGAGACACAAAGTGGGTTTCAAATCACCCAGAGAAATCGAGAAATACACATAGAGGTTGTTTTTAGATTCACACTGGAATTTCTTGGAAACTCGGGTTTCAAAGGCCCGAGTTTATCCGAGTTAGAAAATCCCTCATGGCTGCGCCGTGCGTTTGGTGAAAGTAAAAAATGGAAGCTCTCTACTGTCTCCGCTCTCTGAGCCTCTGCACAACGGAAGCAGAAATGCACTCTCAAATGTAGATTTATAACTTACACATGAAATAACTTTGTCTGGGTTAACTGATGGACTTGATTGGATCTATGATTATGTGACTGTAAAAATGTGAAGGATGTTTGCCTGAAGTGAGTGGTCTGAGCTGCCATATGCACGTTGGGCGCGCAGGCGGAGCTGCACACCACGCACACTGCCATGGACACAGAAAGCCAGCAGCTCATGTTCCAATGTTCTCATGAGTGTGGGCTGAACGCGAAAGCAGGCCAGTAAACTGCTGTTACCTAGGCTACGGGCCAGTGTAGGAATCCTCAGCAGAGAGATGTCATCGAAATTCTGCCCCACTGTGGAACATTGTACAGCATCATGTGATCAGAAGTGCAGAATGGGGAGGGCATATGGAATGTGACTGTAGATGGACTGTATATATGAGCAGAGGATGCAGAGGATGACTGTGTTTATGACTGTGTTTCTCAGTAGAGACGAAATACATTGGATTGGACTGAGGAAATGCATCAAACTAAACAAATAGTACCAACATGGAGAACATTTGCCTTGAACTCAGTGTCATCCTAAATCCTGCATGTAACGTTGTTGCTTTGCCTGTCACCCCCGTATGGCTGTGCACTAATCCATCATGTGCTTCATTGCTTAAATGACCCTAAAAACACGTATTGTCTCTCTGAGTGGGTTTGGCTCTTCACAGAGGGACGAGTCACATAGTGGACCAACATTTGTAATAAATACTGACACGAACATTGAACACCTTAGTCATTCATCCAGGAGAGGTCCATTGTAGAAAAAATAAAGATTCAGTTGTGGTCATCTGGTCATCTGGACATCTAAAACAGTGACCGGGTGACTTCAACTGAATCTTTTTTCGTCTCCAATTGAACGCGTTACACGCAGTCTACTTTACATCATAGTTTAACTGCAAGACTTTTCCCTCGTTCTTCACTTTGCAAATTTAACGGAACTTCACTGAATCTTTACTTCGATCAAAACAAGGATAGAACAAGGCCAAATCTGACCTAAATCAGGACCATCCTTGCAGAGATTTCAATTTCGACCCCCAGTAAAAACCCAACCATCACAGCTTAGCAATGATCGGAATGAAAGCAGATCATCAAACTCGCCTCCAGCACAGACATAGACACACTTCTATTTGTATCTACTGTATGTTGCACACTTGGACCTGCACACAGGTTAGGGTTAGGGTTAGGGTTAGGGTGGTCTATTATCCAGGCAACCATGAAATCCCCTCTAGGATCAGGCCGTAGTGTTATGGGCTCGACACACTGGGTGCGACAAACGTCAGCGCCCAGCCACACTCATCGCAGCAGGGGCCAGCGATGTCCTGCAGGGGCCAGCGATGTCCTGCAGGGGCCAGCGATGACCGATGTCCTGCAGGGGCCAGCGATGACCTGCAGGGGGATGTCCTGCAGGGGCCAGCGATGTCCTGCAGGGGCCAGCGTATGACCGATGTCCTGCAGGGCCAACGATGACCTGCAGGGGCCAGCGCGATGGACCTGCAGGGGTCTTTTTTGTACAAAAAGCAACTGAGAAAATCGGAAATAGAATTTGATTCAGGAAGCTGCGTTTCTCTCCCACGGACACGAGCAAGCATCAAACGAGGAGGGGGAATGCACTTCTGCCTTTTCTTTTCTTTCTGTACAGGTGAAAATGACATATTGTATTTTAAAAATTGTTCTCTCTTGAACCACTTTCATAATATCTTTGTTTGGTGAAGAGCATTTTAAAAATGATTTCTTGTGAGGTTGTGTCATTCATTTCACATCTTGTCTTTTTAATTTCCTGTAGCATTTGAGGCTCGGCCTTTGCTAGTCGTCTGTTCTAGTATAGATCTTATGTGTGTTGTTAAAATGTGTATATTGGTGACACTAGGATTCATCTCTCTCAGATATCGATCAGCTCTACAATATGTATTCATGTGTGAAATACTTTGTACTTTGTGAGTTTGAGACATCCAATGTCGGCTGAACATGTAATCTTCAGCTGAACATCTTCACCACAGACAAGGGTTCTGTCAGAGTGGTTTGCAATCAGATCTCTAACGTCCATGAGTGAGGTCGCTTCCTGGAGCATTTGAATGGTTTCAGCCTCGTAATGACCTAACTTTGACGCTACAGCTAGGGTTTTGAAACTTATTCTCAGGGCAACAGAAGATATTGGAGACTTTCTTTGGCAAAGAAAACCACACCAAAAAGACAGCAACTAAAGGTTATTATATTGCAATAAAGCACCACTATTGAGGTAAAAACAATTAAAATAAACCAACACTTATTGATATCACGTCAGAGCATTATGAGCATTTTAATAATGCTGCGGTTCCTCAAGCATGTGTTCATGAAACACACACAGTTTCACAGTATTAGTGTTGGCCACTCCAAAGTCAAAAGCAGATTTGGGCTCTTGAGCAGGCTGTCAGTCCCACAGGATCCCACTTCCACCATCCCATTAGTAAATGAGTGCATGTGTCATTTCCTTTCACCTTTCAATAGCTGCCAGAGTGTTTAGCATTTAGATGAGCGTCTGATCATCTATGTCCAAACCTGCATGTGAAACAATCAGAAAAGAGGAGAGACAAATATAATGTGTGGACAATCACTGTGAGTGGTGGAGTGTCTGTGGAGATGGGCGTGGGCAAGAGTGACTTGTTGTAGTTGTTGTGGAGATGGACGGGGCAAGAGTGACCTGTGTGTAGTGTCTGTGGAGATGGGTGGGCAAAGTGACCTGTGGTGGAGTGTCTGTGTGAGATGGGCTGGGCAAAGACGTGTGTGTAGTGCTGTGGAGATGGCGTGGGCAAGAGTAAGACTGTGGTGAGTGTCTGTGAATGGGCGTGGGAAGAGTGACCTGTGGTGGAGTGTCTGTGGAGATGGGCGTGGGCAAAGTGACTGTGGGTGTAGTGTCTGGGGAGATGGACGTGGCAAGATGACCTGTGGTGTAGTGCGTCTGTGAGATGGGCGTGGGCAAGAGTGACCTGTTGGAGTGTCTGTGGAGATGGGCGTGGCAAATGACCTGTGGGTAGTGTCTGTGGAGATGGCGTGGGCAAGAGTGGACCTGTGTGGAGTGTCTGTGGAGATGAGGCGTGGCAAGGAGTACCTGTGTGGTTGTGGAGTGCTCTGTGGATGCTGTGGGCGTGGGCAAAGTGACCTGTATGGTTGAGTTGTCTGTGGGAGATGGGCGTGGCAAGAGGACCTGTGTGAGTGTCTGTGGAGATGGCCTGGGCAAGAGTGACCTGTGGTGGAGTGTCTTGGAGGATGGGCTGGGAAGAGTGACCTGTCTGGTGAGTGTCTGTGGAGATGAATGGCGTGGGCAAGAGTGACCTGTGGTGGAGTGTCTGTGGAGATGAGGCGTGGGCAAGAGTGACCTGTGGGGTGCTGGAGATGGCTGTGGCAAGGACCTGTTGTGGAGTGTCTGGAGATGGGCTGGGCAAGAGTGACCTGTGGTGAGTGTCTGTGGAGTGCGTGGGCAAGAGTGACCTGTGGTGGAGTGTCTGTGAGATGGGCGTGGGCAAAGTGACCTGTGGTGAGTGTCTGTGGAGATGGCCGTGGAAAGTGACCTGTGGTAGTAGTGCTGTGGAGATGGGCGTGGGCAAGAGTGACCTGTGTGGTAGTGTCTGTGGAGGATGGCGTGGGCAAGATGACCTTGGTGGATGTCTCGTGGAATGGGGTGGGCAAGAGTGACCTGTGGTGAGTGTCTGTGAGAGATGGGCGTGGGCAAGAGTGACCTGTGGTGGAGTGTCTGTGGAGATGGGCGTGGGCAAGAGTGACCTGTAGAAGTGAGTAGAGTGAATATGCTGGGCAGAAGGATGGATGAAAGGGCATATATTCTGGATCGTCTTTCACACATGTCTCTGTACCTCTGCATCTCATGTTTGAGAACAGAACATAATGTATGCCCTGAAAAACTCACAGGACTTTCCCTCAAAATAATAAAATAAACAAAAGCTAGCTTGGCCTGCAGTTGTAATGAAGGGGATTTTCATCAGAACAGCACAGGAGACCTCTGGATCTCTGCCTTTGTGTGTTTGTGAGGCTCCGAGAAGGAGCAGAGAAGAAGAGCTCGTAAACTGGATTCATGAAACAAAAGTGAATGAAGCTATATAAAGCTCCAGCTTTGTTTTTGAGGAAAATCCATGTTAGAACAGGATTAAAAGAGCGAAAAAGTACATTTGTATTAAACGCATTAACACCACCATGGAATCAAATCTGCCAAATGAGCATGCAATTAATAACACTTCTTTTTCGATTGCGTCTTGTTCGATGTTGACATTTAATCACTCACGTTCCAGGACATTTTTATTATTTTACAAACGGTTTGTGTTATTAAAATCTAAAACTGCTGTGCATACATAAGCAGCATATGTCATTACCATAGCGGCACGCGACCCCCTTTAACCCCTCGTATCGCCTGCCCTGCGCCCGCGCCGCGTCTGTGCGCCCGCGTCCGTGCGCCCGCGTCCGTGCGCCCGCGTCCGTGCGCCCGCGTCCGTGCCCCGCGTCCGTCGCGCCGCGTCCGTGCGCCCGCGTCGTGCGCCCCGTCCGTGCGCCCGCGCGTCCGGCGCCGCGCCCGCGTCCGAGCGCCGCGTCCGCGCGTCCGCCGCCCGTCCGTGCGCCCGCGCTGCAGTAAACAATGCTATTATTGAAGCTAAAGCGTGTCGTCATTACGTCACCCCA
Source organism: Chaenogobius annularis (assembly GCA_015082035.1). NCBI lineage: Eukaryota > Metazoa > Chordata > Actinopteri > Gobiiformes > Gobiidae > Chaenogobius > Chaenogobius annularis. The sequence goes on along the minus strand of BJKM01000206.1, from coordinate 860,565 downwards.
GCGTGTGCAGCCCACCAGAGCGCCATACTTTACAGTAGACATTGTTCTGGTATTTAGCGATCACTTGTTACAAAACAGAAAATGATGTCACTTTTTTTTTTCATTGACTGAAATATTGATCTAAATTGACTATAATAGAAAGAAGGTCATTGGGCCGCCCGGTGGCCGAGTGGTTAAGACGGCAGCACACATGCCAGCCACCATGTGTGCCATTTAGTGCATGCCCTTCTTTCTCTTTCATCCCATTTCACACTCAAAACTGTTTTGTCTGAAGAAAGCCTACGGCCAAAAGAACCCTGAATAACTGAATAAGGGCACTGAGTTGTGCTCCAAAACAAGCAGAATTGATTCTCGCCTGCCCTGTAACTGCAGCCGACATCATCCAAACTTGCTGCTGGCTCCAGCTCTTCACGTCGGTTGTACACTGACTCCGGTCCGGCGTGCAGTTAGACTTAGAACGTTTTTACGATCAATGCGCCCTGTTACAACTGACCGCTGAGCACTCGGGTCTGAGGAAAGAATCCGCAAGAATCTATCTTTGCCGGAGACCGCAGCGGTCTGTGCGGCTTTCAGGTCATAAGACCAGTGTTCTAAATGAACACGTTTTTTACGATAAAATGAATAGCTCGTTTATCGTTAATCTGAAGGTTGGTGAGAACGTAACCGTGACATTGACCCCTTTTCTGGAAATGAATGAACAAATAAACCAAATATGCTTTATGAAAATGTTTTGACCAAACTGTGAAATACGTGTCGCTCATACGACCAGAAGCAGGAGCTGTGTGATCCAGCCGAGATGGGCCTGTGGTCCGCTTTGAGGGAGCTCATTCCTTTTTAAAGACAAGCGAGGGAAACTTCAGACTGTGACTCTGCTGTCACTGTTTCTAAAGTTCACAAAGGCATTCAAGAGGAGCAGAGCCTTGTTTGATTCTATACATCAGACAGATGTTTTTCTTATCCCGGCCCACTGGCTTCCTGTGAGTGGGCCGTGTGCAAACGTCTGCCTCTGACCGCTGGCCCAGGAGGTTTGTCTTTTAGTCATTTGTTTATATGTACACGTATAAGGCTGCAGATGAGGCGCATCATGCTCCTGCTCAATGCTAATGGTGAGAATACGCTCGAGCCATTCACACAGGCAAACATTCCATCCTAACGGTTAGCTCTTGGCTAATTACAGCTCAGTGTGCTTTGGCTCAGTCAGACTTATGAGCGGGCATGTGGAGGCAGATGAGAGAACACGCACACACACAGTTTTGAAATTGTCTACACATTTTTTTTGAATGGATAGCAAAATAAATAGCCACAGCATGCTCATGAGTTGGTCAGGGGTCTCATTTAGAAAGCCTGGGTACGTACAAAATGGGGTCCAAACATGACGTGGGATTGTAAAACATAGGCTATGGTTTGGAGAGCGTGAAGTGCAGGTGAATACAGGCGAAAAGCCATCGCTTTTGAGCACTTCTTTACTGTTTTGTTCAAATGTTGGATGACACAGAAATGTAGTCCAGAGATCAGAGTTTTGACTAAAGCTCACGCGCCTGTCTCTGCTGCGGCCACTGTTTGCCCCGCCCTCTGTGTCTGCGTGTGTCAATCAAACCCACTCATTATGGGCTCATGTTTAGGTCAATCTCATTCATAAGTCACTTTGCATTGTCCTTACATGGTCAATGGAGGCGTGGAGGAGGTGTGGCATGAGGCGGGATCATCTGTGCAGAGTTCTGCTCCAGGTGGGATCCTCGTGGAGGAAAGGACCTTCTGGAGTGCGTACGGAGGGTTTTATCAAGCTGAACGTACGTGAAGTTCAGGTTTTTGAGTCAGAGTTCCACGTACTTTTCAGAAATGAGACCTCTGTTCTGTCATTTGCTTGGAGGTGTTCTTATTTGAATCTTTTTTGTCTTTTATGGCAGTTTTATTGGTTTTGTGTTCTCAGCAGATGAGGTGCATTTCTGCAACCAGCTGTGCTGGAGCTCTTTACTTGGTGCGAGTAAAAACAGTGACAGATTGCCGTCCATCTTGGAAATAGTCTTTCTATTGTTGAACCTGTTTTACCTTCCTTCACTTTTCTGTGCAACAAGCCTCCACACGGAAACATTTTGTTCAGTTCAATTCAATTTATTTTTGTCATGCCCAAAATCACTGCAGGAGTTGCCTCGAGGGGCCACAGTGGAGCTTCCAGAATTTTCCAAGAAAAAAGTGACATTTTGTCCACAGTGAAGACATTTTCTCTTGATTCCTCAACATCTGAACTGTTTTTGAACTCCCTTTACAACCTCGGCGCATGAGCCCTTCCCGTTCAACACTTGCCATATAGATTCACAAGAACAGATTTCACATCATGCACATGTTCGTTTTCCTCTGCACACTCTATACTCTGTCAAGAATAACACCTGAGTGGTGCTCTTTCAAAAGGTCTTACTAGGTTTCTGTCGCCCCTCATACCACTGGTAGATCTTTATACAGGTTCGACTCCACAAAAACCTGGAGGTGTTACTTACCATTTTTGTGAAAATGATCAGGCAAAACAACATCTCCATGGAGATCAGAAGGTTTTGAACCCTCCACCTAAAAACTTACATAATACCGTTTTAATGGCAACTTCTACCATATTATGTTTTTCCCTCTGCTTCTATTTAGAATGTCGTGTTGTCACGTGAACACAAACTCTTTTCACTTTTGCACCTCTTCAGACACTACAGAATGTACAGCATGTTTGTGTGCTATTCTTTTCTGGTTGGAACGCTGCGTTTGCACACCATGGAGACTGAAATGCAAAACAGCACCCTTCTCCACCATGTTGCAATATGATGTAATGGCTGCTGCTCCAAAATAAACAGCCTCATGCATCAAACACCTCTTTCTAGTCAAGGCGTCCTTCCAGTCCTGTGTATTCCTGACACCACAGTCTTCTCTGCTTTACTCTCCTCTGTTCTGCTTCCGAGGCATCCACCAGCCGCCGCTGCCTGCCTCCCAGAGAGGAGTTGGCAACAATCCTCTCTGAAGCTAAAAATAACCGTGGCAAAATGCAAGGCGCGCTCCCGGGGTAATCAGAAAGCCACAGCCCTGCACAGACCTGTTCACCCGTTCTTGCCAAAGTGCTGAGTGGCAAAGAACAGGATACAAGCGCTCCTGGATCAATACAGGCAGAGGAGGGGACATTTGACATGCAAATCCTGCAACACAACGCACATTAGTATTGTCACTTAGGAGTGGGGGATAGAGACAACCTTACTTGATACAGTTTTGGATTGTGAGCGTATTCAGACAACAATCCATCAGAAATGTGCTGAGACATGTTTGCAGTAGATCGGTTGATTTGAATTTTGCACAAAACATAATAAAAAGATATATCTGATATATGATAATATAAAATGAACCACAAAATTGCAGCAATATCATTTTCTACCCTTATTTGAAAGATTATGCAGTGAGTGTCTTTTCATTGGACTTGTTTCAACTCTTTTTGCTCTATTTTTCATTAGTTAGACTTGATACTAAATTCTAATTGTGCCTATTTCTGAATCAGCCATGGCGGTTGGACCCTTCTAGTGTTTGTGAACAGAACAGATTGCACCAAGAACAAAGCCAGTCAGTTTGACAATGACATTTTAGTTTTGTTTCCGAGAGCTCCTACAAATCCTACTTACATTGGTGAGCTTTTGCAAATGGAGCTGGAAGTTAGATTTAACTCTGTCTGATGTACATAAAAAAAAATATATAATATTAAAAATATAATTATTTTATATACTATCTTGCTGCCTTGTTGTGAAAAGGAAAACCACCTTTTGATTTTCTAGATTTTTTGGTCCGGTTTGGGGACCACAGGATTTCATCTCTGCTGTTTGCAGATGATGTTGTCCTGATGGCTCCATCAAACCTGCACCTGCAACATGCACTGGGACGGTTTGCAGCCGAGTGTGAAGCAGCTGGGATGAGGATCAGCACCTCCAAATCTGAGGCCATGATCCTCAACCGGAAAAAGGTGGCTTGCCCTCTCCAGGTGGGTGGGGAGTCCCTGCCCCAAGTGGAGGAGTTCAAGTATCTCAGGGTCTTGTTCACGAGTGAGGGAAGGATGGAGCGTGAGATCGACAGTTGGATCAGTGCAGCGTCTGCAGTGATGCGGTCGCTGCATCGGACCGTTGTGGTGAAGAAGGAGCTGAGTCGACAGACAAAGCTCTCGATTTACCGGTCAATCTACGTTCCTACCCTCACCTATGGTCATGAGCTTTGGGTAGTGACCGAAAGGACAAGATCGCGGATACAAGCGGTCGAAATGTCGACATACAAGTTACAAAAAAATGTGTAAACTAGATTTGACAAGACATTGGCCACCATCCCAAAAAGATCCTCTGATTTCTCGCAATCGACCTTTTCTTTTTTAACTATCAGACAGTGGAATCAACTTCCAGATAGTTTGAAATTGCCAACAAAATGTACAAAGAAAAAATGAATTGTACAATAAGCCACAGGTGCCCACGTTGTAACGTGAGATATTTACACATATAGTACATGGTAGTGATCCGGTTGACATTTGAATCGGTGGTCTCGCGTCTCTAATTAGACAAATTTCTCAGTGAATGAGTTGGATTGTAATAAAACACACAGCATTTTGAACCTTAACATACAGAGAACACATCAAAGCTGTCCCCTCTGTCCCCTCTGTCCCCTTTGTCTTTGATTACTCTGTGTGAGCTGATTTACCTGTGTCTGTGTCTTCACATCTGGTTCATCTGCTCCTGAGCTTGTGCTTAGCGAGTGAGAGTTACGGCGTAACATCAGATATTTACACAGAAATATGTTACACAGTAGTGATGTAGTGTTGTCCGCAGGTCAGGTCGAGCCAAGAAAGTCTCATTTCACTGCGGCAGGTTCTAAACTGCAGACGGCTGTATATCACATGTCTGTGCTCCGTGTGTGTCTTTGCGTTTCGCCACGTCTAGATTCACTTCCTCATTAGACTCATTTCCCCACGAATATGAGATTGTAATACAACACACAGCGTTTTGAAGCTTAAAATACAGAGAACACGACGTGTCCCCTGGACAGTGCTTCCACTGTCCACTGACGTCTTCTTCTACAGTGTGTACAGTGAGTTCTACAGTGCTTGCGCTTCCTGCTAGAGTGCCCCCTGGTGGCCATTAGCTAGTAAAAATCTATAAATTAGACGCACCGTTGTAAGGGCTGCAGGGTTCAAAGCGTGTGGAAAAAATAGCGGGATAAAGTCCGAAAACTTCGGTGATAACCCTTTAGAAGATTGGACTCCGGGCATCTTTACCTTCTTCCTATTTCTTCATATTATAATATTACATTTACAAGTTTTATTATCAATTTTAATTTCTTTTCAGCATTAACACATCACTAAGCAGCCCGACCAATAGAGGGCGACTGGTTTGAACTCTTCCTGAACTGGAGGAAGTTTATTGAAATAGCAGGCTTTTATAGACAGAACCAGTTAACATTCCGATGCCCTGCAGAAGAGCCCCAGGCCCCAGCCTTCCCTCTGCATGATATGAAAGCTGGAGCGATTGTGCAGTCTTTGAAGCACTTTATTGATGTTAAGGCCGTAAAAAGTCCTCCTCCTTTTACACATAGGAGCTTGTGTATCTTCTTTTTTTTCATGTAGTTTGCTGTAGGAACCAAGTCCTTGTTTTACAAGTCTCAAGTCTTTGGCCTCAAGTCCTCTGCGTTGAGTTTCAAGTTATATGATTTTTGTAAATGATCATTCTCAAAGAAAGTCCTGGTGACAAATGTAAAAGTAAAAAGGGACATGTTCCAGTGTAAAGTGAATGTACTAAAAGTACATCTAGTCCCAAGTCCAAGTCGAGTTCCGAGACTTGGTCCATTTGATCAAGTCACATCTCAAGTCATCAAAAATAGTAACTCAAGTCTGACTTGAGTCCAAGTCACAAATTGAAAGTCCACACCTGTGTTTTACCCAAGAACACAAACTGTAAAGACTGACGTATGTTTGTCGATGTAATCCCATCTTTTAAGAAAACACCACTGACTTTGAAACATTTTCTATCAATGTTGTACATGTGCTAACCATCAGACTTGATTACAATAGATACATAGGAAGAAACAAACCAATAGACTCCTTACATTTATAGGCCACATCTGAAATATTGCTCAGTTGATTGTTTAAGACTTGGCATCGATACAGGGTCAATACTTGTAGGGATGAATTGGCAACCAAATGTTTCTCCTAGATTCATCTAATGACAACAAACCTAACCTTCTAAGCTTGGAAACCATCAAGTATGTGTTCAGAGCTGGTCCTGCTGCTGCATGGCTCCAGGCCTCTGCTGTGGAAGCACCATTCCAGGTTTATTCCATCACAAAACACATCACTTTAGATTGAAGAGGAGGACCTGTCCTGTGGGAAGTGTGTGGAAGATGGAGGACGGAGATCTGAGTAACACGATCAGGCATTAGTCTGCCCTCTGGAGGACGTGTGCAGCATCAGAAGGTCGTATTCACCTTCACAAGGCCCTGCAGCTGTGCAAAATGTTTCAACTTCAGACAGATGTGGGATTTATGGCTCTTAAAGGCAAACATGTTTGGGGGACCTGTTCATTCGAGGTTAGCTACCTAAGTCTACCTTAAGGTAAACTTAATTGTCCCTAAAGGGAAATGTGTCTTCTGCATTTAACTGATCCTTCAGTATCTATGGCAACATGTGAGGAGCGGTGCAGTGCCTTGAGACACATCTCCAGAGCAGGACCTAGACCAGGGGTCACCAACCTTTTTAGGGTCGAGAGCTAGTTTATGAGCACGGACTTGGTCGAGGGCCTGTTCAATTAGCCTAAACAGGCCAATAATTACATTCGCAACAAAATGACATAACTATTATACTGCGAGTAACTATTTGATATATGTGATGTGTGCGGCATTTGTGTATTTATCATGTATTTTTGTTTTTGAAAACCCAATCTTAATTCACATTTGAAATCAGTGAGTGATAAGAACAAAACAGTTAAAAAAATATCAGGAAATAAGAGAGCTTTGTATTTGTAATTTGTAATCTGGCACAAACTCATTCAATGAGTAAATTCATGTAATTGTCCAAATACAAGCAAAGGAGCAAAGCAAGTATAAGAAAAATATAGAGGATTTAACCTTTCCAACAGCTTCTCCTCCTGTGGCTCTGTTTAGACCTGGTTCGGTCCTGTGAGTCCTGGGTTGGGTTTGACCTGGTTCGGTCCTCTGAGTCCTGGGTTGGGTTTGACCTGGTTCGGTCCTCTGAGTCCTGGTTGGGTTTGACCTGGTTCGGTCCTCTGAGTCCTGGTTTGGGTTTGACCTGGTTCGGTCCTGTGTGAGTCCTGGTTTGGGTTGGACCTGGTTCGGTCCTGTGTGAGTCCTGGTTTGGGTTGGACCTGGTTCGGTCCTGTGTGAGTCCTGGTTTGGGTTAGACCTGGTTCGGTCCTGTGTGAGCCCTGGTTTAAACGTTAGCCCGGCATGAGTTAGACCTGGTTTAGTTCTGGGTTGGTCCTGGGTTGGTCCTAGTCTGACGGTGGTCCTGGTCTGACGGTGGTCCTGGTCTGACGGTTCCTGGTCTGATGGTGGTCCTGGTCTGACGGTGGTCCTGGTCTGATGGTGGGCTGGTCTGACGGTGGTCCTGGTCTGACGGTGGTCCTGGTCTGACGGTGGGCTGGTCTGACGTGGTCCTGGTCTGACGGTGGTCCTGGTTGACGGTGGGCTGGTCTGACGGTGGTCCTGGTCTGATGGTGCTGGTCTGACGTGGGTCTGGTCTGACGGTGGTCCTGGTCTGACGTGTGGTCCTGGTCTGACGGTGGTCCTGGTCTGACGGTGGTCTGGTCTGACGTGGGTCCTGGCTCTGACGGTGGCTGGTCTGACGGTGGTCCTGGTCTGACGGTGGTCCTGGTCTGACGGTGTCCTGGTCTGACAGTGGGCTGGTCTGACGTGGTCCTGGTCTGACGGTGGGCTGGTCTGACGGTGGTCCTGGTCTGACGGCGGGCTGGTCTGACGGTGGTCCTGGTCTGACGGTGGTCCCTGGTCTGAGGAGCTGGGCTGGTCTGACGGTGGCCTGGTCTGACGGTGGGCTGGTCTACGGTGGTCTGGTCTGACGGTGGCTGGTCTGACGGTGGTCCTGGTCTGAGGCGGGGGCTGGTCTGACGGTGGTCCTGGTCTGACGGTGGTCCTGGTCTGACGTGGGCTGGTCTGACGGCTGGTCCTGGTCTGACGGGGCTGCGTCTGACGGTGTCCTGGCTGGTCTGACGGCGGGACTGGTCTGACGGTGGTCCTGGTCTGACGGTGGTCCCTGGTCTGACGGTGGTTCCTGGTCTGACGGTGGTCCTGCTCTGACGGTTGGTCCTGGTCTGACGGTGGTCCTGGTCTGACGGTGGTCCTGGTCTGACGGTGGTCCTGCTCTGACGGTGGTCTTTAAATGTGAACAGTGCTCATCTACACAGGCCGAGCAGCGTTTTAGGCGAGACGAGGAAGCGTTGGCTGAGCTGTTCTAAATTTAGAACAGGTCCACGCGGGCGCCTGAGAGAGCCTCAAAGGGCGCCCAGGTGCCCCTTGGGCACAGCGTTGGGACCCCTGACCTAGACGTCAGAAGTCAATCTGGCGAAGCTTTATATTGAAATGTTTGAAATGTTTGATATGCAGAAGTGGTTTGAACTGACACATATTCTATATATTTGGTTTGTTTTTGGCCTTTAAACTTTAGTATCTCGTGTTATAACATTTCAATCAATAAAATCAATCGATCAGGCGTTCCCTCATCAGGACTGGTGTTACAACTCCATCTACTGACAGAAGAGGAATTCACAACAGGGAAACAAACAAAAGCTAGCTTGCCCTGACATGCTAATGCTAATGCCAGCCAAGAGCTCACATTTTGATATTATTATACAAAGACGTTTGACTCTGGAACCATATCCCGTCTCCATAGTTTCAGCGTGATTGACAGGCAGATTAACCAGAGAAGCACATGGTCCCAAACACGGCAGTTTACAGTTCAAATAACAGAGGGTTGAGAAACAGCATGGGCTTATGCCAAACCAATAAGAAAAGCACAAAACTGTACATCGGAGGTCAAAGTAGTAGTACTTTTTGTCCTGAATGTTACGAGTCTATTCAGAGATGTCTTCAGCATTTGAGAGACACAAGCTACATTAGAGGCTCTGGTGTCGGTGAGGCTCAGAGAAGGAGCAGAGAAGACCAGCTCGTAAACAGGATTCATGCGAAACACGTGCATAAATCTCAACTCCAGCTCTGTTTTGGATGAGTTAGAACGGGATTAAAAGCTCAGTGACCAGAGGCACAGAGCTCTTATCTCCTTCTGACGCTGTGTTTGTGTGTGAGTCGAGAGCGCACGGTTCAGCCACCACTGGCCTATCAGCCGGTCTCCTTATCTCTTTTGTGCCACCTCCATCAGTCCCTTTCTCTGCTTTTCACTCTTGGAACAGGGGCCACTGATGATTTTCCTTTATCACTTAACCTGCTGTTTTTGTTCATTAAATGGAGAATCAATTGGATTTAATTTGGCAATTTAAAACAATAGCAGAAGAGACTGAAATAGATATGTTCTTCTTCTACGCACGTGTGATTGTGGTGTGAGTGTTTGCTGTGCTTAGACAAATACACAGAATTACAAATAATGATACACATTTACAGTAAAGCCACGTATCATCTGATTCACTTTGGAGCAGATTGGTGTCTCTACTGCCTTAAGTCAACCGTACCAGTCTGTTTAAGTGATCCAAAGTGGGCCCTTAAAGGTTTGGCTCGCTTTTGGCTCCTGGAACACTTTAGAGCCAGATGATTGGATCAGAGAGAACGCAGACTCAGGCTGAAAGCCACGGCAAAAAGCAGAGAAACACCAACTCGGACTTGATCTCGTGCTAAAGCGCTGTGTTTCCACTGATGCTAACTTATATGTTGAGCCTTAGCAACACAAAGAGAGCAAAGCCCGTTAGCAACAGCTGCTTCCTGTTTGTCGCCGCACGGCACTCGCTTTGGCAAGACCCAAAATCTGATATTTCCAGGTCATAATGCATCTAACATGATCCAAACCAGAGCCAGGCCCTGAAGCTGGAGACACACTCTGACAGGAACAGAACCGTTCCGACTCATATCAAACAACAACGAGACTGCATACAGGGAGGAAGTCCAAACTACAAAAAACCCTCTACCTGGCCCTAATCATAAAAAAGACCAAAGAATCGACTGGACTTCCATCGTACATCAATGCAGAGGAAGTGGTGAGGGTGTCCACCTTTAGATTCCTGGTCATGACATTGTCGGAGGATCTGTTGTGGGGCCACAACATCAGCTCTGCTGTTGGAAAAGCACACTGTGTGTGCTGACGTATGGTCTGCTTGTGTGGTTCTCCAGCTGCACTAAGGCAGAGAAGCAGGCAATCCAGAGAGTGGTGAAAACGGCTCCAGAAAACCCCCTGTTCCACCTGTGCACTCTGGATCGAGGTTTGGGTCACTCCCAGCCAGACGCACCAGAACGGCCAACAGCTTCTACCCCCAGGCCATCACACACCTGAATGAGCACCATCCCACCAGGTCTTCATTAGGGAGGGCAAGGCAAGCACACTTCATACACAAAGTAATTCAAAGTACTTCACATAAGTACATTAAAGTCACAATAGAGATAAAAACATAAATAATCATTATGGTGAGTTAGCACCGCTGTGTCTAAAGCGTCCAGTTTACATACACGCATTTCAGAGTCGCATGCCCTGGACGCCTATTTGCGTTTCCAGAGCGTCAAGCGCTGGGTTTGAACAAAGCAGAACTTTTGCCTGCTGACGCGGCGCCGCAACCAATCTGAGATTTGACTGTAGTGACATCATGCACCTACATCGCTCATCTGAGGACGAATTAAGTGTGGCAATGTGTAAAGCAAATACACCAAAGATACTCTCTCAAACCAACCGAATGTTTGTCGGACGCCTTGGATGCGTGTCGCACCGTCAACCCGTGGGTCAGAGGATCTGACCGCTTTACCAATTATTGATTTGATGTGGCTGTTCACGTGTGAGTCCATTACAAATGGTCCACTCTCAGAGCTGCCAAACATTAAGTGAACTGGACTGCGCCTTTGTTACTGCTGAGAGCCACCTCGCATCTCTCTTGTCATGTTAGTTACTATTGCACTCAATGTCATTCTGATGCTCTAATGTCATGCCTAACCCTTCAGATCTCACTTTGATGGGAGACAGCCACAGTGAGGCGCTAGAGGAAAGACACTTCACCCATACTGCCTGGTATGAATTTGGTGTGAGCGTTAATGATTGGTGGCGGTCAGAGGGGCTAATGGCATAGATCGGATGAAACATGGCTTAAGTTCTTCTGTTCACACTTAGCATAATGAACTTGGCATAATAACAAACATATACAGTATATATATATTGCTTTAAGCCAAAGCAGACTATTTTTGTGATAACGATTCCTCCGGGTGGCCTCGTAGAAGACACGTAATTACATGAGTCAGACAATATGTTTATCAGCCAACAAACATGACAGCGTTACGAGAAGAATGCCGAGGTCTGACTGCTGCTGACACTTTCCCTATGGGCAATTAAAACCACTAATTCATGCGTGTGGGAGTGGGAGGGACATAGAGAGGACAACCAGCACAAAGCAGCAGCCGTCAAGCCTCCTCCGAGGAGCTCACCTTTAGACTGGAGGAATAAATATAAACACATGGGCCCTGCAGTGGTAAAGGTCACCTGTATCCATGGAAGGTAAATGAATTCTGTAATTACATGTTTTCTGCACAGATATATGTGGAATGTCCTGGCTTATCACTTTATCCCGGCGGCTCGCTACCACAGCAAGTCAGCCACACAGTGATTAAAGCGAGGTTACATATCATTTATATATACGAGACATTTATAAAAAACAACAAAACAACCTTGAACAGAACTGATGCCCCACCCCCAGCAAAAAATACATCCACAGCTGCCACTGATTGTTTTTCCTCATCATTAACTTACTTAGGTTATTGAAAGTGATTGTTTTTCGATTGATTCCTGCCCCCAAACTTGTAAAAGCGGCGCTAAGATGAAATGCCACTATGGAAAGGCGGGTCCAGGAGCACAACACGCTACACGAACCACTAACTGAATGTTTGAAACCCAATTATAATCAACAATAAGCAGATTGTTACCTCTGTGTATAAATAAACTCAACACTCATTCAGCATGACTAACAAAACTAAATCCAGTGGTTATTTAGCAGATTAGCAGCAAACGCACAAACGCAGTGCGAGCTAACGACCGCGGGCCATTCTGGACGTCAAACATATGTACAACGTGCTAACAAGCTGGCAATTCTGACAAGAGCTCCATTATAAAGCCTCTTATCCTGCAAATAGTCACGCCGCTGCTGAAGCTACCAATTTAGCCACTAACAAGCGAGCCACCATATTGTAGGAGAATTTTCTGGGGCTGACACGAGTAACCCCCAGAGCCCATTTCTATAAACAGCATCAGGAGCTGGCCATCCATCACTCGCCACCAAATCAACTCCAGCTGGGTCTAATGTAAATGTAAATGAAGTGAAGCTGGCAGATGGATGGAGAGGCCCCGAGACATGCGCCGGGGCCCCAACACTGGACACCCTTCTGGAGGCAGGCTTTGTTGTTAACGTGGTGACACCTCCGTATATCGCACTTGGCCTGGAAATAATGGCTTCCAAATGGTTGGTAATGGCGTCTTGACTTGGGTTACAGTTCAGACATTTCTAAAACAGGCACAGCACGCTGCTTTGTCTCTTGGGTCTCGGCCTGGTGCTTATTTAAAGGTTCATTATGTCACTTTTCTGGTCCACCACCTGCTCTTCTCATGGAGTAATGCTGCTTTGGCTGGAATGTGTCACAAAATGGCATTACATGTGTTGCATATTTGCACCTGTTATTATTGCTACAAAGATGGGTCGCCTCTCCACAGGTCTGACCTGGAAGTAACTACCTAATGGCATCACCTGCTTGTCTCCATGGCGATAGATAAGATAATTACCATACTGCTGAACATTTAATGCCTGTTTATTTTGTCAACTCAAATATTTTGTTATATTGTGCTGATATTTTTGCTCACTAAAACTGCATACAAACTAAATCAAAAGTAGCCACGACTAAAATAAAACGAGGAACTAAAATGACACACATTTTCCTTAACTAAAACTATGAAAAGAACAAGTGGAGACAAGAGCAAACTTCCACCTTTCAATCCCAGAGCCTCGAACCAGAGCAGAAACCAACTCAACATCCGAGAACAAGTCTTTACCTGTCCCATGATGCAATGCAATACAATTGATCCGAATTCAAATCAAAGTAAGAAACAAGCAAGTTCATGCCGGCCTCCGGAACACCAGAATCAGAAAGGGTTTATTGCCATTGTCAATGAACAGAATTCACAAACAGAGAACTTGTCTCGGCCTTAAGGTGCAACATAAAACACTGAGCAATAATAACAGGCAGACAACAGGCAAACAACAGACAGACAGACAACAGACAACAGCAGACAAGCAGACAGACAACAGACAGACAACCAGCAGACAAGCAGACAGACAACAGACAGACAACCAGCAGACAAGCAGACAGACAACAGACAGACAATAGGCAGACAACAAGCAGACAACAAGCAGACAACAGGTAGACAACAGGCAGACAACAGGCAGACAACAGACAGACAACAGGCAGACAACAGACAGACAATAGGCAGACAATAAGCAGACAACAAGCAGACAACAGGTTGACAACAGGCAGACAACAGACAGACAACAGACAGACAACAGGCAGACAACAGACAGACAGACAGACAGACAACAGACAGACAACAGACAGACAGAGACAGACAGACAACAGGGAGACAGACAACAGGGAGACAACAGACAGACAGACAACAGGTAGACAACAGGTAGACAACAGACAGACATTAAGCAGACAACAGACAGACAACAGGTAGACAACATACAGACATTAAGCAGACAACAGACAGACAGAGACAGACAGACAACAGGGAGACAGACAACAGGCAGACAACAGACAGACAGAGACAGACAGACCACAGGCAGACAACAGACAGACATTAAGCAGACAGACAACAGACAGACAGACAACAGACAGACATTACAGCAGACAGACAGACAACAGGCAGACAACAGACAGACAGACAACAGACAGACATTACAGACAGACAACAGACAACAGACAGACAGACAGACAACAGACAGACATTGACAGACAGACAACAGGCAGACAACAGACAGACAGACAACAGACAGACATTAAGCAGACAACAGACAACAGACAGACAACAGACAGACATCAAGCAGACAACAGACAGACAGCAGACAGACAGACAACAGACAGACAGAAAGCAGACAACAGACAGACAAAGCAGACACAGACAGACAGACACAGACAACAGACAGAACAGACAACAGACAGACAGAACAGACAGACATACAGACAGACAGTAAGCAGACAGACAGACAGACATTAGCAGACAACAGACAACAGACAGACATACAACAGACAGACAACAGACAGACATTACAGAAGACAGACAGACAGACAGTTGACAGACATAAGCAGACAAGACAACATACAGAACTTAGACAACAGAGAGACATTAAGCAGACAATACAGACAGACTAACAGACAATTAAGCAGACAACATAACAGACCATTATGTATTAAATGACTTAAATGTGTATTAAATGCTTTATTGGTAACACTGATCACTTATGATTGAAAATGATTTGAATAATTTACATTTGTTTAAACTACAGTAAACCATGCTGTGACGTTTCACCGATAATACAATTAAGAGACATAAACGCTTATAAATGTGGTCATTATAAATCTAACAGCAACATGAACCACACCCTAATGAGCACAGAGCAGAGCGTATTTTCTTTTCTTTTCCAAAATATCATTTGATTGTCAAAGTAATCCCAAAAGTAGCAAGATATTGCTACTTTGTCAACACTGCTTACTTCCAACTCCCTCGACTACCTCCAGCAGGCGTGTCTTCTTTTCTCTCCGTTTTCCCTGACAAATGAACCTGTTTGCCGCTCGTCTCCTTTCATGCTGAGGCTGAGTAACATTGATTCTGTGGATTTCATGACATAGAGCGGTGCAAATGGAGGCGCCTAATGAAGTCGGGTGCACATCTGTGGCCCGCTGCGGGAGGTGCCAGCCAGACAGCAGCAACCGACAGACACGGCAAATTAAAAGCATGTTCAGCTGACACACGACTACTCTTTTAAGTGGGTATGCTGGATACGCTTTGGTTTCCACTTCTTTTCTTCGCAGGAGGTCATTTGTCGTCAGCGCTGTAGTCATTAACATATATAGGTTTAGGTAAGTCCGATGCCCCTCCTCATGATAGGCCAGCCATTGGTCTTCGCACTGAGCTGACACAGGCTGATTCATGGGGCGGGATCAGAGGCTTTTATGGGAGAAAAATAGAACCAAAAGAGTGATGCACCGCTGCATCCGCACAAAAATCGCCAAAATACTTCTGAGACTCTGGGTGTTGCAGTGATGAAGACAAGAAGATCCTGGGTTGTATTTGGACAAGTGGACAAGTGGACAAGTGGACAGGGGCCTTCAGTCAGTTCTCCCTATGTTTCTCTGGGTTTCCAGTCTCCAGAGCGCCACACACGTGGGTGAGGTGCATCATCTGAGCAGCTAAGCACAGCACACATAAACAGTTAGTCTGTGTCTTTGGTAGTCAAAACTGGTTAATACAATTTGAATATACACTGTAGGTTGCGTTCATGTGACATCATAGTAATTCAGTTGTGTGACATTTAGTGTGACATAGCCTGTCTCCGCTCTTGAATAGTCCTAGTGCCACATCTAGGACTAGCACATCCAGAGCCGGATCTAACCTACAGGGGGCCCTAAGCAAACGTTTGCATAGGGGCCCTTCAGTGCCCTCCAATAGTTAAGGTAGGCTTAACTATTTGAAAACTATTACAAATATTGGTCAGCTGCACAGACTTCTATGAAGCCTTTTGAGAAGGAGAGAAAAGACTAATCCTGTTCATATCCAAGCTGCACTATGGAACTTTTCTCCCTGCTTGTCTCAGCCGAGATGTTTTGCCTGGAATGTTCCATAATATGGCATTACACATATCTATTTTGCGTTTATTCAATTACAGATGTATGGTATACCTCCAAGTAGATATGCCATACAGAACAAGGGGTCAGTTCTGTGGAGACAAGGCCCTCCACCAGAAAAGTTACAATGTGCACCTTCAAACCCAGACCCTTCCATGGTGATGCTTCAGTTACAGCTGAATGTTAAATGTATTGAATCATCTTGTCCTCTTGCTCTTCTGCTGCTCTTCTGTCTTTTCTCGTCTCCTTCTCATCACCAAGTAAACCAACACTAAAGTTCTGACATGTGAAGACAGCTCTGATTTAGTCATATTACAGACAGTACCAGACAGCTGCAGTTCTCGCTTTCTATCAATCTGCCGTATTTAACATAATTAACAAGTTGAACCTGAACGGATTGAGACGAACTAAAAACTCCCAAAGAGATAATAATCTGCTCTGTGTGTGTGCGGTCAGCTCTGCTTCATCCTCTGCCCGGCACACTGACCTTCTGCTCTGCTCTGCGCATGGAGCAGGAGCAGAGACGGAGCCAGAACAAACTAACATCAGACGTGGCCATGCTGCTTCTGAGATGTGTTTACGAGCGAGGGAGGCGGTGTATCACACCTTTACTGATACGGAAGGCGGGGCCCCTGGCAGCTGCAGGGCCCTACACAACTATTGTAGTCTGCGTACATGAAGGTCCAGCTCTGAGCACATCTCACTGAAAAAATGGCAATATTTCAAAAAGAAAGTTTGGGTTTGAATCCTTGCCACGACAAACATTTGCAGATATTTCCTTCTAAGCTTCCTCGTCCACAGCAACAAGCCCTCAAAGCTCTCAAGAGCACCGGCTTTGTGTCTGATCCTAAAATGTCCACCTGGACAGAAATGCTGGCTAACGCTGTGCAAGTAGGCTAATGACATTTATCAGCATAGGCTTAGGATGAACATGGTCATTAAATGTGTCAACTAACAAAGTGCCTTTGTTCCGCCTGATGCCAGTGCAGGTTAAAGAAGAATAGTCCTTTGTTTGGAGACTGGAGCAAGCAGACGGCATGGCAGCGTCTATCCTCAAAATGGCAGTTCCAACCACACACCTCATCACTTGAAACTGAGCGGGAAACAGGTCCATCTCTAATTATAGAGTCAATTTACACAAAGGTCAAAGTTTGCTCTACCAGCGCAAAGAAGCAAAAGTGAAATCCGATTTAAACAATAGCCTTAGAAAGTAGTGCCAATACTTTACCCCAAAGATGTGATTGACTTGAAACCTTTATATTCTGAGTTTGTGGAGCCAATCTCACACTAACAATGAGAAGGAATAACATTTGTGGAAGTCTGGAGATTTCTTTCAAAAAACGGTGGAAGTGACAGCAAACACTGATCACTGTACATGAAAGACAAAGCAAACAAATATTTCATCATTCAGCTTCAGGAACAACGTTATTGACATGAGATCATCCCCACAGGCCTCAAGTAAATACAATTAAAAGCTTTTAATTGCCCAGATATACAAATATTTTCACGGCCCAAACACAATTTAATTAGCATTTGAATGTGAAAATAATGGCTTTGCCTCACAGTTGGAGTTTCAATCAGATTTTCCAAAACAAGTGTGAATCACCCGGGACTAATGTTCTCAATGTTCTCATGTGTGGCCTTCTCAGCGCTGTCCGTCACTAGCAGCAGGAGGCTCTCTCAGGAACGACACTCAATAACAGAGCATTAGGGCGAGCAGAAGATCCTGAACATCCACACTGAGCACAAAACACGCCCAAGGACCAAGGATGACATTATTACTGTGAGCGGAAATATTACGATTACTCACGATTGTGGACAAAGATAATGGAAACGTTTACATTGTATTTTTTATGCTTCAACTTGCAAATAGTCACTGTATTTTTTCTTTTGAGGCCGCAAGAAAACATGAACTAACAGAAATGAGACATATTAAAATAACTGTCAATTGATCAAAAATAATTGACGCTGATTATTGAAACTAGGTAACTGAAAAAAGCTCATGTCAAACAAAAGTCTGCTCTTTTAGTTTTTCCTGCTGACTCTGACCGGCCGCATGCTTCACCATGGATGACTATCTCAAAGATGTTGGATGGCATTAGCACCTCTGGCTGCAACTTTATGACAGGTTTTGCATATTGGATACCCATCGCTTTTACATCACCTGCAGAGTCACAAAGTGGTCCCACACTGCCCCCGCTGCGAGTGCCTTCTGCCGCCTTCACATTTCAGTTTAGTGCTGAGTTGACGTGGTAAACTGAAGGTTCCACCATTACCATAGCCTCAAACAAAGACAAAAAACAAAACAACAAAAGACCTGCTCCTCTTCACCGATGGTCAAGGAGATAATCAGACATCATATTATGAGAGTGAGAATTAGCCGACAGTTCTGCGTTTCAGCTCCTCGTCCAGAAAACGGAGGCACAAACATGTTGACTTTACGTCGTGCTAATGAGTGTTTGGAACGTCATCCCAAAATCCTCAACGTTTGGGGCATTTTCCATTGTGTGGGAGCAAACTCGGCTGATCAATGCACCATAACAGTGTGACTGCAGAGATGAGTCTGTTGCCACGGTGATTTGCACATGTTTAAAAAGCCGGTCGATCATCGTTGGGTTTTAGAAGATGCCACAACAGCTAAAATAACTACTGACAATTTGCTAATTTTGCAGTGATATTTCTTTGTTTGTTCAAGAGCCAAGTCTCAGTTTCACACTGTGGTTCTGCCCAGAACGGTCTTTTATCACAACATCGTGTTTCATGCATGCTCTCAGACTATAGCACAGCCTTTCTAGTCACAGAGCGGCTCTACGCACGTTCATTCAAGGGCTCCGACCAGAGCGGCGGGGCCCGTCAGGAGCACCTGGGCCCGCCAGGAGAGGCGGGGCTCGTCAGGAGAGGCGGGGCTCGTCAGGAGCAGCGGGGCCCGCAAGGAGCGGTGGGGCTCGTCAGGAGCGGGGGGGGCGTCAGGAGCGGGAGGGGGCGTCATGGAGCGGCGGGGCCCGTCAGGAGCAGGGGGGCGTCAGGAGCGAGGGGGGCTCCTCAGGAGCGGCGGTGCACATCAGGAGCGGGCAGGTTCTCTACCCTAGGATTTTTCCTGTGGTGCTAGAAACAGTCCAGCCTGGGAGTCGGACCCAGGACCTTCTTGCTGTGAGGCAAGCGTGCTTGCCAGTCATGGATATTTATGCAATTTTGTGCTGTTGTGTCTGTATTTGGCCCAATATAAGTCCTGAAGTGCTCTAACCACTGAGCCACTGTCACCATGAATCGGTACAGAGTAACTGCTTGTGTACAAGTCTCTCCATGGCCTAGCGCCAAAGTACATCTCAGACATGTTAGTGCCATATGAACCAATCTCGGGCACAAAGGGGCTGGTGCGGGCTCAGCGGGCTCAGGGGCTGGTGCGGGCTCAGGGGCTGGTGCGGGCTCAGGGGCTCAGGGGCTGGTGCGGGCTCAGGGGCTGGTGCGGGCTCAGGGGCTGGTGCGGGCTCAGGGGCTGGTGCGGGCTCAGGGTGCGGGCTCAGGGGCTGGTGCGGGCCGCGGGGCGCGGCAAAGGGCGCCAGGTTTAGACTGTGACAGCAATGTTTGAATTTAAATGACCTTTGAGAATGTCAGGAACAGGATGTTAGAGCAGTGCACAGAGGAAGAGATGTCAGACAACACAGAACCTCTATCAGAACAGAACCAACCAAGTCTAAAGGTAGGTTTATGCTTGACGCGTCTGCGAGGTCCGCAAGGGGGTCCTCAAGGGGGTCCGCGCAGAGGGCGCTGTTTTTCTACGTTGGCGGAAGGGAAACATTTGCGGACAGTTCCAAGCGGAAATGAGCAGGATTTCCAGCTAGCTCCAATTTCTACTGTCGACATCGCATGAACCGCGCAGACTAGAACAACTGCCAACGTCTTTTCCGCTGCCCTCAAACGTCTCATTTCAGTGAAGAATTCACATGTGGGAAGTATAATCCAAGTTTAACCAAGGCCGGATTTAAGTTTTCAATCAGGACTCGCACAGGACTGAAAATACTGAAACATGGACCTTTTGCATTGTATTAACTTTAGAACTAACTGATTTCCTAGATTCCTTTAAACTGCTGTTTTGTTCTCATCACTCACTGGTTTAAGTGGGAATTCAGTTTTTGAATTGAGGAAATACATGATACAAAGCACACAGACGCCCCACACATGCACATGTATCTAATAATAGCTTGTATGTCATTTGGTCATGATGAATGTATTTGAAGGCCCATTTCAGTCAATTGATTTGCAACCCTCGACCCACTCTGTGCTCCTGAAGTAGCCCTCAGCCCCAAAAGGGTTGGTGACCCCTGGTCTGTCTCCACAGCTCCGAGTGTAAGGTTCTGCTGCAGGTGAAGTGCAGCTCTTGTCCCGGGCCCATCGTTAGCGCTGCTTCCTGGACCATTCGCTGTCAGGCAGTGGCACAGCTAAACACTGAACTGGTAATGAGCCCCGTCCTTCAGGGAGACCACTCTGCCATGACCCAGCAGTCACCTGTGCTGCCCTGAGAGCCCTGGGAGCCTGGTGGAGAGGGGCAGAGACATTTCTATATCTGTCAGCCAAATGAAGATGAAGCCCTGCTGAAGCCCCCACCGTGACAGAGCCCCTCCCCCCTCTTCTGTTGCCCCATCCCAGCATGCACTGCACCTATCAGCACACAGCAACACATGGGCTCAGACCAAAAGCTGCTTTTGGAAATGGTTTATTCTTATTTATTCATGATTATTATTCCAGATCTTTGGTTTCCCTTTGTAATCACTTTTGTCCATCATCTGATGAAGGAGAAGCAGCTCCTGGGAAGGTCAATGTCAGTCCATTCCTCCAACAGCAGCTTTACTCACCCTTATGTTCACCAAAGGAAATGTCCGATGCTTGTCTGTTTATGTTCATGTTCACCTTGGGCTGTGTGTTAGGGCGGGGCCTTCAAGTGCACATCCTCTAAACTCTGTAATCCTCTGGCTTCAGGATTGGTTCGGAAAGCAGCAATCTGGAATTTGAAATAAACTTGTTCAATGATACGTAACTATTTTTGTTGAATCAGTCTTAGTTTGTGTCTTTGTTACTGCCAGATTCTGGTTGTGTTCATTTTGTGTCCTCAAATATTCTGAAGAACATTTTGGGGAGCACAAATTTGAATCTCTTTCATGAAACAAGCAAACCCAAGCGCAACCATAAAGGAACTCTGGATTAGATCAGTTATTCCAAAATGAGGCGTATACAAAGTCTGAACCCGCTGTGTTGGATTCGATCAACTGTAACCATCGTTACAGTCGCTGGCTGTAACCACGGCGCTCGCACGTGAGGCGCTCGCCCGTGAGGCGCTCGCCCGTGAGGCGAGGCGCTCGCGCGTGAGGCGCTCGCACCTGCTGCGCTGTGTCTCCAGCGTAAACGCGGCGCTTAAACGGGCGATGAAGCAAATCGTTTCAGACAGTTTTACTATGGCTTTTCCCATAGTGACCTAGTCATTTTTCTCGGAATTTGATTGGCTAAAGATTCTACCAGGCGCAGGGGCGATTTTCAAACAGCCCCACGAAGTACGTTGAAAAGAGACAAGTATATATCATATATATCATATACAATGATCCCTCGCTATATCGCGTTTCATCTTTCCCGGCTTCGCTGCTTCACGGATAATCGAAGGTGGCATATCCGTTTATAATATATATCCGTGCTCAGAATGTGTCAGTAAAAGCCTCAGACACACGCGAGCGTCCTCCAGGGGGCGCTGTGCTCAGAATGTGTCAGTAAAAGCCTCAGACACACGCGAGCGTCCTCCAGGGGGCGCTGTGCTCAGAATGTGTCAGTAAAAGCCTCAGACACACGCGAGCGTCCTCCAGGGGCGCTGTGCTCAGAATGTGTCAGTAAAACCTCAGACACAGACGCGAGCGTCCTCCAGGGGGCGCTGTGCTCAGAATGTGTCAGTAAAAGCCTCAGAACACCGCGAGCGTCCTCCAGGGGCGCTGTGCTCAAGATGCTCAGTAAAAGCCTCAGACACAGCGCGAGCGTCCTCCAGGGGCGCTGTGCTCAGAATGTGTCAGTAAAAGCCTCAGACACACGGCGAGCGTCCTCCAGGGGGCGCTGTGCTCAAATGTTTCAGTAAAAGCCTCGACACACACGGGAGCGTCCTCCAGGGGCGCTGTCCACATGTTAGTGACATCAGAGCTGCTCTTTAAAACACATTTAACGCTGGATTTACTGCACATTTAACAAACTTTTACTGGACAAATACTCACAGAAATGTCTCACAAAATGTTTTGCTTTTATCTACACATCTGTTACAGACAAAGTATACTTTTTGTGAAGATAAAAATACTATTTAGTTTTTTTAATTTAGTTTTTTGAATATTTTTATAAAATAAAAAAAAAACATAACAAAAAAAGAGCAGAAAAGAGACAAGTAAACAAAAAAGAACAAATGAAAGAAGACAAACGTTAGTTTTCACTTTTTCTAATGTTTCTAATGTTGCAGTGTAAAGACCAGACCGAGGAGTGTAACGCTCCCGTCGTGTAGAGGGGGCACCGGTCACATGACTCCGTTTGGCCCCGGCCTGGTTGAAGCCGCTGCCGTGGGACTTCTCAGATATATAATAGATCATAATATTAAAAGATACAAGCTCGAAAACTGACTGCTAACGCCTTTAAACTGCACATTGACATCAACTCCTGAATTAAAACATGGCTGACTTTGTGCTGCAGTGGGCCCCAGAAGCGGACCCCAGAAAAGCACTGATGCTGCTCACGACACGTGGCGTTTACAATATGATATTAGATTGACTTCCTGCTCTCTGTTGCGTGGTGGCTTCCAGGTTGAATCCTGCACATATGCATGTGTCGCACGTTTTCGCTACAGTCTGTTTTCACTCGCAGAAGGAATTGGAATGATTCATATCTTTCTAAATCCAGACATAAACAAATACAATTCCCAAGCACTTTCTGTTTTGCATATTCAAATAAAGCAGTTTCCAAAAGGCAGCTACAGAAGATTAAAAATTCATTTTTATAATAGTGAGAACTTAAAAATAGTAAGGATTTATAAAGGGCCTATCAGGACGCTCGAGCACTTAACAATTAAGCATGAAGTCAGTGTAATGCCTAAAGAAACAATGTCCAAAAGACTGAAGCCCACCGTCAGCCCGCTCTGGTGGGCGCGCGTACCACCACGATTGACACACCTTATACCACGATTTACGCCCCTTATCTACCACGATTTACTATAGCCCTACCGATTTATACCCCTTATCACCACTATACCACTTATACCCTCCACGATTTATACACCTTATACCACTTATACCACTTATACCACGATTTATACACCTTATAAACCACTTATACACCTTATACAACTTACACAACTTATACCACTTGTACAACTTATACACCTTTTACACCTTATAATCCACTTATACACCTTATACACACTTATACAACTTATACACCTTATACAACTTATACCACTTATACAACTTATACACCTTATAAACCACTTATACACCTTATATACTTATACACCTTATACCACTTATACACCTTATACCACTTATACAATTTATACACCTTTGACCACTTATACCCTTATAACTTATAATCACCTTATACACTTATACAACGATACCCTTATGCCACTTATACACCTATATACTTATACACCTTAATATATAACACCATTATACACCTTATAGACCACTTATATAACTTATACACTTATAAACCAACTTATACACCTTATAGCTAACCATTATACACACCACTTATACACTATCCTAGTACAACTATATACACTATAAACCCTTATACACCTTATCCCACTTAATCCCACTTATACAAATTAAACTATATGGAAGATATTTGGGCAGGCACTCGTTCTATTTGTAGAAACCATCTAAATTGAGTTTGATCTTAAAAAAAACCCTTGATGGACTGTGTCGTCACAGTAAGTGCGCATTCCGCGACTCCAGACGTCACGGTAATGCGCAGCCTGCCCCAGACGTCCGTGCCAGCCCGCAACCACGTCACGGTAATGCGCAGGCCTCGCAACTCCAAGACCTAAGACCTTCCCCACCAGCCCGGTAGCCATCCCGCGCCCATACGCATTCCCGACTCACGTCCATGCCTCGCGACTCCAGAACGTGCCACGTGAAGAGCATTCCCCCGTCAGACGTCGGTACGCGCCATCGACTAAGACGTCAACGGTATGCATTCCGCGCTCCAACGTCGTAGCCCATTCGGACTCCAGACTCAGGTAATGCCCAGGCCCCGCGACTCAAGACGTCACGAGAATGCGCCAGCCCCCGACTCCAGACTCACGGTAATGGCCAGCCCCGCGACTCAGACGTCACGGTAACGAGCCATGACTCCAAGCTCACGTATCCCAGGCCGATCGCTCCAGCGTCACGTAATGCGCATCGCGCTGACATCCAGACGTCACGGTAATGCGCATTCCCCGACTCCAGACGTCACGGTAATGGCCCATTCCCCGGCCTGACTCCAGACGTCACGGTAATGCGCAGGCCCATCGACTCCAGACGTCACGGTAATGCGCATTCCCCGCGACTCCAGACGTCACAGTAATGCCCATTCCCCGCGACTCCAGACGTCACGGTAATGCGCAGGCCCATCGACTCCAGACGTCACGGTAATGCGCAGGCCCATCGACTCCAGACGTCACGGTAACGTCGTCCCGTGACTCCAGACAAAGCTTGGATATTTCCGTTTCAAAGCGCTCTCCTCAGCGGGACAGAAGAGCCTGAGCTCCGGCACACCCCGGGACACCACGGATTACATCGACTGGCAGTTGTTTGTTTTTGGGCCAAAAATATGAGCGTGTCCTGAAATAAGACACAGTAGTGATGTCACACTGAGGGGAGGGGCATGCACTGCAAAAAAAGAGGAAAAAGTGAAAAAGAACATGAACAGACAGCACTGTGAGAACATGCAATACAACCGTTCAACTAGTTCAAGAATGTCACAATCAGGCATTAGTTTATGAATAAAGTAGCAAAATGAAATGAAATGGTCCCCACTCTTAAACCCTTTGTCCGGTGGGCTTCATTTCATTTTCTGTTGCTATGGAAACTACCTGGGTGACTGTGGTCGACGCAGATATGAAGTATTTACTAATCCTGAATCATTGTTAATTAGCTATTAGTTCAATATGAATTAAGTCTTTGGTAATCCTATGCTAAAGCTCGATTGATTTGAGTATATTTTGAATAGTAAAGGTTAAGAAATGCCAAGAGAATGAAGTAAAATGGGATATTAAATAAATGAACAAAATGCAAACAAACAAGCAGCTTCTCAACTACAACGAAACAAACCTACTCCAGTCCACACACATGCTACAGTCAGTGTGTTGTTTTTGCAGTGTGGGGGTGAGTGCAGCTGCTGTGATGTCACTTGGAGGGGGGAGGGGGAGCGCAGCCTTGCCCCACTTACGCTCACTCACACGGGGCACACACCATTAAGCTCACAGGCGTTCGGTGGGATTACCTCGGCCCACGGCCTCTGTCGGGACAGTGGGGCAGGAGCATTGCAGTGGACCCATTAGTCATGTCTGTTCAGGTTCTGAATAGTGATATCCTGGACTTTACGCTGATATTTGACTCTTTATTCAGTCTGTGCTGTCCATGGGCCAACAGATTCCAGCAGGGTTTTTACTTCTGCACAATGTACTGCCGTCAAATCCAAATCACCATTTGAGCTGCAGCAGTTATCGATCGCAAGTGTTGCAATCATATTTTGATAATACAATGTGTTCTGCAAACAACAAAACATTGTCTTTTTAGAGAAAATTCAGCCGTTCCTGTGGTTTAGAGCTCTACAAACAGTCATGGTATTCTTGTTTGAGTTTATCAGTTCATATTTCAGTCTTTTCTCTAATCTTAAGGCTCTAGAGCTGTATACAATGTGCACTTTGGACAGAATCCTACTTTTTAAACTTAGATTGTAAATGTAAACACAGTTTTTTGGAGTAGTTGTGCTTTATTTGGTCATTTTACAGTTTAACAAAGATGTCCACAACAACCTTACCAGAGCCATGACCGAAAGGATTTAGGCTGAAGTCAAAAACACACGCATGAGTAATTATACGCCTTACACATCACTACAGCTGTGCTCATGTTGACATCAAAGAATTGTAATATTTATAAGTTAACAAAAATAGGATTTGTTGGTGCAAGATGTCCACATGATTAACAATTCAAACTGCCTTCTTTTGGAGTAAAAACAATGGCATTAATGTTAGTTTTGTAAGCTTTCCTCCATATTTCCACACAGTAATTTATCTTTTCATCAATATGTACACCTAACTCTTCAATTTCAAAGATATTCATTTTAATATTGGCTAGGTTGTTAATTTTCCTAGAAAGATAATGTAATTGCTTTTATTCCGGTTGAATGAAAGCGTGTTGATATCATACCATTCCTTTCTTTTAGGTCATTTTCTACTGTGTGCATTAGCTGGGATAGGTCCTTTCCTGAGCAATAGAGACTGGGGTCATCTGCTAAAGGAATACAGCTCAGATTATCCAGGGCCTCGACAACATCATTTTTTACATCATAAACAATTTGGGCCCCAACACAGAGCCCTGTGGATCACCTTTTGATCAGCATTACATTATCCCTATGTACATACTGATGTCAGAAGGCAGTTCCTCTGACACCATATCTTTCCATTTTTACACAACAATTTGATTTTTGTCTAAAATTGTAACCCTAGTTTGTTACAATGTTGGTTTACAAATAAGTGTGACAACACATGGTGTGCATCCTCTCCGCGCAACAAAGTTACAGGCGCGTGCGGTGCTCTCAGCGCCGGGGTTGACTAGGCAGCTCCATCACAGAGCCTCACAGGTTCTAGCTTCTGGAGGTTATTAAAATTCTATTTTGTGTACAGAGAAATGAAATGAAAACTATTTACACTTTCCTATGAATAAACGCCTTATTACGTATGTGATGTGAAGACAGTTTTGTTCATGAATAAACATTCATTTGTATATTTTTTTGTTGAGCATTTTCAATATTTGGATTCGTCATGGACAATCCGTGGCCATCACATGGGTCCAATAACGGAACACCACCTCACTGTCTTCAATAGAGTGGTTTGTGGCTTTGAGATGAAGATGCACGGCGCTCTAGGGTCCTGAACTCCAGTGTCTTCTGTGTATCAACACAGAAGACACGCAAACCACTCAAACCACTTTATTGAAGACAGTGTTGAAAAAGAGAATCCTTCCTTAAATCGTAATGGAGGTTTATGATTCAACCTTCCAGTTGTTTATAACGGTCTGCTGAAACCATGGAGACGCCCTGGGCATTCGGATGCTAATCAGGCACTCAAGGTGAGGGAGCCAAATGCCAGGGAACAATAGGCCCATCCCAGTTAAGTTTCAATGGGTCATTATCAGGAGGTCCCGCCCTGTGGGCAGGGCTTTCACAGAGGAGGATATAAACCTGAGTTCTCAGACTTGTTTCACAGATTGAGAATGACTCTTGGATGAGAGTCCAAACGTATCCAGATGACAACAACTGAATCTTTTTCTACAATGGATCACTCCTGGATGAATGAGGGATTACACCGACACTTTTCTCATTTGTGTTTAGATTGAAGGCAATTAAAGCCATTACGCTCAAACAGCAACAGCCACGTTGCTTAACCTGCACAGCACACAGATGCACGCTATAGACACTGTTCTCCTCGGGAACATTGTTTTTTCTCATTTTTCTCCCACATAGACATAAAGATCAGCCCTTAAACTGGGCTGATCTTCACAATCTTGTAACTTTACAATCTTGGACTTAATAAAATGTTGACAAATAATTCAAATACATTTTGTTTTGTAACGCCCAAAATCACAACAGCCGTTGCCTCAAAGGGCGACGGTGAAAACCAGATCAAACAATGTTCATAGAAAATGAGCGAATGTCCCCAAATCCCCTGTTTTTAGACCATCCTTCTGCAGGAAAAACGACAAAACCCTTTGGGAGAAAGTAGAACCTCAATGAAGGGGAGATCCGACTCCCACGAATGGACAGACTGACGCACTTCCATCTGCAGATAGACTGTGGAGCTGGAACCACACAGAAGGAGAGAGGGAGGTTCATCTAGAGACAGTTCCTCCAGGCAGCTGAGGAGCATCTGGAGCTACAGGTCATCATCAGCAGTGTCTGAAACAGTTGCACTCCCCCAGAAAAACAGTAATGATCAGACACAGGTGGGACGTGCACAGACATTTTGAGGGACAGATGGTCCCATGAAAAAAGGGCAGCGAGAAAGAGGAGAGAGAGAGATAGTGGAGAGAGAGAGAGAGCGAGATAGAGGAGGGAAAGAGGAGAGAGAGAGGAGTGAGAGAAAGAGTGAGAGAGAGGTCCGTGTAGACCCAGAGGGCACTGGGACTGGTGCTCGGGCCCCCTGGCTTATTGGTGATCTGCTATCAGGAGATATGAGGAGGGTTCCCCACAATGTTGACCACGCTGATGTTGTTGAGCTCTGGCCCAGTCTGCGTGTCATGTGTCATTCCCAGTTTGTCCTCAGAGCAGGACTGTTGCAGGACTGTTGCAGGACTGTTGCAGGACTGATACAACATTGTACGTACGTTGGCATAGCGCCCTGTACCATTGTGTATCATCTAAACCCTTTTCTGTGGTGCACTAACGTAAGAGCAAGCTGAGACAAAGATTGGCACAATCAGCTTGATTAGCAAAGGTGTAAAGCAGAGAAGACGCTGTAATCAGCCTCGCTCTCAAGAGCATCCCATGTGACCTGAGCTCCACCTACACACGGCCACACGGATCTTCTACTCCTCCAAACCCCTTCAATGTACTCTGATAATCTTTGAGTCATTAGTTTACATGATTTGGTTCATTCATTCATAGTCCTGTTTCAAACAGCCTGAGGTCAGACTCGTGACTGGTGCAGTTGTCCATTGAAGTTTCAGTCTTTGAAATATGGCATGGTGAAATGGCCTCCTATAAAAATGTTTGATTTAGAAGTTTAATTTACAAAATACAGGATGCCCTCTCCAAGGCAAACATTTGAAGGTGAAACACTGCAGGTGAACAGGAAATCTTTTTCATCATACAATCATTAGCAAGGACCAAGCAACCACAAACTGCAAATAAAATAAAGTGAAATAATAAAACATTTTTAGTTGTTGAGAGAACAAACTGACCAAATCCTAAAATGGAAATAACAAACAGATTTGCATAAATGAAAGTCTAAAAAAGTTAGTAGGCTAAGCACATTCGTATACTGACAAACCATAGTTACACCCACATTAGCCACACTCATAGTGTTTTATCATTTCAGGACCAAGGACAGCTCCTAAAGACATGTTTTAAAAAAACCAAAAAAACAAACCTCACATTTACAATTTCTCTCGACATTTTCCTCCCATGGCTTTCCCCAGCAAAAGCCAAGTTTGGACTGGCCCCGGGCCCCCGACAGGTTCATTTTAGAGCCGTTTAGAACGCTTTGTTTAACGAAGAAATGTGCTTCAGGAGCAACTGATGTCCCCTAAATGCTCCTGAGGTCGATCTGAGCCAGTCACAAAAAGACGTTAGTCATTCCAGGTGTGTGTGTGAGGGGCGTGGCTAAAGCTAGCGTGCACAGGAACAGTTTTGCCTCATGTCTTTGCCTTGTGTGCAAAGCCTCGACGCCGCGTTTCAGCCTCTCTTTATGGAATCATGTCAGACGCATTATGACCTGGAAATGTCACATTTGGGCTCTTGACAACGCCACAAACAGGAAACAGCTGTTGCTAAGGTGCTTTGCTAGCTTTGTGTTGCTAAGGCTCCACATATAAGTTAGCATCAGTGGAAACACGGCGCTTCAGCACGAGATCAAGTCAGAGTTTGGAGACAAATGATTCTTTAGTGTTTCTCTGCTTTTTGCCGTGGCTTTCAGCCTCAGACTGGACAAATCTGCTCCAAAGCGAACCAATGGAAATGGGACTAAAAGTAACTCAATCCAATCGGATGCCCTGAATGGGACCACTCACTTTGTCTCCCTCACCAGGTGAGCTTCACATTCTAGAACTTTCCCTGCCTCCCTCATTAGACTGGCACGTCCCCTCGAGCCCCCAACATCCAAACACACATTAACCTTTACACAAATGCTGCTGCGCTCTCTCTCTCTCCTCTCTCCCTTCTCTCTCCCCTTGCTCTCTACTCTCTCCCTCTCTCTCTCTCTCTCTCTCCTCTCTCTCTCTCTCTCTCCTCTCTCCCTTTCTCCTCTCTCTCTCTCTCTCCTCTCTCTCTCTCTCTCTCTCTCCTCTCTCTCTCCTCTCTCTCTCTCTCTCCTCTCTCTCTCCCTCTCTCTCTCTCTCTCCTCTCTCTCCTCTCCTCTTCTCTCTCTCTCCTCTCTCTTCCTCTCCTCTCTCTCTCCCCTTCTCTCTCTCTTCTCTACTCTCTCCCCTCTCTCCTCTCTCCCTTCTCTCTCCCTCTCTCTCTCTCCTCTCTCTCCTTCTCTCTCCCCTCTCTCTCCTCTCTCTCCTCTCTCTCCTCTCTCCCTCTCTCTCTCTCTCTCTCCTCTCTCTCTCCCCTTCTCTCTCCCTTGCTCTCTACTCTCTCCCTCTCTTCTCTCCCTCTCTCTCTCTCTCTCCCCTCTCTCTCTCTCTCTCTTCTCTCTCCCTTCTCTCTCCCCTCTCTCTCTCTCTCTCCCTTCTCTCTCCCTCTCTCTCTCCCCTCTCTCTCTCTCTCCTCTCTCTCCCCTTCTCTCTCCCCTGCTCTCTACTCTCTCCTCTTCTCTCTCCCTTCTCTCCTCCCCTCTCTTCTCCTCTCTCTCCCCTTCTCTCTCCCCTCTCTCTCGCCTCTCTCTCCCTTCCTCCTCTCTCCTCTCTCTCCCCTTCTCTCTCCCCTTGCTCTCTACTCTCTCCCTTCTCTCTCCCTTCTCTCTCCCCTCTCTCTCTCCTCTCTCCCTTCTTTCTCCACTCTCTCTTTCTAGGACTGGCTGGACTTGGATCAGCTCTGCTCTCCTCCTCTTCACACACACACTCGCACACGCTCACACACACACTCACTCTCACTCACAGACACACACACACACACACACACACACACACAGGGGTCAGGTCGGAGGACAGGGCAGATCCAGACGTGCTGGTCATACTCCGTAACACATATTGTGGCTTATAAATCCGGCTGGTGTTGAGCGAGAGGACATGAGTGGAGGCGTGGTAAAAAACAGATGACCTTTGGTGTTTTCTTTGCAGTGATTATGCAGAGATGATGAGACTGCAGTGCTCATGAGGCTGTTCACAGTGAAATCATACTTAAGAGTTTTTTCACACTTCACATTGACATGTTAAAGATGCACTATGTCACTTTTCTGACGCTTGTCTCCATGGAGGCATTATTGCTTGGCTAAATAGTGTTATTTGTTCAATTAGGCGTGTGCAAAATGGGGTCCAAACAGTTTTCAGAGATGAGGCTGGAGGTGATCTGTGCTCAGAGAGGAGAGAGGAGCCAGTTTGAGCACAGTGCACCCCTTTACTGTATATTTGCAAGAAATGTCAAATAACCTCTTATTCATTGAATCACAACTGCTTGTGTGGGGAATTACGAGGCTGTTCTGTTTTGTCAGTTTAAAACCGTCTTCGTGCAGGTGCAGGTGAATGGTCGAGGTGATGGCCCATTTTGTTTTATTTAAGGAGAAGCTGGACATGAAGCAGCGTCTGGCCGTCAAAACGCTGCTGTCGTAGGCATGGCGTGAGTCTCCGTCCCACATTCTCATTATGGGCTCGTGCTTAGGGCAATCTCATTCATCAGTCACTTTGCATTGTCCTTACATGGTAAATGGAGGCGTGGAGGAGGCGTGGCATGAGGCAGGATCATCTGTGCAGAGTTCTGCTCCAGGTGTGACGAGGTGCTCCTCGTGGAGCAAATTTTCCCAAATTTGGAAATGATAGCCTCACACTGGGTGATTCCAGAACTGGTACCTCACAACCATTCTGTACACTTGGACAGACCTCTAATTTACACAGTATTTTGTGTTTGACATATATTTTTGAAAACAAATGTATGTAGTTGAACTGTTGTTTAAAAATCTGAAAAAATGCATACAAATTATGCCAAACGTTTGGGTGAATTCTAAGTCTCCCTAAAGTGATGAGCTCTACTTCTGTCATTTTTCACTGATTTTCCAGTGTTTCTTTGCAAACCTCCTCTTAACTGTAATAAATACTGTATTTAGCAGAAGTACTCCCCTACAAAACGGAAGTACTCCCCTACGAAACGAAAAAAGGATGACCTGTCCTATTATACACTTACATTATACACTACTGTAGGTCACTTTGAAAAGTATTACCAGTATTCAAGTAAATGCAAACGTGTATTTACACTAGACTCCCAATGCTAAACTTAGATCTATGATAGCTTTCCAGCCCAACAAACATCAACTAAATATTACTTTTAAAACATACATTTCAATGCTAGCCAGGAAAATCACAATGAAACGTTTTTCCACAATTGCTTGATCTCCTTCTAAAACGATCGGCAACCAATGTTGCCAATCGAGGTGCACAGAGACGTGTTTTACAATATCATTTTCTCATCAGGGAAAATATTGAGCTTCTTTGGAGGACTCTCAAATCCACATTCTTTTGCAGAGTTAATATTGATTGTATTTCCGCTCGGTGATTGGCTGATAGTCCTCCCTCTTGTGCAGGGCTAATATTTACCTGTTGGCAGCACGTCGGCCTGCTCATCTACTCCGCTGTGTTTTCTCTCCTCCGCTAAGAAAACGCTGTAATAATCTCTTGAAGATTTGGGAACGTAAAGGTTATGGGATGAGTTGTGATGCTGTGTGAGTAGCAGTTTGAAAGAGTCTAAAGCCTATACAAAGGTTTCACAGCTTTGACTAAACGCAGACTCCAAATGCACATCACTTTATGTCGTTTGGATCCCCCAATGACAATTTTCCATAACTGACTTTCCTTGTGCAATTTTTTTTTTGGTCGGAGTCGGGAATCGAACTCATGCCACTGTGGCCGGCTTAATATATATATATATATATATATATATATATATATATATATATATATATATTTAATTTGCCTATTATTATATATTTTTTAAATATTATATATATTATATATATATATATATATATATATATATATATATATATTTATATTTAAATTATAATAATAGGCAAATGAAGTACTAATAATTCAATCATTATAAAAGAAGTGAAATGACATTGAGTCCTTTAAACACGGATTGCCAGGAAAGTGACCGTCAACAACGGCTCCAAAGGCCTCACAGCGGCCAAACGACAGCATGTCGTTACTTGACTTATAAAAAATGAAATATGATGTGAGAGGACAGCCATCTGACTTCTACACTCTGTGGAACCCCACATGTTCATTCCAACTGTGTGCTTACATTAGCATGGGCAAGCTAGCTTATGTTTGTTTCGCCATGGTAAAAGTACAAAAGCATGTTCAAAGGCCAATGACAATACAAATAATGCAGCATATGTACATTTTAATATTTCAAATTGACAAGTTATGGACTACACAAAGATCCTTTCTAACACAATGTGGATGATTACTCACAACCAGTTTACGTTCCTTCCGTTACCTGCCTCTCTGTTTTGGCTATGCAGTAATACCAGTGTATTTGAGTGTACACAAGTATGTCATTTTCCCCACTTCTGTCAAACAAATGATACACTTCATACTGAAAATTATGTTTTTCCACTTTTGTAGAAAATGGTGTCAATTTCATTTGAATATAAAATGGAACAAATGGGCTTTCGAAAGTGAAAAGGCTGAGCTTTCTCATTGAGGTCTGCACGATCATCACTGTAGCCACCACAGTGTGCTCCGTAATCCGAATCCGAATCAGAAATGCGTTTATTTCCATTTTCAGTGAAATGAATTCACAAACTAGGAACTTGCTTCGGCATTAAGGTGCAACAGACAACAATGGATAATAATAGTAGCAAAATATATCAGAAAGGGCATGTATACAATTTAGAATTTACTAATAAAATACCATAGACTTGGTCCGAAATACACACAATTTGAAGTTGGTCAGAATAGTGCAAAAATGAGCAGTGCAATGAATGGTTGTTGGTTTGAATAATAGTTAACGACTGGATCAGACCCTTACTCACTCAAAATCCTTTGCCACACTTAATTTGTCTGGCTTCTGGACACAAAAATGTACGGGCAGAGGAGTGGCATTCAAACAGCCAACCTCCTCGTAGGGAAACTGATTTGCTGTGGCCACTTTTTAGCTGAGCGCAGTGGGGACAGTGCAGGGGGACAGTGCAGGGGGACAGTGGGCAAGAAGACCGAAGTTTAGGGCTTGGCTCTGGGTCCAGGGGCAGACCCACCCAAACATAACACATGTTTCTTAATAAATCAACTCTAAATCCTACATGAATTCTACTTTTTAATCATCAGCCAATTCACAAACAGGAAACTACATTTTCTTCCTTAATTTGACTTCTCTGCAAAGTCTCCCCACTTTTTAACCTCTCTTTATGTAATGCATTGACTTTGGATAATGTTAAATGCATTATGCACTGGAAATATAAAAAAGGATTCTTTTCTGTTTCAATCTGCTTAAATGGACCTTTTCGGTTCACCTGATTTAAGGCCGTGGATCAAATCGGACTGCGCCAAGCCACTCCAAAGTGAACCAGTGGAAACATGGCTTATATAGACTCTCCCAGTCCGCTGTGATATTCTTCTATGACTCACACATGCCCCAGAGATGCTTTGACTTTCTCTTCTAATTCCAGCCATACTTAATTAATCTTCAGAATGAACAATTATGGAGCAGCCTGTCTTCAAACACCTCGCAGACTTGTAGGACACACTCGGGCTCCTTACTCTGTCAAACATGCTGTATTTACCACACTCACCTGTCACCAGCCCAAAGGAATTAGCACTTGATTACAGAGCAGCTTGTGTGCACGCAAACCCACTTTTAAAATGAGAGTGAAGAGTGTGCAGAGGACTGCGTTTCCCAGCATGCCCTGCTTCTGCCCGCTGTGTGCTAATGACCCCAGGAGCAGTGGCGTGTCCTCCAGTCATAATCAGCTGATGACATTCCACCTGCAAAGTGTCACTGTGCAGCATTTTTCTGCAGCTGCTGTTAAGAGAAGACGGTTTTACAGTTCTATAGACCCACATATATGTGAACAAAAACATTGTAAATTCCATAATGGAGCAAAAGATAAATAGAAAATAATGTAAATTCAAAGGAGGAATTACCTTTCAAAATATGAAAAAAGGGGTCGTTTGCATTTGCACTTAGCACTTAGCACTTTAACACATGTTGAAATAAGATGTAATAAGTCCTCAAATAAATTCTCACTTCCATTCAATTCATTTTGCTACGCCCACAATCACAACAGCAGTTTCCTCAAAGGGCGACAGTGAAATAGAGAAGCAGATTAAACAATCTTCAAAATTAGCAAATGGATAAATGTCCCAGCATCCCCTGTTCTTAGACCCTCCTTTTCTCTCTCTCTCTAAATATTATTTCTTTAAACTTTTAGATTGATATTGTCCTTGTCATTATGACTTTATTTTGTGGGGCTGGATAATCTTTGAGAGCAAACTGAAAGGTAATTAGGAAATGATCTGACAGTATGGGGTTTTGAGGGAAGACAATGAGGTCACTAATCTCTATTCCATATGTTAGAACAAGATCTAGAGTGTGCTTGTGACTGTGAGTTGGTTTATTTACATTTTGAGCAAAACTAATGCTATCTAAAGGGGCGTTGAAGGAATTACTGAGAGTTATCGTTCACGTTCACTGTGGATATTGAAGCTCCAGCGATCACTACTTTATCCCAGTCTAACAGTTTGATCTGAAAAACAGAGCAATGTAGTGTATTCTATCCAATGCAGTGAAGAAAGTTGTAAAGAGCGCCACATAGGGGAGACTAAACAGCCACTGCACAAGAGGCTTTATCAACACAGAAGACACTCGAGTTCAGGACCCCAGAGCGCTGTGCATCTTCATCTTAAAGCCACAAACCACTCTATTGAAGACAGAGAGGAGAAGGTTCAGAGCAGGAGAAAAGATGGTTTGAAAGAGGAGTTAAGGAGGCCATCTTTGTTAAAAAAGAGAATCCTTCATTAAATCGCAATGGAGGTTTAAGATTCAACCTTCCAGTTGTTTATAATGGTTTGTTGAAACCATGCCAAATAGGCACTCAAGGTGAGGCAGCCAAATGCCAGGGAACAATTGAACAATATGCCCATCCCAGTTAAGTTTCAATGGGCCATTAGCAGGAGGTCCCGCCCGGTGGACAGAGCTTTGTCAGAGTTGTCAGACTTGTTTCACAGATTGAGAATGACTCTTGGATGAGAGTCGAAACATATTGTTTTTTCTAAAACAGAGTCCAGGTGACTACAACTGAATCTTTTTCTACAACTCTGTTAAAACTCTGAATAGGGACCACGAGGTCGGTAGAGAACCACGAACAGGACTCCATTTTGGTTTCTCCAATTTGGACATGTGATTGATCACATGAGGCTTCAAATGAGCGAAATGCATTGTTCGTTTTAGGACTCAAGAGTGGGCTTGAGTGTGAGATCACTGCCACACCACCACCTCGGCCTGTGCTCCTGGGGGTCTGAAAGTTAACATGAGTGGGTGGGCTGGACTCATTTAGTCTGACATAATCATCTTGTTGAAGCCAAGTTTCAGTTAGAGCTGAAGATCTATGTTACAATCACTAATGAATTCACTCACTAAAAGCGAATTGGAAGAAATTTACCTTATGTTTAGCAGTCCACATTTTATATGCTTATTTATTTGTTTATTTGTATCATTTGTGAGTGCCAGAGTGCCAGTGACATAGCGGGCAAGGGCTCAGCGACAGAGGAGTGTTTTACACTGCTGCTCTACGCCTGGGGATCATCCCTGGGTGGTCACTTTTGCCAACTAAGGCTATCGGTCAAATTGCGAACTAAAAGGGATGTACCCTGGATGTGCTTCAGTTGTCAACAAAGACTACATTGTTTTGAGGGCACCAGCAATTGAATGCTGAACAGCGGCTGTACAGTTCAGCATTGATCCGACTGGGCAGGGGACCAGAAAATATTACATTATTTAACATCGTCTTTGCCACTTGTAATTTGGGCACTTTTGATTGTCTCTGCCGGGGTCTTTACCACCTGCCTGTATCACAATTCGGCAGAACCTCTGTCTACTCTGCTTTAAAAGGCTAAAGTTTCCTTCAATATTACCCATTCTGGCCGCGACTAACATCTCACTGATGCTGCTGGTAGCTTCACATCGGACTATAAAACTTTCAATTACACGAGTGTCACGAGTCCATTCAGCTGGCCTGTGATTGCTACAAACCTACAGGCCCGGCTTTTAGCGCGTCGTTCCCTCTGAACTGTCACAGATATGCCCCTATTTTGTCAATTGTCTAGTCCTGGCTGCGCGGGAGGCGCTAGGGTTCTAGTCTTAGCCTTGCTAGCACTGCTAACACTACCACTGCGACCTGTGGTGCGGTCCGGTAAACCTGATGCTATAACCTGGCTATAGGTAGACTTCAGTGCCTCCAAACTCCGTAACCCTGGCCTCCAAAGCTACCACTACAATGCACTTCACGCACCTGTCATCAGAGAAGAAGCCAGGGTTCTGACATACGACATATGACAAATTGAGCAGGTAAAGGTGGGGGAAGATTCAGCCATGATGCTAGTGGCTAGGCTAGATCAGCCTGAGGCAAAAGTGAGCTGTATGAGGGTTGTTTATGGAGCAATCAAACTTTCAATGGTGTGTAGGAAACTAAAAATTGTGTATAATTTTTGGATTAACAATAAAAATTAAAGAACGATCAACTCTTGGACAGTCGGGTGAAGAGAGGGGCGGAGCTGTCAACCGATCACCAGCTGGTGGTGAGCTGGATCCGCTGGCGGAGGAGGAAGCCGGACAGACTTGGCAGGCCCAATCGCGTTGTGAGGGTCTGTTGGGAACGTCGTGCGGATCCCTCTGTCAGTAGGGTCTTCAACTCACACCTCCGGGAGAGCTGGGGTCATTGAGTTCGAGTGGACCATGTTCTGGACCTCCATTGTCAATGCGGCTGCTCGGAGGTGAGGTTGCAAGGTCTCAGGTGCCTGTCGCAGCGGCAACCCCCGAACCCGGTGGTGGACACCGGAAGTGAGGGATGCCGTCAGGCAGAAGAAGGAGGCCTCTTTGGGGCTTGCGGGACTCCTGATGCCGTTGACAGGTATCGGCGTGCCGCAGCTTATGCTGTTGCCGAGGCAAAAACCCGGGGCTGGGAGGAGTTCGGGGAGGCCATGGAGGAGGACTATCGGTCGGCCCCAAAGAAATTCTGGCAAACCGTCCGGCGCCTCAGGAGGGGGAAGCAGTGCTTCACCAACACCGTTTATGGTGCTGGTGGATACCCGCTGAGGGCCGCTCAGACCCGCTGAGGACTGTTCGGCTTTGAGATGCCTCATCGGCTCTGGTGAAAATGGGAAAGAGGTAATCCAAGCGCAAATGTCCGCCCCTATCCAGATTGGAACGTCAGCTTCTGTTGGCAGCAGCTGCCAATCACCAGGCTAGAGCCCACCTCCTCACCTGATCCTCTCACCCCCCCGTGCCTCCCCCAACCCTCCGGGCCCTGCACATAGTGGAGCATTTTTCAAATTTTGATTGTCATAGGCAAATTGAGAGTATCCATTTGTTTTATATGCATCCACAGTTAGTGTGATTTTTTCACACACACTCTTTTCAAATAGTGTTCAAAGTGAGTCTGATCACCACACTCTCCATTGCCTCGAGTCAAATTAGAATAGAACTATGCAATCAGATCAGTTTATTTCCGTGACGCATGTGAAGCAGAGGAGCTCCTTGGCCATCATTTAGAACAAAATCCAACCTCTCTCACCTCAGATTGACAGTGTATGGTGCTTCGCTCATTGATTCCGAAAAAATCTGCTACATTTTTCAGTCCCTGTGATGTATTTTCTTTTTTTTTCCAGGCATATATGTTTTGATTCGCCATGCATGTCCCTGATTGGCTAATCCACTAATTATGCCCATCTGAACTGGCAACAGTAATTTAAAATCTATGTTGTTTAAATGCAAAGTATGAAGCATTTTCTCACCCTTCCTGCAAAGTCCAATTGCACTCCTGCGTTCCCTCCTGCTGCAGCGGCCGTAAGTCACGTCTCCTCCTCTGTCTCTGCTTGCTGCTCCTTCAGTCTATCTGCATTTGTTTGGTTCTCTTGCTGTCACACGCTGCGCTCTAATGGCACAGGCCCTTCTCTTCTCCCTCCTCCGGACCCCCACATGGGCCCCCTCCTTGCTCTGTGCAGACTCTGTGATGGATGAGCGCTCCTTGGCTCTCCCGCTGCTGCCTGGATGTGCCTGTAATGGCCTGAGACATGATCTAGGCCTAACCCGGAGGATCCCTAGCCCCCGCCACACTAAAGCTCTGTTGACAGCTGAAAGCAGCCGGCTCATAGGCTTCGGCTGATTTAGAAAGTGCACAACAGAAGACGAGGGTCAGGACAAAAGTAACAATGGAGGAATATGTTTGATATAACAAGCCTTTGTTACCTTTACTTTGGCATCTCATGTTTTAGAACTTAAAATAATATACCGAAACCCACATGACAACATGACTTTCTATCTGTCAGGCGTTCCCTCATCAGGATTGGTGATAGAACTCCATCTACTGGCAGAAAAATGAAATACCACAAACATAAGCTAGCTTGCCCATGTAAGCACACAGTTGTAATGAACGTGATTTGAGGCAGAAATGCTCAGAATGAGGAGGAGACTCTCTCTCCCTTTGTCGTCACAAATCTATGAAATTGTAAAGCGAGTGTTTTTGTGAGGCTCAGAGAAGGAGCAGAGAAGACCAGCTCGTAAACAGGATTCATGAAACAAGTGTTAATGAAGCAAAATACAACAGCTATGTTTTTGATAAAGAAACATTTTAGAACAGGATTAAAAGCGAGATGTTATGTGTACTTTAAACATACTGGTGGTCTATTATATACAATATTATATCACATTTCATTCTTATTTTACATAGTACCAATTACACCATACTATATTGTTCAGAAATTCCAGACCACATAGTCCACTTACAACATTGTCCAATTATACCTTCTAATAAACATTTGCATTGAGTAGTTCTCAAGTCATAGTTTAACTCACTAGTATATACGCGTTCACAATCCATTTCTTTAAATACTTTTCACATTTCACATAGATCATTTAAGTTTTAGGTTGCAAACTTCAGAAATGTGCATGCTGGTTAGGGTGTGAGTTTGTTCATTTGATGAAACACAGTATAAACAACCATCAAGAATGGTATGGTGACTGGACAAAGACAACCTTCGAACCCTGAGAAGTACTAGCTTCCAAGGCATTCTGGCTCTCTTTTTGCTCCCGGAATGCTTGTGAGCGCCATGACTTGATCAGAGAGAACACAGACAGGCGAAAACAAGATGGCAGAAAGCAGACAAAAACAGAAAAGAATAGTCCAACATCAAGGATTAAAATGAAAGGTCACTTGACAGATCCACTGACTATGGAAAGAGGGGTGAGACAGGGCTGTGCTTGTTTGTTATGTGCTTAAAACCTTTGTCCCCGATTTATTAGACAATTGATGGGATGGAACATAAAATCTCCTCCGACTTTTAGAGAGAACTAGTTAAAAATATGTGAGTGCAGTTCTTTATAAAGATTTATAAAGATCTGTCAACAATTATATTCCATTGAGCGCAAACGTGCACGTGGCACAGCGCGCGCTCGCGGACCAGATTCTGAGTGTGGAGCGGACCTTCCCGGACTCCTTGTGTATTATCCTGGGTGATTTTAACAAGGGGAATCTCAGCCAGCCACGAACTACCAAAGTACAGACAGTTTATTAAAGTCCCGACCAGAGAGCAGAACACGTTGGATCACTGCTACACAACAGTCAGTAACGCCTTCCGCGCCGTGGCCCGAGCTGCTCTGGGCTTTTCAGATCACGCCATGGTTCACCTGATCCCCACGTACAGACAGAGGCTGAAGCTCTCAAAACCTGCAGTGAGGACCTCTAAGAAGTGGACCAATGAGGCAGTGGAGGAGCTACATGTGTGTTTGGACATTACAGAGTGGGAGGTTTTCAAAGCTGCGCATGTAGTCATGAAGTCATTTGAGCACCTGGTCTTGCCCCACCTCAAGTCCTTCACCGCCTCCCTGCTGGACCCCCTGCAGTTCGCCTACAGAGCCAACAGGTCTATAGACGATGCCAGGCTACGGACCAGAACCTCCCGCCACAAGAACAGTTTCTTCCCCACTTATTAAACACCTGCCACTTTAACCACAATTTAATCACTTAAGTCACTTTCTGAACTACATATATTTAACGTAAATTTAACTGTAAATTCCTGTGTACATAGACATTCTGTTTCATATATGTTGTTTTTGTTATTGCGAACACTTATGTGTGTGTCCTGATGCTTAAATAGTGTAGCCGCAGGAAGGGGCAGTGAAAGGGGTGTGGTCCTGCTCCAAAACTTAAGATAACAAACTTATCTTCATTTCTTGCCATTCTTAACAAAAAAGCCAATGACAGCATACCTCTAGCTCAAGCATGTTACCGTTGTAACCTGACAAATACTGCCATAGACCTACATGCGTTTTGGTTTACTGGCATTTTGAACGGGACGAAAACATTTACTTTGTCATTAACAGTTAAAATTTGGCACACTTATTCTCCACGTCTCTCTGAACATAAAAGCCAATGGGAACATAACTATCTCGAACCGTGCGGCCGTGAAAATGTTGACTGAAGTAGTATGAAGTTGGTACTGTTTGTGAGGGAGGGGTGATGTAGACGGGGGGATCAGAGGTGTTCTCTTCGACGTGGCTCATACCCCGCGGTCGCAAGGGGGGCGCACGGCTTTAGTTATATTTATTATTATAAGTGTTTATTATATTAAGAATATAATCTCAAAATGTCTTTGAGGAGTCTAATCATTTAGACACAAAACATTATTTACACACAAAACAATTTATTTCTGCCGTAAAATAGGACTTTGTAAGCCAGAAATACACAAGTTTTTTTTTGCCAATAACATACAGTTTCCCAATTTCCATTTATTTCAATGACAGATTTTTACTGTTGTCACGGTAACACGGTATGAAATGGAGGTACGGTCTCATTGGCTTTTTTGTTCAGTACACCAAGGAAGATGTGTGTGCCGAATTTTAAGGGCCTACGACAAATTTAACCAAAATGTTGTATTGGCCTTTGAGCCTATAGAGCCACTCAAAAAAAGAAATCATTCACTGACCTTGAATTTTTTTGTAACATTCAGGGGGTCAGTATTGGGGTGGTTTGGAAGAGAAAAATAGACACTTTTTTTTTTTACCATTATTTTTCATATTTAAGAGCTAGAGTCACATGACTCACATTGTGCCCCATCACAAATGAAACGCCATTTTAAAAGATAACCACTTCATTTGCATATCTTTGCATTGGAAATCTTAACAAACTTAAAAATGTGCATTTTGAATTTTTTTTTTTTTTTTTTGAGAAATGCTGATTTTTAAAAATTCTGATAAATGGAAAAAATGACATTCAGATTTACTTTTAAAAAGGATTCGACAGACTTTGGACTAAATGGGACTTCTATTTTATTTTGAATGTTTTTTCACAGGGTCGTCACTCAAATATTGAACTCACTGAGTTCTAATTCTTGATACCACTCACGGGCATATCTGTCCTTGTTTAGTACTTGATTTTTGCGTTTTTCCAGCCCCCAGATACAATTTTAATAAGTCCCTCGCTC
Organism: Chaenogobius annularis; assembly: GCA_015082035.1. NCBI lineage: Eukaryota > Metazoa > Chordata > Actinopteri > Gobiiformes > Gobiidae > Chaenogobius > Chaenogobius annularis. The sequence goes on along the minus strand of BJKM01000206.1, from coordinate 817,660 downwards.
GGACGATGGATGATTCTCGTCCTTCGGATTGGACCCAATATTAACATTTTACCCCTGCGACTAGCTGGCCCCTGGCCAGGGTGTACCCTGGGCTCCAGTCACCCGCGACCCCGAACCGTAACAAGCAGTAGAAAATGAATGAGTGCTGCCCGGTGCTAGAGTGGTTAAGGCACAGCTCAGCAAAGGCTCCCGGCCACAGTGTCGTGAGTTCAAATCCCGACTTTGAAATTTATTGCATGTCCTCCCTTCTCTCTCGTCCCCCATTTCTCTCTCATCTGTCCTGTCAAAAAATCTTTAAAAGAAAATGAGTGAATGAATAATAATACATCAATAATTTATTAAAAATAGATGGGCCTACATCAAACACGCGCAGGCCTACGTCAAACATTCACAGGTCTAGGTCAAACATGCGCAGGTCAAACACAAGCAGGCCTACGTCAAACACGCGCAGGTGTACGTCAAACACGCGCATGTCTTGGTCAAACACGCGAAGGCCTACGTCAAACACAAGCGGGCCTACGTCAAACACAAGCAGACCTACGTCAAACATGCACAGGTCTAGGTCAAACACGTGCAGGCTTACGTCAAACACAAGCGGGCCTATTTCAAACGCGAGCGGGCCTACTTCAAACACAAGCAGGCCTACGTCAAACACAACCAGACCTACGTCAAACACGCATAGGTCTACGTCAAAAACAAGCGGGCCTACGTCAAACACAAGCGGGCCAACGTCAAACACAAGTAGACCTACGTCAAACACGCGCAGTTCGAGGTCAAACATGCGCAGGTCTAGGTCAAACATGCGCAAGCCTAAGTCAAACACGCGCAGGCCTACGTCAAACACGCGCAGCTCTACGTAAAACGCGCGCAGGTCTACGTCAAACATGCGTAGGCCTACGTCAAACACAAGCAGGCCTACGTCAAACACGCGCAGGCCTACATCAAACACGCGCAGGCCTACATCAAACACGCGCAGGCCTACATCAAACACGCAGGTCTACGTCAAACACGCGCAGACACACACACACACACACACACACACACTGCTGCGATACATACAGTCCCTCCATTGTCCTGTGGTAATTACCAAACATTACCCCCTTGGACATAATGGTGCTGTTTACTCAATGGCCCATCTCTTTGTCTATGAGGCTCGTAATAGGCTTTTGCTCTTCACGCCCGTTGTCTTTTTTTGACCCTGAAGCTTTGCCATAGAAACCTAACATGGGAGATGATTGTTTACATTGGAGTTATCTCTGAGCTGAAGTGTCTCTGAAGCAAACACGCTGTTCACTGCTGTTTGAGCCGTCACTTTCCCGTGCGTCGTGCGGCTTATTGCTGATCTCGGTAATAGAAACACACTGAAAGCATCGTGGACAGAGAATACATTACATATACATCAGATATATCAAATTGAATTGATTATTATTGACTTTTTTTTGTTATGAGCTGCAACTTAGAATTTCCAGTTCTCTATTTAAAAAAGACTGAACTATTCTGTTGCCTCACATGTGTACTTTGGAGCGAAGTAAAGTATACATCTGTAGATATAATGATAAACGTGTTCAATGATCTATTAAAAATGAAACAACAACATGAAAATGATCTGTTAATGCTTCCTAACTGGCTCTGATATCACTCAGATACTGTTTGTCGTTGAGTGGTTTTCATTTGCCAAAACCACCTTGATTTTTTTTATGATATTGAAACACACATATTTTTTTTCAATGAACTCATATTATGTTTTTGCCTCTATAATTGACTCAGGGAGGTTTTTTCTTTACAAATGTTTAAAAGTACATAACTAACTTTATATGTATAAGTAACATAATATTGTCAGTTTGTGTGATGTTTGCCTGTCCAGCCAAGACGTTTTGGTCTAGAACCATATCTCATTCAAATGGCCATGATTGACGGGCAGATTAACCAATCAGAGTTGGTTTGTTTGTGTCTAAAGAATCGAAATGGCGCCTACGAGTAAAAAAGGGAAATAAATAACACAGAGAACTGCAAACTCTACACACAAAGCTCTGTCTCTGTAAATCAGGGGTAAATGTTATAGTTATAGTTATATATACAGTTATAGATTTTGATTGATGTTGAATCTGATTATTTCTCTTTTGTATTCTATATTTGAAATATATTAATCTGAGCTGCCCCCATCTGTATTCAATATTATGTGCTGATGACACATGAACACAACCTCTTCTCAGTGTCAGAGGTCAGACGTGTTGACCTGGTTTATGGTTCATAGCTCTGTAATTACTGGGCCTATCCACATGAAACAAAAGGCTTGTCATGACAATACACTTTGAAGTGAGTTTTGCTGAAGGAAATATAAACGATAAACAATAAAAGAGAAAGTAATTGATGCCAGTGACACAATAATCCTAAAGCTGTGATAAATACATAGCAGAATAAAACTCTTAGTGAGTTTTTTATCTATAATTGGTCATACAAGTTATTTATTTAACCCTCTACAGCTCAAACATTATTAGTACAAAAAACAACATGTCTGCCACTGGTACAAAGACAAAATACCCATGATACATTTTGAGGCCAAAAATGACCATTTATCATTTATTAAATGATTTGTCGATATAGTAATGAATTATTATTTAGTAATTATAACAATCATGTATCAAATATGTGTAAATAAACAAAGGTGACACTTTTTTCATCATAGCTTACGAAAGTGGTGCCATTATTCAACCCCAAAGACATGATTTTTGTAACACTAATATGACAAGTCTAGTAAGTTTGAAGATTCAACAAATGTGGATTGTGCATTTGAATGTTTCAAAGACAATAAACCTCTCTTTGAGTTCTAGAAGCCCTGCCCTCCATCGAATATTAACATTCTTAAACTCTTGTAACACAAGAACGCGGCCTATTGCTTGAGTTGCTGAGTTCCTGTGGCTGAGCGTGAGACTGATAGTGGAGTGAATGAGCGGCGCTGGAGAGTGCCCGGTTAGCGCTACATCAATCACATCACATACTGTTTGATCCACTTTTCTGCTCAAACTGAGACACCATCTAAAACCTTCTAAAGTCCATCCATCAGGACTTCACAGCGTGCCAATCAGTCCGTCCCGCAGCTCATATCCACGGCTACGGGGCACGAACCAGATCCGCCGCCTCCTCCGCGCGCTTCCGACATGTGACCCGGAGAGGGGGAGAAAGATGGTCAGAGAGAGAGAGAGACTTTTGATGTATATGGGCTACGTTTGTTCTGGAGGGACCATTTATCATGCCTAGAGCTCCCGGCGTGAGCTAGCACAACACACAAATCTGCCGGCCTCTTCCCCGAAGGAAGCACTTGGTGGCTAACTGTCCAAATATCCAGGATTTATGAGCTGTAAAACATCTCACTGGGTCCCTCGGTGCGTCACGGCTGCGGTGTGTGGCTGGAGGGGCACAAATGGATCAGGACTATTCACCAGTGTTGAATGAGAGGCAGATCTATGGAGGGAGGCTTGCACACATGGAGCTTCGGCATGCATTTCTGGGATAGACTGTCAGAGTAGTCCACCAAAAGCTATAACACAAAACTCATAATCCATCATTGATTGAACAGGTTAGGCTACTTATTTCAGTAAAAGATAGTTAACATACAACATACATCACATTTAAGATTTTACTAAGCACCCATGTGTAGTGCTCTTCTCCCACACAAGTGCACGCCAGAAGCAAAAACGTTAATGACTTGAAAAAAGGCAAAAATTGCCACAAAATGCGAGCATTGTGAGAGCCGTAGACCCCTGTCTGCCGAACACCAGGCTAGGCTCTATGGGAAAAGGCTTTCTGGGCTGCAGAGGATTTTTTTCACTGAAGTACCCAGGGAAAGGCTACTAGTCCCACTCAGGTCAGGTTAAAGCAATAACCTATCCAGTTATTTTAATGTGCCCATGGATACATGCCCTGGTGTTGATGTCCGACTCTGCTTTTGCTCTGCATGGAAAATGTTCCTGTTTATCTCTTTTGTCTGGTTCAACTTCACTCATACGGTATCCATCAAAAATGGACTCCTTGTGTATTTTGCTGCAGAGCTGCAGACGGATGGGAAATGTGACGCAGTGGTGTAAACATGCAGATTTACTTTGAACACATTCTGCTCTTTATGGCAGACACGCAGGTAACAACAGAGACGTGTCAGTGTTTTCCCTAGTTTCAGTGCCTTAAATGGGCCGACCGAAACTCACTACCATCAGCAATACTCCTCTCAGCGTTCAGCACGTTCTCCCTGCACTGGTACTCTGCACAGGGCGGACAGACCAGCAGCACTGCTCTGAGCGGACTTTGTGGTTCTCCACTGAGAAGTACATATATTTTCTAATTCTTCATCAGTCAAATTAGAATGACCCTCTTTTTCACATTTATTTTTAACAGTGGGTGCCTGAATCATCAGCTTTAGCAAACTATTCAATCAGAGAATTACGGTGGTCGCTGCATTTTGAATTTTAATCCACACTCATAATATCTTTGTTTGGTAAAGAGCATTTTCTTAACTATTTCCTTTTAGGTCAGGTCATTCATTTCTCCTCTTATCTTTTCCTGTAGCATTTTAGGACTCCCCTTATTGGCATGAATTACCTCCAGCAATTTTAGTTTTTCTTGCAGATAATTTCTTTGTTTCTGTTTGCTGGCTATGGCTATAATTTCTCATCTCAAAACTACTTTAGAAGCATCCCAGAAAATGTGCTGGGACATTTCCCCAGTATAATTTTCCTCCAGATCAGTCTTAATCTCATTTGACATTTTTCCTTAAACAAAGGGTCATTAAGCAGGCTGCGTTGAACCTCCAAGGTGTGTTTTTTAGCCTTTCCTCCAAATCTACAGAAATGTAGATCGGAGCATGACCACTTAGGTCTAGTGTGCCTATCTCAGTGATTTTAGAGCTGTCTTTATTCAAGATAAAGAAATAGTCTATTCTGGAATAGATTGCATGTGGATTAGGAAAGTGGGTGTATTGGCGTGCCCTAGTGTTCATCTCCCTCCAGATGTCAATAAGTCCTATATCCTTCAATTTATGGAACGTCTTATTTATTGTTCCTCCAGTGCCTCTTGAGTTCGACAGGTCTAATGTAGGCTGAATGCGAAAATTGTGGAGTTTGCATGTTTCTCCCATGTCTGGTTGGATTTCCTTCAGGCATTCCAGTTTCCCCCATCAACTCAAAGCATACACCAGGTTAAATCATTAAAGGTAGTCCTGGCCAAGCCAGGCATAGCTCTGGAGATGTTCAGTTCTCTGTGCTTTGCATCTTCCTGAGGAGCATTTCTACCTCTCCTGGTGTTCTAGGACGTGTTTTTTTTTTTGACGAACCTTGTATGGAATATCCGGGGCAAAGAAGACGTGCTTGCCTTTGTACTGGAGGTCTCCTTTAACTTTTGCAGTCTTTATAATACGTTTCTTCACACAAACCTCATTATCAGGCCTTGTGGTTTATTGCTGGTCATGATTTGCACTCCTTCCTAACCCAATCGGACTGCTTCATCCGCCGCTCTCATTTCCGCTCACAGTGACGCCATGTCACGCTGCATTTCATGTTTTATATCACACATCATGAGAGCCAACTGTTCCAACCAGAGGAAGACCTGAGGGGGAGTGCTGTGGTCCGCCGCGCCGGACCTGTTAGCCATGTTAGCCTCATTAGCTTGTAAGGCAAGCTGTTTTCCGATGGAGTTATGGACCGTCCGCTTTGATTGTTGAGGTAGCGTTACCTGTGTTGTGTTTTCCCTTGTAATCATCGCTTGTTTGTCTTTTCTGGGATTATGTGGGTCAAACAGTGTTTTTTAAAGACCCAGTTGTGGAGCGAGTGCGTCTGTCCAGCCCGTCACCATAACCAGAAGTCAATTATGTTTCAATTCACAAAATGTATATATCATTTGTACAAATTTGATCATAGGGTTAGTAAAATTAGAGAACTGGCACTTTGTTTTGTCCATTTAAAGCCCTGCTATAAACAAGTTCATTTCAAAATGTTGTCATCGGTTTTCCTTTATCAGTTAGGATTAGGTAACACATAGAAATGATCGGTTATCAGTATTGGTTGACAATCTCATTATTGTGCATTCCTAGAATGTGAAGTTATGTACGGTAGATGCTGTTGGAAATGGCATTTGAAATGTGTGATGGTGCTGTAAAGACATCGTAAAGTGTACATTAAGACGCTGCTGCAACTACTACAGCGGCGATGGTTAGTTTGACTAAACGGTGAAGCCAGAACATGTTCTGATGATTTCATCATGACACTGGCTTTCGTATGATCTGTTGTTACAGAAAGCAGTCAACACCACTTGCTTATAGCTTTGCCAAGGTATTTTTGAGCCACCTGTAACTGAATAATGAAATAAATGCATATGTTTAAAATAAGATCCTTCACAATTTGATATGATACATACTAACTCACAATATAATAACATCTATATTTTGCGACATGTGCATTAATCGATTTGTTGTGATATGCTGATATTCTGCATCACTATTTGTAAGACTAAAGTACATTTTAACAACAGTATTTCTCAGACCACAACCTGCACAAACTTAATATGAACGACACCCATTTTTATAATAAAAAAATCGGAATATGTTAAATCTCCTTGCAAAAAATATATATAAAGAAAATTATAAATCAATACAGGAGCCCAAAATATGACTTGTGCACCTTTAAAGTAGGAGCTAACCAATTCATAGTTAGAGTCTTAACAAAAGAGTCTTGTGAGACACCGGCTAAAAAGTTGCCTATTTGAGTTTATTCAATGAAATTTCACAACAGCAGTTGCCTCTGTGGGCGTTCAAGAGTTGTCGACCGAATAGAAAGTTAAAGAATCAAACAAGGAAACAGTCATTGGTCACAGGGATTTAGCAAAGGGATAACTCTCCCGGCATCTCCTGTCCTTTGACCTTCCTTCTGCAGGAAAAACTACATAACCCTTTGGGAGAAAGCAGAAACATGGAGGAGAACCACAGAGAAGGAGAGATCTGACTCTCACAGACAGACGATCAAGTTTGCGAACGACACCACCCTCATCGGGCTCATCTCGGACGGGGATGAGTCTGTCTACAGGAGGGAGGTGGACCGGCTGGTGTCCTGGTGCAGCTGTAACAACCTGGAGTTCACCGCCCAGAAGACAGTGGAGATGATCGTGGACTTCAGGAAAGTCACAGTCCCCCAGCCCCCCTCACCATGACAATCTCTCCCCATCACCACCGTGGACGCCTTCCACTTCCTCTGCATCACCATCACCCAGGACCTCAAGTGGGAGCCCTCCATCAGCTCCCTCATCAAGAAGGCCCAGCAGAGGATGTACTTCCTGCGGCAGCTGAGGAAAGCCAAGCTGCCAGTGCAGATGATGGTGCAGTTCTACACGGCCATCATTGAGTCCATCCTCACCTCCTCCATCACCGTGTGGTACTACAGCGCCCTCTGCTGGAGCCACAGCCAGGGACAAGACGGAGACTACAGCGCCCTCTGCTGGAGCCACAGCCAGGGACAAACAGAGACTACAGCGCCCTCTGCTGGAGCACACAGACAGAGACTACAGCGCCCTCTGCTGGAGCCACAGCCAGCGCCCTCTGCTGGGACAAACAGAGACTACAGCGCCCTCTGCTGGAGCCACAGCCAGGGACAAACAGAGACTACAGCGCCCTCTGCTGGAGCCACAGCCAGGGACAACAGGGAACAGAGCTACAGCGCTGCTGGAAGCAGGGACAACAGAGACTACAGCGCCCTCGCTACGAGACTACAGCGCCTCCTGCTGGAGCCACAGCAGGGACAAACAGAGACTACAGCGCCTTTTTATGAAGGACAGACTGGTGTCTCCAGAAGTGTCCGTGTGAGGAGGTTTCTCTGTGGCTCAGAAAGCTAATGACTGCAATCAGCTCCACCCATGCCTGCTCTCACTCACCTGCCCTCCCCACACCGTGCTAATCTCAACACACCTGCCCCTCCCCACCCGTGCCTGCCTCGCTCACCTGCCCCCCTCCCACTTGCGCCTGCTCTCGCTCACCTGCCCCTCCCCCACTTGCGCCTGCTCTCACTCACTGCCCCCTCCCCACTTGTGCCTCCTCCACTCACCTGCCCCTCCCCACTTGCGGCCTGCTCTCACTCACTGCCCTCCCCCACTTGCCTGCTCTCACTCACCTGCCCTCCCCCACTTGCGCCTGCTCTACTCACCTGCCCCTCCCCACTTGCGCCTGCTCTCACTCACCTGCCCCTCCCACTCCGTGCCTGCTCTCACAACCTGCCCTCCCCCACTTGCGCCTGCTCTCACCTGCCCCTCACGCCTGCACCTGCCCCTCCACTTGCGCCTGCTCTCACTCACCTGCCCCTCCCCACTGCGCCTGCTCTCACTCACCTGCCCCTCCCCCACCCGTGCCTGCTCTCACTCACCTGCCCTCCCCCACCTGCGCCTGCTCTCACTCACCTGCCCCTCCCCCACTTGTGCTGCTCTCACTCACTGCCCTCCCCCACTTGCGCCTGCTCTCGCTCACCTGCCCCTCCCCACTTGCGCATGCTCTCACTCACCTAACCTTCTATAGCGCTTCAGAAAGAACAATTGGAAGCCAAAATGTCATGGCTTTTGGTTCTGCAGGCCTTAAACTAAAACTGAGGCGTGCTGTTATCTATATTTAGTGAAGCGCTGCCATGGGAGACAGCAGCTGTTCGTGAAAGTGAGAACAGGATGAAATGAAGGAGTGATGTGCTAGACAGCTCTGCTGTGACAGAGTGCAGCATTGTCACTGCGTTGGAAATTGTCATTCTGGGGGGGATTTCAAACTTTTGACTGTGATGTGCGAGTCTGAGTAAGCAACATTTGAATCCTCTGTGTTTGTAGGATCTGACGCTGCGCTCAGTAGAGAAGAGTGAGACTAATTGGGAGAACAATGGTAATGCAAGCACTTAGATTGGAGAGAGAGGAAATGGTCACTCGACACAACAGGCTGAATGTCATGAAGAGTGGAACATAATCAACTTAAAGGTTGGGTTCACATGGCATCAAAACACTCCAAACTTCTCTTACTTGAAAGTATAGCTGACAGTTATATTCTATAATTGGCTCCTCAATTATCATAAGGTCTAATATTTTCCCGCTGGTTTATGGTTAATATTGCTGTGATTTCATGACCTAGCCCAGGGTCTCAAGCATTTTGAATAGCTCTGAATTTCAAAAATGTAGCTGTCTACATGTGAGTTGTCACTTTCTATTTGCATTAACAAGCATTTTGCCCTATCAAATCAATTGTTGGCCCGCCCTCTTCCTGTACAAAACATGATTTTTCAATTTGCTGTCAATCAAACGGTTGAGCTGCTCTCTCAGCCAGGCTTGTTACTGCGCGCCGTGACCTGCGGACGTCCATGCGTGGAGCATCAGGAGCTGCAAAGAAACCAAAAACATAGCGTTTTCATGAAGCGTGGGAATCTGACTTTATTCACAAAGTCAATGACAAGTGTGTGTGTCTGATCCTGTGTGTAGTCTATGGTTTTTGTATTGTTCACTAACTGTTGTTACCCTCGCTGTACCTGCTTTCTCTCCTGTAGACCTGCACAAACTTTCCTCTCCTTTTTCCCCACAGTCACTTCTGTGAGCGCTTTTTGAGGTGTTACCTCTCATTTGTCTGTTTTCTCTTTACTATGGGCAGCAGGCAGCGAGCAGTGGGCTTAATTAGGTTCAGGATCAGAACAAGATGCACGGGCGGATCAGGACCGCTGGCTTGTTTCTGCTGGTGTCAAGCTACAATATTGACATTTGACAACAATCTGCCTCATATTCACAGAGAAAAAAGCAAAAGAGTGAATGACTGAAAATGTAAACCAACGGCAACACAGCGACACACGGAAGCGCGCACGTGAAGGCAAACTCGTTCGTGGCTTGCAAAAGACAAACGTGATAGATTTACCTACAACATAAAACATACGTTTAGAAGTCCTGAGAAAAAAGTTTGCAGCCTCTTGGTTCACAGCACAGAGGGAAAGAAGAGAGGAAAGAAGAGAAGATGTGATGGAGCAGCGTGGACCACAATCAATGGGCTGTGACCTGCTAAAATATTACATCTAAAAATCATCAGAATACAGGAAATACTCTTTCTTTAGTGCTTTCTCCGAGACCCAGGCCTCTGCCTGTTTGGGCAAATACATAACTTGGATGTAGAAGCGTGTCCTGTAGATTCTTTTGTGTTTCAAGTTGACATAAATGTTCAGACAATAAAAAAAATCATTTTTCCCCCGGCAAAATAAGCTATGAAATAAAGTTTTCCGAACATGAGTAGCTCACAGTTGTCTTGTTTTGGTGAAAGTTGCTCACAGCGGTGGGAGTCCCCTGACCTAGCCACATCCAACTCAAAGTTCAATGTATTCTCTGTTACATTTACCGTATTTTCCGGACTTTTAGCCGCCCCCCTATATAAGCCGCATTTGCTCTATTTTTAAAAAAACGATAATAAAATAATACATAGGCCGCACCTTTTGTATAGGCCGCAGAACTCTTTCCTTGACTTTTGGCATCGCATGAGCTCGTCCCGCTGCTCGTGCTCTCCCCTCCAGCGTGCTCCCTCCAGCGTCTCACCGTACATTCATTGATGTTAAGCTTGCGTGCAGCCGCGCGGTTTCCTAGCAAGATCGATGGCCTTCAGCTTAAAACTTGCTTCGTACGAACTTCTTCGTTTGGGTTCCATAATGATGCGGCAAGAATTTGAAAATAATTTATAGTTGGTAATTTGTCGTCCGTGTTCTATTTGCTAGCTGAATAAAAAAGCAACATCTGCTTCTTTGCTTAACTTTTCTGTAATTTTGATTCGCAATTCCGGTTAGTTCGCCCCTAGCGGTGAAAGAAAAAAACCACAGAAAAGCCGCAGCCTCTAAATAAGCCGCATGGCTCAAAACATCTGACAAAAGTAGCGGCTTATGGTCCGCAAAATCGGTGTAGTGACCCCGACGGTGAAATGGAAAAAACCAAGAAAGGCAGCTTAAGACGTTGTCAAAAGTCTCAAAAGAGTAGCTGTCGCAAAACAAAATGGACATAACATCGTCTACATTACATCAGGATTGTATCATCCTTTAAATGTTATCATCGGCAAGAACATTAATATTGCTCAGGCTTCCAACTTTTAAACTCATAAATATTTACTATACATTTATGGGTGTTCAAATCGAAAGATTTATTGCATTGTAATGAACAAGGGCAACACAAAGGAACTTGTTCGGCTTAGGTGCAACATGCCATTGCATAACAAATTAACATACATTCAATCCAAAGGGCATGCATTAAAAATACAATTTAAAATGACTATAGTACAATAAAAAAGTATTACTATTGTACACGAGAATTACAGTTTAAATTACATTGTAGTGCAGAAAGTGACAGTGATGATGAAGAGTTGCAGTTAGTGGGAGGAGTTAAGAAGTGTTCAAGAGTCCAACGGAGAGGGAAAAACTATTCTTCTGGTCGGATGGATGCCCCTGCCTAGGAGTGGCTCCTGCGAGGAGGGAGTGCCTCCTGCATGAGGGGAGTGCTCCTGCTAGGGGGGAGTGAAATGTCGACGACATCCACTTCGTAGGTCAATATGTTTAATACAGGGGACAGTTGAAATGAATATTGTTATATGCAGATTTTGCTGTTATCAGAAAGAGTTTATTGCATTGTCAATGAACAAACTTCACAGACAGGAATTGTTCGGCTTAGGTGCAACACAGAACCTGAGCATATACATATATTCAGTAAACATTATTATTTTATGAGTTCTGGTCTAGGAGCAGACATGGCAAGTTAACATTGGTGAATTACAATTTCAGATATTTTGAAGAGATACAACGTCAATAGATTTTTCAAACAACATGGGGAAATTTGCTAAAAAATCAAACCTCTCAAAAAATGTCACAACACTGCAATATTCTGGAATCTTTTTAAACCATCCACAAATTGAAGAGGGTCTCCAGTCTGAATTTTGTAAGTTGACATGCAAAATAAATTGAGATACAGTTGAGTCGCTCAAGTCCTGCTGCAGCTTCCGCTCACGTTGGCGTGCAGCCTGCTCAGGCGCGCCAGGCGCTGCTGCAGCTCCGCTCAGGCGCTGCACTCGCTCAGGCGCTGCTTTTGCTCCGCTATTTACACACATACATTTTTTTCTAAAGTTTCAAGTGCTGGTTTTTATGTTGTGTTCAATGTCCTTTTCTCCCCTGCTTACAAGCTAGCTAAGTCTACCACAACAACAACCAAACCAGACTTACATTTAAATCTAAAGTTCATTTGAGCAAACAAATCTCATGAAGAAAAACCAGGCAAAAAACTTTTATCGTTGAGCCTCTCATAGTTCTGCAGAGGGCCATTTTTCAAAATGATGTCAGTGCATAAACTCTACTGCAGGGGTCCGTTATGTTCGAGTAGAAGCGTGGGTCATCCCAAAGCTGTCTGTTTATGAATTAATAAGTGACTGACCGGTCCAGGGAAAGTTCTTATTATTTACTTATTGTGTCACTATATTTTATTTTCAAATTGTCAGCCTTATAAATGGTCTAGGCTAATTAACAGTTTTTCTTCCCCTGTTTTATAAAATATGAGCAGACGCATTTATAATAAAAATATGAAATATCAGGACTTTTTGCTGAAGTAAAAGGTCGTTTCGATCAAAAGTGCGCCCGTTCTTTTCAGATGTCCAGCTTTAGCATAAACTGCTGTCATAATTAGTCGAAAAGACGTTTCAAGAGCTATGTATGATATTTGCAACTGCGCATGTATGGAGACTTAGGGCTCTGGAAAGGCTGTATTTTTCCTACTCATGGTTTCGCATAAGGATCCTTCCTTTGAAGGATACCGTGTGATTAACATGTTAATCCACAGATTACATGTCATCCAAAAACATCCTCTGGCTGCCGTCTTATGCAAGTGCTTGCTGGCCAGAATGTGCACAATGTATCCATGTAGCAGAGAGATGCCCAAGTGTGCCTTACTAAGGCGCAGCCAGCCACACCATGTGGTCACTTTTCTGCAGCACAGCACAGCTTTTGGCTCCTAAATATGAGTCTTTTTATGCTGGGTGTACACTGTAGGCTCAAAATGCTACAGAGCAGGAGTTCCTCAAGTCTCCCATTTACTCCCACTTATTCTTTACTGCCTGCTGGTGCACTCATTTGACAAAACACTTGAAATGTTTAAATTCAAGACATTGCTAAAAGTTCCCAAATGTATCCAGTTTTGCACACCTAGCCAAACCCTGCTGTGCAGCAACCTGTCCACATGTGCACAACCTGCTGCCACATGTGCACTTGCTCCTGGGCCCCCAAGTGCATCAACACATGCTGCACAACCTGCTCCACATGTGCACAACCTGCTCACAAAGTCACAAGCACAACCTGCCCCACATGTGCCCCACCTGCCTCGGAAGTGGAGTGTTGGAGAAGGTGAGCGGGAAGGCTGAAGGATGAGACGAATACAGCTGGAAAAGCTTAGATTTGCGGTAGTACAAAGCTGACGCTTCAGGCTGGCCACGGTCCAGTCCCGTATGTGGAGGAGTCCGGTCCCAGGAGGAGACGGTTGTGGACAGTGAGTAGACACATACTGGTGCTTGGAGGAGAGTGCTGTAGGTAGTGCCAGCGTGAGTGGGCTCTGGATGTTGAGGCCCACGGTGATGACAAAGGTGGAATGATGTTTGGGGTAGCTTTTGACCGGCTCACTGTGACTATATGGAGCGCACTGCTGGACGGTCTCGTCGGCAGAGGCCGGAAAAGGGCCAAACAGGTCAGTATCCGATTCTGATGTTTAGCTCTGGGTCCAAGAGTTTTTTTATGCCCAAATGGGAATATTTTGCATTGACTGTATAAATAGACATTTTAAATACACATTTCCAACTGAATTAATGAAGTAAAATAACTTTATTTCCACTTTTGGTCATGGTGATACTATGACTTAGAGGCAGATACCATTTGTGAGAAAATACATTTACATAAAATGACATTTTACACTAGCAGATTGTAAAGAGCAAAACTAACATCTCACAGATACTGTACCTTATGGTGCCAAGTAGCAATTATTACATTAAGAGAAAATAAAAACAATTGTTGGTGCCTGTTTCAGAAAACAGATCAGAAAACCAAAACCAGTCCCCGCAAAATCCCTGGGTTCAACATCATCCAGTTGTGTGGCAATGCCTTTCCCAATAAAGCTACCTCCAGACAGTGCATATGCATTCTTGTGTTTTTGTATGTTCTCAGAGGTGTTTCATGTCCCGGACACCATTTTCACACCGAGCCCAGTCTATAGGTGCAGTTTTAAAAAGTTAAAAACACGGAAAACAAGAAAGAGAATTAGCTTCAACCAGCTAGCCATGGCTTCTTGCTGTACCAAGCTGATAAAAGCCTCTGGTATGAGAAGAGCCACTTGAGTCTTTTTTAACCTCCTGTCTGACCTTAATGGGAGGCTGGTATTATTACTATTATTTTTATTATTATACTTCTGCTCCTAATGTGTGTTGCAACACTGACATTTCCCCATTGTGGGAAAAATGAAGGTTATCTTATCTTTCCTTTATTGGTTTCTTCTGAAGCAGAAATTGCACAGTCACTTTCACTAATGCTGCCCTGAGCGCGGGGGGCGCCCGCACCTGCTGCGCTGTGTCTCCAGCGTAAACAGCGTAGCTCCATGGCGTAAACACTACGCTTAAATGGGCGATGAAAAAATCTTCGATTTCAGACAGTTTTACTATGGCTTTTCCCATAGTGACCCAGTCATTTTTCTCGATATTTGATTGGCTAAAGATTCCCATTGCTTTTCGACCAGGCTCAGAGGCGATTTTCAAACAGCAGAAAAGAGACAGCAGACCGCAGTCTTTTCCGAAGTCTTTTTTTAATTCTTTACATACTTAAACTAATGATAAAATAACATAATTCTCTACAAATTATATTGTTTTTAGACCAAACATTTTTTTTAATACCATTTGACATAATTGGCTGATTTACAGGACGGGTGTCGCTGCCATCGCCCTCAATGGCAAGGCAAGGCAAGTTTATTTGTAGAGCACAATTCGTACACAAGGCAATTCAACGTGCTGTCACACAACATAGGAAAATGCCGATGAAAATCAAAAGACAGGCAGAATCACAAAATCTTAAATTTCCTATTCATTCAATTTTAAAAATTTTACGAGAATATATAATTTTGACACTTGAGACGTAACAGATGTCTCCGGGTATGGACACATCGCTTTTAGATTTTCCGCGCTCGGCACACGTCTGTACAGCCTCATGAATCTTTCATGACGACTCTCTCGACAGACGCCTTCCATCGTTATGTGTGGCGGCTTTTAGTATTTTTACGAGCGGACCCCGTCTCGTCAGCCCCCTCACGAAGATTCAGCTTTCGCTAAACCTAATTGTCCCAGACAAAACTCGACCAACAGCTTTTAGTGTTAAAACTTGCTCCGTGTCTGTGGGTAGGTGCTCCAGGCCTCCTCGTGGACTTTGTGCCTTAAGTGCCTACTGACCATCTAGACCAGTCCCCCTGTAAAGATGAATGAAATTTAAAAGGGCTCATTTTCAGGCTATCCGTCAATTACTTTAGAAGCATAATACAATAGAAGAGTGCAAGAAAAGCATCTTCAGTCATAGTGCACAGCCAAACAAAACAGTTTTTAGTTTAGATTTGAATCACTGCCTACGAGTAGAACCTGTCTCACATCCTCTGGAAGACTGTTCCAGGATTTTAAGCTGCCATAAACCGAAATCGCACATTCCCCATGTTTATCCTTGACTCTGGGCACCAGCAGGAGGCGGTCCTGAGGTCCTCAGAGTCGAGATGGTTCGATATGGCATGCTAACCATGGTCGAGATGTACTTTGGTGCTAGCATGGAGAGAACTGTATACAAGCAGAGCTGCTCTTGAAGTCTATTCTCTGAGCCACAGGGGCAGTGCAGAGACCTGAGCACAGGATAATATGATCATACTTCCTGGTTCTAGTCAGGACCCGAGCAGCACAGCGTTCTGGATGTACTGCAGCTGTTTTACAGCTCGTTTGAGGAGGCCAGTGAGCAGGCCGTTACAGTAGTCTAATCTAACTAGAGACAAACGCATGGATAAGTCTCTCCAGGTCTGGTTTAGACACTATAACTTTTGATTTTGCAAATGTTTTTTAGATGGTAAAAAGCTGCTGATATGTGATTGATTTGACGTGGCTGTTAAATATTCAACGTCTGAGTCCATTATTACCCCCAGATTTTCTAACTTGATGTGTAGGTTTTAGAGCGAGGCTCTGGAGGTTGACTGTTAACACTTTCTTTGTTTCTGTGGGCCAAAGACGATGATTTAGTCTTGTCTGAGTTCAGCTGGAGAAAGTTGTTTGCATCCACACACTGATCTGTTGGATGCAGTGACAGAGTAATCCACTGGTCCATATTCACTGCCGTCAGTTGAAACATAGATCTGAATGTCGTCTGCGTAATTGTGATAGGACACATCTCTGCTGCGTACAACTGACCTAACGGCAGCATGTAGAGGTTGAACAGAAGGGGTCCCAGGATTGACCCTTGGGGCACCCACAGGTCAAGGACATCTGGTCTGAGACACAGTTACAATTTCAACAAAGTACTTCCTGTCTCTAGATAAGAAAGATTTGGAAATGTCCAGATTGAAGCGACATGTTAACTATGTGAGTGAGTGGTGCTAACAAACGTTCAGCACCGACTTTAGAAATCTGGAGTCACACATGGAGGCAGCATGTAGATGAACTCAGACTGGTGATGATCTCCTGGACAGTTTTGTCAGTTACAGGTGCAAAGTGAGTCAGCTCTAAGTGTGTAGGTGGTTTGAGGGTTATTTTTTGCATTGTAGAATTGATAGCATTTTTAATGCCCTGAACTTGTCATTAAGAATAATGCCAAACTCATTACACTTGGATGTGGAAATGAGTTCTAACGGCAGCTTGAGCTGGAGGGGTTTTTGTTCAATCTGTTACTATGGCAAACAGGACACGCGAGTTGTTACTGCAGCTTCCAATTATTTCAGAAAAATATCCTTCCCTAGTTCTACATAAAATGAGGCAAATCTCCTGAGATTTGACTTTCGCCATTTTCGTTTGGCCCGGCATCGTGGACCAAGATGCTAAAGGACGATTTGAAACCCTGGTAAGATGGCGGTAATGCGTGCTGTGTGACGGTGTGTTCAAGAGAACGAGTCAAGCGGTGACCGAAGCGTTAGACAGGTATAAGAAGGCTTCTGGGTAATAGAGGTGTGGTCTGAGGACGGAGCCACTTTTCCCATGTTAAAGCCAAGTTAGGCATTATTTTTTATGTTTGGTTCCATCTAGCCTTAAACATTGTTATTTTAGTAAGTATAATCACTTGAAATGATGACGTATTTTCACGTGATCATCAGTAATTATAATGATACCAGACTTTGACCTGCTCCTGTGACTTTCACCTCTTTTTCTGCGTGTCATTTGTCCCATTCTCGATCTCACACAGGAGTTTGTTTTGATCCTGAGCCTCGTGTGTGTCTAGTGTGGGTCACTTTCTGGCTTTGCTCCGCTCTCTGGTTTGTTTCACTAATCAGACGACACAATCAATCACAAATCAATCGGACCAAGACTGACCTTTCCAACCGGACCAGCGTTTGCTTTTTGGGCGATCGCTCGTTCACAATTACCCAAACGAACCGAACCAAACCAGCCAGGCAATGAATCCTAATTCCAATCCAAAGTGTATTGTGAAAGCACCCGTACTGTTAGAAATATCCAAACTTGAAATCTACAAATGTTTGTCCGTCTCATTATTACTTTGGTCTTGGCTCCACAAACTTGTCATATTAATCTTCTGACCTGACCTCCAGCTCAATTTTAAACTCATATGAACACAACTCATTCCAGAACTGTTTCCTGGCAACCATGTTGTACACTGGGCTCAAACTCCTATGATGTCAGTGGTTATAGGAGAACACCTTTATTTTGTTGTCATAAATGTGTTTTAGAACTCTTCTCTACCTCTGCCATTTTACACAGACTTTTACACTTTTCTTCACACACATGGTTAGTGTAAAATTAGCCTTTATATTTACAAGTTTTATCCCTGTCACACACGGTCAGATAAGGCTCCTGAGAGGGCAGGGTGAGGTCAGTTTGAGAGTTTCAAACTGTTTCATTTTCTAAACAGGCTCGGGTGATAGTGTTAAAACTGAAATATTTCAATATTGTTTAGGAAACAGATTCAGAACATTGTATTGCAACTTTTGCAGTTCAGGTTGAAGTATCGTACACAACAATGGCTTGTACAAGTTTGTTTTGTCTTTTATTTTAAGCATCACTTTTTGCAGCCCATTGAATGTATTTTATTCTAAAATGGCCATACTTACTCTAACTGTAAACACTAATTAACTAACTAATTAGTTTGTTTTGTCGTATTGCCATGGTTGCTGCTAATTGCTGTTGAGGATGATAAGGATGATGATGAGGATTATGATGATGATGAGGCTGAGGATTATGATGATGATGAGGGTGAGGATTATGATGATGATGAGGATTATGATGGGGATGATGAGGGTGAGGGTGATGATGAGGGTGATGATGAAGATGATGATGATGATGAGGGTGAGGATTATGATGAGGATGATGAGGGTAATGATGATGAGGGTGATGATTATGATGAGGATGATGATGATGAGGATAATGATGATGATGAAGGTGAGGATTATGATGAGGATGATGAGGGTAATGATGATGAGGGTGAGGTTTATGATGAGGATGATGATGATGAGGGTGGGGACAATGATGATGATGATGATGATGATGATGATGATGATGATGCACCGTATGTAGTAAATGGGGCTCACACACAGGACAGTGGCTAGACCGGCCTGATTCACTGTGAGGACTTCTTTTCTTGCTTCAGAGGCTGTTGGAGCTCCGAGCTGCAGGCGTGCTGTGTTCAGATGGTCCGTACATCTGTTAGCGTGTCCCCCGACTCCACACTTACTTACAATGCACATATTCACATTGAAAGCTCACACATTTTGCTATATTTCCCATCTTTCTACCCTAAGGACATTAGCGCTGTGCAACATACTTTACACAGGCGGTAATAAATAGCCCTTCTTTCTTGTGGGGGAGTCTCTTTCCCCGAAATGATAAAAGCTCAGCTTCAGCTTGCTTTTGGCTCCTCCCCAGCGTTCTCCCGCCATCGGTAAACAGAAGCCGCCAGCAATTTTGAAGAAAAATGACTTGTGTTCAAAGCAAACTATATTCTGTCTGTGTTTTTGGTCTGAAACCCTCCACGTTAAGGACATTAGTTAGCACCGATAACACCGCCGTGTCCTTAAACTCACATTTAGAATGATTCTAAAACCTTTTGGCAAAAATAAATGAGAAATGAACTTCTGGAACCACGGCAACTTCAAAGTGACTGTTACAGCAACGACTGCAATGTCTGCAACGACACACATGCACACACATGTGCACACACGCACACACGCACGCACAAGCACGCACACACAGACACACACACACGCATGTGCACACACGCACACACACCCTCTTCTTGGCTCTCTCTCCTCCTCTCACCTTTCTCGGCTTCTCTCCTCCTCTCACTCTTCTCGGCTCCTCTCTCCACCTCTCAACTTCTTCTCGGCCCCCTCCTCCTTCACCTCTTCTCTGCCCCTTCTCTCCTTCACACCCTCTCTCCTCCTACTCCTCCTCTCACCTCTTCTCGGTCCTCTCACCTCTTCTCGGCCTCTACCCTCTTTCCGCTCACCTCTTCCCTCCTCTCACTCTTCTCGGCTTCTCTCTCCTCCTTCTCTCCTCTTCTCGGCTCCTTCTCCTCCTCTCAGACCTCTTCTTCAGGCTTCTTCTCTCTCTCCTCTCACTTCTCCGGGGTTCGCTCCTCTCTCCTCCTCTCACTCTTCTCGGCTCCTCTCTCCTCTCTCATCCTCTTCTCGGCTCTCTCCTCCTATCACCTTTCCTTCGGCTTCCTTTCCTCCTTCCTTCACTCTTCTCCGGCTCCCCTCTCCCCTCTCACCTTCTCGGCTCCTTCTCTCCTCTCACCCTTCTCTGGCTCTCTTCCTCCTCTCACCTCTTGGCTCCTCTCTCCTCCTCTCACCTCTTCTCGGCTCCTCTCTCCTCCTCTCACCTCTTCTCGGCTCCTGGGAGCTCTTTTTGGTTCTTTTCAGATTCTTTATTGATGGTGTCACATCCTGCTGATCTCAGTCTCCAGATCTTTGGACTTGCTGAGCTTCTCACCTTCTTTCACCATGCTATGATGTTCAACAGGAAATGCACCACCATGGCATGTGTTTTTTCATATTGCCATGGTAATAGACTTTGGTAAGCTCTGGCTGTGTAGTCAATGTGATGTCTTGTGTTTATATGAAATGAACTTCTTTTGCACATATTTTCCATCCTTTTTTGTGCAATAGTTTGTTTCCTTTCTTTTGTGTGTCCTTAAACGAACCAGACAGCTATAAAGCTGCACAAAATTGAACATTTTACAGCTCTCATAAGAAGAATGAAAAAGCATCACACACAATTTATGGGTCAGGAAAAATCCCGTTGACCCTCCGCTGCCTTTCTGACCTCATTCACAAAAGGTTATGGATTTATGCCGGTTGATTCTTGGTGGACTAGATGTCTTTGAGAGGAAACGGAATCATGTTTTTACAGTGGCATTTTTCAATTGATGTTACGCCATATTGTAGTCACATGCTGTATGTATGAGCGAGGAGTTTAGTACTCATTTTTGTCACTGCTGACTCTGGAGTGTACAAGTCTTAAGTCTTAAGACACAAGTAACATCATGAAGAAGGTTCAACAGTGTCTTTTCTTACTGCAGAAACTTCACTAAATAACCCTAAGATCTTACTGAATTGTCATCGCTGCACCACTGAAAGTCTTCTTCTAGGCTGTATCACTGTGCTGATCAGTACCATTACAGCCAAAAAAGGAAAGCTTTATATAATGTATTCCATTCAGCAAAAAATCTGTGAATTTTGACATTCTTGTTTATAAGGCTCTTTACAAATCTAGACTTTTAAACCGAGTCCTTGAAATCATAAGCAACCACCCTGGTCACCATGGCAGCGCCATGTTTGAGCTTCTCCCTTCATTAAATGTAAGACCTTGCATCAAGCTAAAAGCTTCTTCCCACTTCCTGTCCATCCTCACCTCCTCCATCACCGTGTGGTACGCTGGAGCCACAGCCAGGGACAAACAGAGACTACAGCGCCCTCTGCTGGAGCCACAGCCAGGGACAAACAGAGACTACAGCGCCCCAGACACAGCGCCCTCTGCTGGAGCCACAGCCAGGGACAAACAGACTACAGCGCCCTCTGCTGGAGCCACAGCCAGCACAAACAGAGCTACAGCGCCCTCTGCTGGAGCACAGCCAGGAGACAAACGAGACTACAGCGCCCTCTGCTGGGCACAGCCAGGACAACAGAGAGCTACAGCGCCCTCTGCTGGAGCCACAGCCAGGGACAAACAGAGACTACAGCGCCCTCTTCTGGAGCCAAGCAGGGACAAAACAGAGACTACAGCGCCCTCTGCTGGAGCCACAGCCAGGGACAAACAGAGACTTACAGCGCCCTCTGCTGGAGCCACAGCCAGGGACAAACAGAGACTGACAGCGCCCTCTCTGGAGCACAGCCAGGGACAAACAGAGACTACAGCGCCCTCTGCTGGAGCCACAGCCAGGGACAAACAGAACTACAGCGCCCTCTGCTGGAGCCACAGCCAGGACAAACAGAGACTACAGCGCCCTCTGCTGGAGGCCACAGCCCACGGACAAGCAGAGACTACAGCGCCACCCTGGAACATGGTCTATTTGAACCACTCCCCTCAGGCAGGAGGCCACTCCCCTCAGGCAGGAGGCTACGGTTCATCCGGACCAGAACCTCCCGCCACAAGAATAGTTTCTTTTCCTCTGCCGTTGGACTCATGAACACTTCTAAACTCCTGTCACTTTAGCTACAATTTAATCAACCACTCACTGCACTGTCACTTTTTGCACTATTCTGACTAACTGTAAATTGTGTATGTATTCAGACCAAGTCTATTTTATTTGTAAATTCTAAAATTGCCCTTTTTAATATATTTTGCTACTATTATTATTCATTGTTGTTTGTTGCACCTTAATGCCAAAGCAAGTTCCAATGAACCCCTTTCTGAAAAGTTTAGCAAGCTTGAACAATGCTCTTTTATGTTGTAATCTTAGCTTATTTTTTGGAACACACACAAGCTGTAAACACAGACTGTTGCCATGGGCACATATCCATCCGTCGTCCCACATTCTCACTCATACATCGCAGTTGGGGGAAGTGTCTTGCCCAAGGAATCAACTGCAGTATACTGTGGCACCTGGTGTTCTAGTAGTTTCCCATCCAAGTTCTGACTAGGTAGATTCCTGCTTAGCTTTCAAGATCTGATGAGATTGATTGACAAGCTGGTGGCCACTTTAAAACTCCAGCTTGCTTATTTCACAGTGTCAAACACGTGTCTTAGTACATTTAGTGTTTTGTAACTTATCGGTGTGATCCCTCCTTCGTCCGGGAATGTTCCATTGCAGTAAAAGGTTCGGTTGTAGTCATCTGGACACTGTTTTTTAAAAACAAGACGTTTTGACTTTAATCTAAAAGTAATTCTAAATCTGCAGGCCTTGTCTAAGAACTCTGATATTTATCCGATATATATATAACCCTATATCCAGGGTTCTGAAGCCATCCCCAAAAAGATTCTGTATGAACTGTGTTAGGGGAGCTGTCCGGAGTGTTGAAGTCCAGTTTTCCCACACAGTCACATGCCAGAGAGTTGTCCAGGGTAAAAAAAAAAAAAAAGTCTACAGCTTCTGAGTAGAGAGCTGTCCATGGTGCTGAAATATTTTCCAGCTGGTCCCAAGGACATTACGGTGCTGTATTTGAGGCTCGTGAGCTAGTCAGAGGGCTGAAGTCTTCTGCTGGTTTCTGTGAGGAAGCTAGGCACACTCATTACACTGAGTTTAAAGGGACAGCACTGTCCTGGCTGATGGAGCTGTCCAGGGTGCTGGAGACCCTCCCAGAAGGCATGTAATTGTATTCCAAGGGATTCTCTGCACTGATGGCATCATAGCACAATTACTATGCAAGGAAAGACTCTGAGTGTTGCAAAATCCTACAGAAGTATACAATTAGCATATGTTTTATTTTCATATTCTTTCCTATAGACTATTCCATTTTTCACATAATACAGGTATTCTGGTTTGTGTTTGTATGCTGAAGTATTAAACTAGGTAATTATAGGTACTTTTCACAACATTTGTATTTCAAAAACAGTGTCCGGATGAAACCTTTGAGACTTTTTCCAACAGGAACAACTTTTTACAGCATTTAGAAAACATTGCTGGTTGGACTATTGGTACATTTACATGGCCAATAAAAAGCAGATAGACAATAATTAGATTAGATAATGTGATCATCAAAAACACCTGGTGACATATGTTTGTTAATCAGTGGTTTTGATGGCCCATTATCAGGAGGTCCCGCCCTCTGGGCAGGGCTTTCACAGAGTAGGATATAAACCTGAGTTCTCAGACTTGTTTTACAGATTGAGAAGGACTCTTGGATGAGAGTCCAAACGACTACTACTGAATCTTTTTCTACAACGTTATTCAGTGGATTTTTAGATTATCTGTTGTATTTGGAAGACAAAGTACAATATATTTTACATTACCCTTTCAATCTTTCACATTTTCGCTTTCATTTTTTACTTTGCCACATTGTTTTGAATGCTTGTGAACAACCAATGTCATCTCTGGTCCTGTGCGCCACAGGGCGGGCCTCCTGCTATAGGCCCATTGAAACTTAACTGGGATGGGTCTATTGTTCTATTGTTCCCTGGTATTTGGCTGCCTCACTTTGAGTGCCTATTTAGCATCCGAATGCCCAGGGCGTCTCCAGGGTTTCAGCAGACCATTAATAAACAACTGGAAGGTTGAATCTTAAACCTCCATTACGATTTAATGAAGGATTCTCTTTTTTTAACAAAGATGGCCTCCTTAACTCCTCTTTCAAACACATCTTTTCTCCAGCTCAGAATCTCCACCTCACTGTCTTCAATAGAGTGGTTTGTGGCTTTTGAGATGAAGATGCACAGGCTCTGGGGTCCTGAACTCGAGTGTCTTCTGTGCTGATAAAGCCTCTTGTGCAGTGGCTGTTTAGTCTCCCCTATGTGGCGCTCTTTACAACTTTCTTCACTGCATTGGATAGAATACACTACATCGCTCTGTTTTTGTGTCGGCATCTTGTCCTTAGGGTGAACCAGTTTTTGGTCTTAACGTGTTGCCTGGTTTGAAATAAACAGGGATTTCGTGTTGTCTAAAAATTCGTTGCATTTTTTCTGACAGTCCTGAGACATAAGGGATAGAGACACCCTTCTTCTTGGTTCTGTTTCCCTTTTGTCCCTTTTGTCCTGCTTTTTGGTTCTCTTCACTTTGTTCAGAGCCCAAGTCGGGTCTCCACAGGCTGCGAGAGCATTCCGGACGTGTGTTTCCTCTTTCCTCTTGCCTCTGAGCTGGTGGGCACCGCTTGTGCTCTGTGTTGTAGTGTTCTGATCACCTCCAGGTGGTGCTGTAGTGGGTGGTTAGAGCCAAAGAGCAGGTACTGGTCAGTGTGTGTGGGTTTCCTATATACTTCTGTCTGGAGCTTCCCGTCTTCTCCTCTGATAGTGGAACAATCAAGAAAGGCCAAGCGGTTCTCCTTTGCATCTTCTCTTGTAAACCTGATATGCGGGTCCACTGCATTGATGTGCTCTGAGAAGGCTTCCAGCTCTTGTTTCTTAATTGTCACAAAAAGTGTCATCCACGTAACGGTACCAAAGACTTGGAGCAATGCCTGAAAAGGAGGTCAGTGCCTTCTTCTCAAAATGCTCCATGTACAAGTTGGCCACTATGGGAGAGCGGGCGAGCCCATGGCACAGCCGTGGATCTGTCTGTAAAAATGTCCCCGGAATTGAACGTATGTGGTGTTAAGACAGATGTCTAGTAGTTTGCAGATGTGTTCAGGTGTCAGTTTGGTCCTTTCCTGTGAGGTGGTGTCTTCCTGCAGTCTCGTCCGAACCGCTGCTACTGCCTCAGAGGTCGGGATGCAAGTGAAGAGGGACACAACATCATAAGAAACCATCAGGTCATTCGGGTCCAATTGGAGATGTTTCACTTTGTCCACAAAAGTGTGTGTGTTTTCCACATGATGTTCCGAGTTCCCCACCAATGGTGCCAAAGCAAGTTGTTAAATGCTTGGCCACATTGTATGTGATGGAATCTGTGCTGCACACAATGGGTCTGAGTGGAACATTCTCTTTGTGAATTTTGGGAAGGCCATAAATGCATGGAATGGCTTCCCCAGGATACAGTCTGTAATACAGAAGCCCTGTCTATCACCTCCTCTTTTTCTAGCTTCTGTAAACAGTCTATCACCTTCTTCTTGGAGCCACTGGTCGGGTTTCTTTTCAGACGTTCGTATGTGGCTGTGTCCTCGAGCAGGCTGTGGACTTTGGCTTCATAATCAGCTGTGTTCAGAATCACAGTGCAGCGCCCCCTGTCTGCTGGAAGAATGTTTATGCTGTGATCTTTTTGTAGTCTATATATATATATAATTATAATATATATATATATATATATATATAATATATATATATATTATTATATATATATTATATATATTACTGTATATAATGTTATATGTTTATGTGTGTGTTATGTGATCTCTTTGGGTGGAGTCTGCATGTCCTCCCCGTGTTACTGTGGGTTCATTCCGGATTCTCCGGCTTCACCGTCCAGAAGGCGTGCATGTGTTGAACTGCCTGTAGTGACTGAATGTGAGAGTGAATGGTTGTCTGTGTTGACACTGAGCTGGCCCAGCATGATGTATGATCAGGTTTTCTGCCGATCTCCAAGCAATCACAAAAGAGAAAATCCCCCCTCACCCGCCTTCTATAATGAGGCCAGTTGGGCCGGCCCATTCCACAAAGCTGCAACTAATACATGGAAAACAGTAACACTACAACATCAGAGCATTTGAAATACTGGACAGAAAGTAACAAATGTAACCTTTTAATACCACTACTCGAAATAGTAGATTCAGGGTTAAAAACCAGGAAATGGCTGGGCGGCCCTCCCCTTTCACCTCCAGGCATCACATGGATCAGGCAAGTATGAAAACAAATCAACACAAAACTGCTTCAAACAAATGAACCAAAAATAAAATGGATAAACTAATACTGTTTTTTTAATTAATTGAATAAATGCATTTAATGAATGAAATGAAAAAACGAATTAAGACTAACACCAGCGTGACCTGGGATATGTGTGTGCAGCTTACCAGTAGTTTATTGGATCAATGAAAAGAAAGTTCAAATGTGAGGTGTGTGCAGTAGAAAGTAGAAAAGCTCACAATATATATAAAATAGATAAAAGTAAATATATATGCTCTTTTAAATCATCTTTAGAATGCTGTGCTGACACATGAATGTTGTTTGTCAAAAGAAATATGTTCCTATAATTTGACAAAGTGCTGACATGAACATTTCCTGTCCACACAAGCAAACAAGCGCACAATGACTCGATCAGGACCAAGTTGTGGCCCTCCGTCCTCACAAACTTGGTGTAATCTCATTCCCAAAGCGCCACACGTCCTGTCAGCAGAGGTGTGACCAATTATGGGGGATTGACGCCTTTATCCTGGATTCTCCTGAGAGCAGCCAGCCTAAATACATCAGCTGCCTGTTCATCCAAGCGGGAGAGATGGGGGGAGACGGGGGTCCGGCGCGGAAAAGGTGAATTTGCTGCAGTGAGCCTCGCCCAGGCTTAGAGCAAATGAGCTAATTTGCTCATTGTTGCAGGTCATTTCTGGCCTTGACTGGGGCCAGACTGGTCCATGGAAACGGCGGACGGATCGATACGGCTTAAAGAATATCAAACCATGACACAAGTTTGGCTGCGCTGCTCACACCATGTTCCGTGAGAAAAGGTGTGGAGCAGTTCATCAACCCAAATACAATTCTTATCCAGTGAAAAGGGGTGCGGTGTAAACGACCCAAACCTGCAGTAGTAATACAGATGATCCGGAGAACGTTTCTCCTCCTAAAAAACTGTCCAAAAAATCAATTGTGATACAAAAAATAAATGCCAAACATATGTAAACAATGTAAAACTGGCTACATGAGGGTGTGATTGGTTCATAGGGGTCAGAGGGGCAGATTGTAGTTTACGTCACTAAAGACCTGTCCTGCCGATCCATTAGTCCAAGCTCTCCAACCTCCAGTGTCTCTACGATCTGAACATGCCTCTGGGACAGCTCACAAGACCTCCACCGCCTGGGACCTCCAAGGCAGATTCAGCTAAATCACTCCAGCTGCTGTGGTCTTTGTATATTCTTAATTTTAATCATCTAAAGAAAATCATTACTCGACCAAAACTTTTGGTCAATTAAAGCACAACTTAACAACTAAAGGCCAACTGCCCTAAACTTGAGTATGAACCACATGACTTTTAGTCCCAGTGGGAAGTGATGGTTTGGTTAAGTCCTGTACACCAGTTACATTTGTTACTCTTAAAAATACACAATAAGTATTGTGTAGAACGAGTCAAATCAAACCCCGAGGAAATCTCTAAGCAAAATGTCATCAGAGGGCGCAAGCACTAGTGAACGCTGGTGCACTGCAGCGCCAAGACGTGTGCCAAGCCAAAACGATGGCAGGTGCTGAAATGGATTTATTTGAAGACAACAAAACACAACTCAAGATTTTTTTAAACTAGAATCAGTTGGCAAATTCTTCAGAGACTTTTTAAAATGTTTAAAATTCTGGAATGGAGGCAAAAGATGAACAAGAATCAGGCCTTTATAACAAAAAATAAGCAACAATTTTGAAATTTCAGGGGAGAAATATAACTTAGTTTGCTTTTCTAGTACTTTTTTCTTGCCTCAAAATTATCTTTGAGCTTCACCTAGTATAATTTGAGTTAAAGTATGTTAAAACCTCACCCAACTTATTACTGCTCCCACCCAACCTGACCCTAAAGACCTACTTAAAGAAACATTACTGGACATTTTCTTAAGCAACAAGCCTCAGAACGATCATTGTCGTGGTGTCTTTCCTCTGGACCTCAGTGACCTCTGTCCTGTTGGGTGTGTGCGGAACACCAAAAGTATTCAATCCAAATCAAGTCCTATAAGTATTTTACTGAACAAGCATTTCTGTCTGAGCTGTTCTATAGTGACATTGGGCCTCATTCCTGAAGTGTTCTAACATACTAATGTGTACTGAAGGTTTTTGGCAAAGGTTTTTCCACAAAATGTACAAAAATATACTTCTCGAGGAACAAATCCTGCGAATAATCAGGAGCACTCTTACACATAGAAATTCTGCTGTTGTAGAATATTATCACTCTTATGTTGCAATTCTCATGCAATTGTTACTTTTATATAAAAATAATATTGGATACTAAAAGTATGATCAGGCGCGATATAGTGCATTAGCAAAAATAGACTTCTCCGCTGTCCCGGCCCCAGTGCCTCTGTAAGGACCACTTTTCTAAACCCTACAAGACTCAATACTCCCTGTCACCCCCCAGGACCAGAGCGCACTCACCTCTGCGATCGGCGGGGGGCGCACGGAGATGCAACGAAACGATGAAAGCTCTAAGCATTAATAAGCATTAAGTTGTTGACTTAAATATGCTTCCACTGAGTGTGCTTATGTGGGTTTGGATATGAACCGCTGCTGAAGCTGTAAAACTGCGGCAGTCTGTAGACGCACGACTTATGCGTTCTTTTTCTTTCATCCTTGGTCCATTTCAGTGTCACATGTCCGGTAGAGCATATATTTGGACGTTTAGAGGGCGTTTCTTAGCAAATACCTATTCATTTTTTGTAAATAAAATGTAAATGAGTGATGTGTTTGTAGCTGCATAATCTTGAATTTGGTGGCACTCTCATTTAAGAAGGAATTTGTCTTAAGAGCGTGTTGTGGCGTTGTTGATCATATGAGCATCATCTTGGGTGGTTGGAGGAGAGCGCGTAGAAAGTGGCCTTCAACTGCCCCCAATCTGGGCATACATGGCATGACAAGCATAACCACAAAACCATGTACTTAACGGCTGTCGGAAAAGCTTCAAAGTAGCATGAAATGTGCAGGCATGAAAATCAAACCCTGCAAGTCCCGAAGCATCTCCATGGCTAGAGGGCAGCTTCTCTATCAACGAGGAGCTGATTCCTAGGTTTTTCAAGGATCATATCAAAAGTCTCGTGCGGACAAATAAACAGCACTGCCCTCCCAGGGGAAGCTAAAGCTATGGTGTTTCCATTCCGGTTAGTTGCCTTGCCTTTGTGGCCAATTACGGTCTACGAGGTGACCTCATCCCAAATCAGCCATTTGTAGAGGTTGGTGAATGCCCAATTAAGGAGATGGCTTGGGCTGCAGAGATGCATGAGCAGTGGAGGGCTTTATGTCGACGGTCCTCTTTCCTTACCAATCTCAAATTGGTATTGGTATGTGGTGCTCCCCCTGCTTTGAGAACAAGGGCTGTAGGGGTTTTGTTGCCAACTTCAGCTTGAGATTCTTAAAAGAAGTGGGCATCAGGGGCAGCAGAGAGAAGCAGTCACTGGCTGTGATTAAGAGAAACATTGTCATTATCAAAATACCATCACTTTTTTTCTATTCAGCTAGTCATGATCAGTGGACTGACGGTTGCAGCTCAACTAAAGGCTTCTGGACTGGCTTGTGGCGTGATGGAAACTAACGAGGCAGTTTGTAGACCGTTTTCCAGTCAATATCTAAGTTATACAAACATGTTTCCTTATGAAACCTTTGATTTCCCACTGCAAAACATGCAGCTGTTAAATTGGAAATATTTCTTTTTATTCAAACAAAATGGATTTTAGCCGAAGGAGCTTATTGACAATAAATGATACAAACAAGGCTCAGTTTGTTTTGGAGGCGAGTGCAGAGAGCCTAGGACCATTACCACGCATACACGACTCTGCATCTCTTTTATGTTCACTTATTGAACTTGGATGTTGGATATGGAGCTGGGTGTAGCAGACATTTACTGTGGATGTCCACACCATAACACCAAAGGCACAGTAAGGAACATTACAACCAAAGACGCGTGCAAATTAGAGCCTCTGTTGTTAAAGGGTCTCCAAATGTATTTATTTTTAAGTAATCTAAGTATTCTATTTTTTTCAATACAAATAACATAGGATTGACATAATATTGTCTTCATTTGCAACAGGGATGAAGGGCCTAAAGCATTTGAATTAACTCCCTGTCACAATGACTACACTGTTCCCTCTAAATGGCTGTGATCATCTGAAGTGGGACACGTCGTGTTGGGAATAATGCTGTTCAAGCAGAAGAGCCTGAGTATCGCTCTGCTACGGTTTTAGTAACTCTCAGCATAACTACGACCGCAGTGCTGATGGATCAGACACATTCATGAGAACTTCAGTACTGTTCACCACTAAGGGAGACTCCTGATGAGAGCTGAAGACTCCTGAAGAGAACTGAAGACTCCTGATGAGAACTGAAGACTCCTGAAGAGAACTGAAGACTCCTGAAGAGAACTGAAGACTCCTGAAGAGAACTGAAGACTCCTGAAGAAAGCTGAAGAGAGCTGAAGACTCCTGAAGAGAGTTGTAGAGAGCTAAAGAGAGCTGAAGAGAGCTGAAGAGAGATACAGAGAACAAAAGAGAACTAAATAGAACTGAAGAGAACTGAAGAGAGCTGAAGATTCTTGAAGAGAGCTGAAGAGAACTAAAGAGAACTGAAGAGAACTGAAGAGAGCTGAAGACTCTTGAAGACTACTGAAGAGAGCTGAAGAGAACTAAAGAGAGCTGACGACTCTTGAAGAGAGTCCACACTTCCCTTTTCTCTCTCCTCCTTCCTCTCTCTCACCCCTCTTCTAGTTCCTTTTCAGCACTAGACAAAAATAAGTCTGACATTGTTAACTTCTCGTGAATCACCAGGGAGGACCAATGCAGATCTTAGGAATTACATTTTTTTTATCATTTTTTCCCTCTAGAAAATGTATTAATATTTGTATTATTATTATTATTATTCTGTCCTTGATCATTTCTTTGTGATTACCTCTTTTACACATACAAAAAGTATATTCCAAAGGTATCCATTTATTGTATCCATGTCAGGAGTTTTGAGGCCCAAGTACATAGTTTAGAGCAACAGGAGAGTCTCAAAACAGGTGAGGTGGTTTGCTTCCTGGTTAGCATTTCCTTGTGAATAATGGGCACTGTGACACATTTCCCCAACACATTTTCATTTGTTTTTAATATATTTAGTAGAGTAGCTTTCCAGATTTGCCCAATTTGTAAGCCTTGATAAACATCTCAGTCAGAGGGTTTTAATGGTCATTGCTTTGTTTAATGTCTTGGTTATAATAACTCCTTATTTGTAAAAACCTATAAAAGTCCTGTTTCTCCAAGTCAAACATATCAAAGCTCATGGGATTCTCTTTTACAATCTGGTGAAAAACCTTTAGACCTTTTGTAATCCAGCCCTTGAATCTCAGGGCAGTTCTATTTGGTACAAAACCCTAGTCATAAGCCAACCAGTTCTTTGTTTAGTTTGTATGTTTTGATCAGCTCTTTCCATGTTGTAATAAGATTGGGATAAGGTTTTGGGTTTTTTTTAGGTCTTTTTTTAATTGTTCTCCATTGTTGAAAGATCTTTATGTAGAACCACACCCTGATTGTTTGCCATTTAAATGGGTAGTTCTTTTTTAAAGAGCAAAGAGGGTCCCCAAAAACATAGAATGTAAGTCTTTTGTACTTTCAGACATTGGACCAATATCATGAAGGATATGTCCCACATTGGGCATTGAAATTTCTGGTTTGATTAAATTTAGGAGCAATTTTATGTTCTGTCCCATCAATTGAGACGCCATAAAGTGCTAATATATTGGGCCAATGGTTCCAAGTACAAAGCGTCTCAGCGTCCAGACACATCATCACAGCTTTTTTGTTTTATTTTTGTATATGGTTCATTATGTGTAAAGATCGTCTTATGTTCTCTTGTGTTTGTCGTTTGGTGCTAAATCCTGTTTGATCATTGTGAATTAAGTTTGGAAGTATATGAGGCACAGTCAAGTCGATCCTTCTCCACTCTAGGTATTAAGGATAAGATGGCTTCCTTCCTTCCTTCCAACTCTGAGGGATCTGAGTTTTCTAAGGGCCCAGTTAAAAGTTGATTAAAGCAAAGGAGTAAGTGTGTCTTTTAGAGCCTTATACCACTCTGAGGTGAACCCATAACTCCCTAGAGATTTATTGTTTTTTAGTCTTTTAATTACACTTTGAATTTCAGTGGCTGTTATTTCGGCACCTAATTTTTAGTTTTGCTCTTTGGGTATGGTGGGTAAATTGAGAGTAACCATAAAATACTGTATTTTTTCTTATATTTTGGTGAACAGTTTTTTGTAAAGGATTCAAACAAGAATTGTATTTTGGTCTTGTTTGGTTAAAATTACATTATTCTGTATATCTCATAATATCTTTGTTTGGTGAAGAGCATTTTAAAAATCCTGTGGGGCCAGGTCATTATTATCTCTCCTTTTCTTTTTATTTCCTGTATCATTTGAGGATACTCGTTTTCAGCATGTTTAACTTCCAACAGCTTCAGTTTGTTCTGCAAATCTTTATAATTGTTCCTGGCTTTGTTTATTTTTGGCCGAGGCAACAGCAATGACCCTGCCCCTCAAAACTGCCTTAGCTGCATGTCAGAGGATAGGTGAAGAAACTTCACCATTGTCGTTTTCCGTCTCTATATCCTTTGACATCATTTGTATAAATTGAGTGTCATTGACTAGACTTGCATAAATCTCCAAAGTGTGTTTTTTTGCTGTTTCTGTTCCAGATCTACAGTGATAAGTAAATAGGAGCATGATCACTCAAATCTATTGTACCACCCAAAGTGATGCATTTTCTTCAAGAAGTTCAAGGAGTCTGGATACAAATTAAATGTACAAAAGACTGAAATTCTCTCTTACTGGCGCCCCCCTCTGACCTTTAAAAAGACTTACCCATTTACTTACCCCAAAACAGAATCTCTTAGATATTTAGTTATTTATCAACAACTCTTGAGAAACATTATATCCCTCTTTTTATGGAACCTTGTCCCATACTTGAGTCTACGTCAAAGGATTGAAACTATAAGAATGAATGTTTTGCCCAGGTTTCTCTCTCTGTTCCAGACTCTTCCAGTTTCCATCCCCAACCGGCTGTTTGATGAGTGGAATAAAGCAATCTCAAGATTCATATGGGATCATGGCAGGGTGAAAAAAAAAACTGAATTAGTTTCAAAACTTTACAGTTTCAAGAAGAAAAAGGAGGCCTGGGTTTTGCCTTGTTTGAAACATTACTTTATCTAGCTAAGATCAGAGCCTTGCGTGTCTGGTGTGCCAAGAATATGAGCCAATGGAAGAATTATTGAGATTGGTGTTGTGCCGGGGGTTCCTGTGCAGGCCTTACTGGCAATGACAGACGGTTGAGTCATTTGGGGGAGGTGGAGAACCTTGGGTGAAGTCTGTTCTTACAACATGGAAGGAGCTGATCAAAACATACAACAAACAAAGATGTTAAAATCTTAAATTGGTTATGATCAGAATGTAACAGCTAACACACAGACTCAAGATTTAAAGTCTGGACAACAAAAGGTCTAAGGTCTTTACCAGATTGTAAAGGAGAATCATCTGAAGAGCTTTGATGAGTTGAAAGAATCCTTTGGCTTAGAGAAACAGGACTTTTATATGATTTACAGATAAGGAGTTACTATAACCAAAAGATAATAAAAGTCATGATGACCATCATGCCAGCCTTTTGACTGAAATATTATTAAATCATATCAATCAGAACTTCAGGGGGATTAATGTCTAAATTGTACGAAATGTATGTAAAGAGAGGGTCACTTATGTTCTGGAAGATGAAGAGGTGGGAAATGTATCTGTTGTGCATCCAGTGGAAACCACTAAGTCACATCGTTTGGACGGAATTCTGTTGGAAAAGTAGTGTCTCACTTCTTTCTAACCCCATGTCAAAGTGCACATTACTCACAGGGAAATGCAGACTGTTGGAGAGGATGTGGCAGCAGGAGGCAAACACTTCTCATGTGTTTTGGGATTGGTCTGTTGTTCACGAAGTTTTGGACTGAGATCAACAAAGCCTTACAGACAATTTATGACATCACCATCCCAATGGACTTCAGAACTATGTATCTGGGCCTCAGGACTCCTGCCATGGACACAACCAGCAGTTATCTCTGGAACATCCTCCTGGCTGCAGCGAAAAAGGTCTCTCACAAA
Organism: Chaenogobius annularis; assembly: GCA_015082035.1. Taxonomy (NCBI): domain Eukaryota; kingdom Metazoa; phylum Chordata; class Actinopteri; order Gobiiformes; family Gobiidae; genus Chaenogobius; species Chaenogobius annularis. The sequence continues at coordinate 783,353 of BJKM01000206.1, read as the reverse complement.
AAAAATGGATTTGACACAAGAGGCACCAAACGATCAAGGACTGGACTGACATTCTGATGGCCTTAACCTGAACATGGACAAATCTAACAGACTTTGGACTAATTGGGATGTTTTTCTTTTACGGTTTTCTTGGCCAAGATTTAGTTTTCTCAATTATTGGTTGGATATCTACTGTTTTTATTCAGTGTTTGCTTTACCTCGTGTTCCTCTTTCTCTGTGTTTGTTTTTACACGTTAAATGAAAAAAATAAAACCGTTTAAATTGAAGAAGAAAAAAAAATCTATTGTACCCATGTCTGCCTGTGTAATTTTGGACCTATCTTTGTTGAAAATAAAACAGTAGTCTATTCTCGTATAGATCTTATGTGGGTTGGAAAAATGTGTTCGTCCCTCCAGATATCGATCAACCCTACACTCTGTAATAATATGCTCCAAAGAACAGTCACTAAAGCTCACAGTGAAATTTAGTGTAGATGTACAGGAAAGGGAAAAAAACAAAAAACCTGGATTTACAGATAGCTAATATATTTGGATTATACAGGAATTATTGTATAATTACATACAAATTAACTGATTGTTAGGAACATGATCTGTATCTAACAAAAAACAAAACATAAGAACAGAGAACACGTCACTTGGTTCAACTAATGAAACATTCAACTCCAGTCTCATCATTTAACCAAGTTGTCTGCATTCAATCAATGGTAGACGTCGTAAAAATCAACCTCTTCATTTTAAATATCTGTAGAAAACATGTGCATGTAGTCCAACCCAGCAAACACGTCATTGAACCCTTCCATTTATCGAGCCCGAAACTTGTCTTTAAATAGTCACAGAACTCCGAGACTGGGTTGCTTTTCCGATGCAGTGATCCATTTCCGCCTCGATCAGAGAAACCCAAGACATCCGTGTGCACATGAGTCGACGCTGTCCATCTGCTAAGAGGTAATTATTAAATTATTGAGCCATTCAGGCACGTTAAACTTTCATGCACAGCCATTAGTGTTCTGGAAAGTGCAGAATTGTCAGGGAAGAGGGTAGTGTGAAGCTGAGGCTGGACAGAAGAGATGGAGAGCAGGAGATGCAAACACTTCTGAGTTTGTGCTGCCGGCTCCACAGTGGGTCTGGTGGTGGATCTGGCAGAGGAAGCAGGCTGTGAACACTTACAGCTGTAAAGACTGAGGATGTGAGCACTGAGGATCACTGAGGCTGTGAACACTGAAGCTGTGAACACTGAAGCTCACTGAGGCTGTGACACTGAGGCTGTGAAACACTGAGGTCACTGAGGCGTGAAACTTGAAGCTGTGAACACTAAGTCACTGAGGGCTGTGAACACTGAGCTACAGTGACACTGAGGCTGTGAACACTGAGGCTGTGAACACTGAGGCTGTGAAAGAAGCTATGAGGCTGTGAACACTGAAGCTCACTGAGCTGGAACACTGAAGCTCTGACTGTGAAACACTGAGCTACTGAGGCTGTGAACACTGAGGCTGTGAACATGAGGCTGTGACACTGAAGCTCCTGAGGCTGTTGAACACTGAAGCTCCTGAGGCTGTGAACACTGAAGCTCACTGAGGCTGTGAAGCACTGAGGATGTGAACACTGAGGCTGTGAACACTGAGCTGTGAACACTGAAGCTCACTGAGGCTGTGAACACTGAAGCTTCACTGAGGCTGATGACACTGAGGCTCTGAGCACTGAGGCTGTGAACACTGAAGCTCATCTGAGGCTGTGAACACTGAGGCTCTGAGCACTGAGGCCTGTGAACACTGACAGCTCACTGAGGCTGTGAACACTGAGGCTCTGAGCATGAGGCTGTGAACACTGAAGCTCACTGAGGCTGTGAACACTGAGGCTCTGAGCACTGAGGCTTGTGAACACTAAAGCTGACTGAGGCTGTGAACACTGAGGCTCTGAGCACTGAGGCTGTGAACACTGAAGCTCACTGAGGGCTGTGAACACTGAGGCTGTGAACACTGAAGCTCACTGAGCCTGTGACACTGACGGTCACTGAGCCTGTGAACACTGAGGCTCTGAGCACTGAGGCTGTGACACACTGGAGGTTTAGTGAACACTGAAGCTCACTGAGGCTGTGAACACTGAAGCTCAACTGAGGCTGTGAACACTGAGGCTGTGGACTGAAGCTCACTGAGGCTGTGAACACTGAGTGTGAACACTGAAGCTCACTGAGGCTGTGAACACTGAAGCTGTGACACTGAAGCTCACTGAGGCTGTGAACACTGAAGCTCACTGAGGCTGTGACATGAGGCTGTGGACACTGAACTCACTGAGGTGTGAACACTGAGGCTGTGAACACTGAAGCTCACTGAGGCTGTGAACACTGAAGCTCACTGAGGCTGTGAACACTGACTCTGAGCACTGAGGCTGTGAACACTGAGGCTGTGAACACTGAAGCTCAGAGCTGGAGCTTGTGAACTACTGAGGCTGTGAACACTGAAGCTCACTGAGGCTGTGAACACTGAGGCTGTGAACACTGAAGCTACTGAGCTGTGAACTGGCGAGCACTGAGGCTAGTGAACACTTGAGCCACGAGGCTGGACACTGAGGCTGTGGACAACGAACGCTCACTGAGGCTGTGAACACTGAGGCTGGAACACTGGACTCACTGGCTGGTGAACACTGAAGCTCACTGAGGCTGTGGAACACTGAGGCTGTGAAACATGAAGCTCACTGAGGCTGTGAACACTGAAGCTCACTGAGGCTGTGAACACTGAGGCTGTGAACACTGAAGCTCACTGAGGCTGTGAACACTGAAGGCTGATGAACACTGAAGCTCACTGAGGCTGTGAACACTGAGGCTTGTGAAACTGATAGCTCACTGAGGCTGTGAACACTGAAGCTCACTGAGGCTGTGAACACTGAAGCTCACTGAGGCTGTGAACACTGAAGCTCACTGAGGCTGTGAACACTGAAGCTCACTGAGGCTGTGAGCACTGAGGACCCGAGCTGAGATAAAGAGACAAGACCACCCGCAGAGGGTGAGGAGGGAATTTGAACATTTTAAAAATATATGTACATAATCTGTCCCTGCCTATCTAATGTGTAGGAAAAACCATCCAGCCTCAGTTCCTGCACAAATAGCCTCTTTTACAAAGCCTTTCTGGCCCAATGTCAGCTTCAGAAGACCTACTGCCTCAGTGTCTTTCATTCGAGTCTTTGAGCGTTTAAATGGAGTCCTGGGTTTCACCTTCCTCACTCTCCTCTGCCTTCTGTATGTGTGTGTGGTTCTTGCAGTGAGGCTTACATAACCTACCTCCAGCCCTTACCTGTCTGTGCTGGTGATATGTCAGAGCCCCAACAGGGAATACGTTTAGCAGAGAGCTGCGTTCAGGTTCACGTCTCCCCTGTTCTGCCTGTGGAGGCTTCAGTGTGTGATGTGAGCTCTCCTTGACATTTCAGCTTGACTTAATATAGATTCAAGGCTTCAGAGTGAATTACACTTCTCTCTCCGTCTCCATGCAATAATCATGAATGATGTCAGATTCTTAAAGCACTGTTTTTATGCTTCACTTCACAGAAACTCAAGTCGTACTAGTTCCGCTCTACTGTTAGCCCTTTAGCTCAAAAGACCAAACAAAATGTCTGCCTAGCTTCTAACCTGGACGGAACAGTAGGTGGTTATTTTGGCCAGTGGTCCTGAAACGTTTTTCAGTTCCACCCAAGAAAAAATGGTCTCTCCAAGTACTATCAAATCTTAACCAGATCTAAAATGGGACCAGGTCTAAATTAGGGCTAAACCAGGAATAGTAATATTGGACTACAGCATTGCTACAGTAGTTACAAACAACAAAGTACCCACAGATGGATGAAGTTGTGGATGAAATTGACTCTGTGGAAGACCTTGAGCCTCCAGTAGTAAATATACCACACATCCATGCCAAACTTTGTAAATAAAAATAAAATAAGAAGAAATGTTCTTTCTAACAAGGATTTTTTTGTCTCAAAATGACATATATGTGAAAATAATCAAGCAATCAATCAATATGTAATGCTAGCGTGTATGCAGAGGACACATTTCTCTACATGGACAATAAAGTGTGGCTTAAAGGTCCAATGTTTTGCAATTTTTCCCGTTTCATAGTCGACCCTGAGGGCAGAGTTAAGTGTTAACACCCAGAACATAATAGTTCATAGTCCATATCTTGGACACGCTCACAAACCCAGAAATGCAGACGGTTTAGTTTGAGATTGGCCCCCACCCTCGTGAAAAGCGATCCGCCTCCCCCGCCCACCCCGTGACCCCGTGGCCTAGAGTTCCGGCGGGTGTAAACAGAGGCTGAGGCGTGCCCCGTTACACAGCGCTACATTGGAATAAACATTTGATTCATGATGGCGGTGCGTGTGCTGAGCTTTATGTCCTGGATCCAGAGTCAGACCAGTTTGAAGTATGCAGCACAAGTACCATGACGACTGCAGCAGGGCGTTGCCATTTTTTAAAATAATAATCTAACGCTAGTATCTTTCGTATATCATGTTATTAGAGTTCAGCATTAGCTTGGGTGTGGCTCTTCTTGTTTCCACAACAGCAGTTTCCTCGAGGGGCCACAGTGGAAAAACACAATAAAAACAGAATAATCAATGTTCATAGGACTTGGTAATGTCCCAGCGTCCTGTGTCCTTAGACAGATGTCCCAAGCCCCCCTGTCCTTAGACCCTCCTACACAGTTAAATCTTTCATTTTCTTTCATTTCCGTGCTCTCACATGTCCTCAAGTTTGTGACCCGCTTTATGAAACTGAACATTCTGAAAGACAAAATAAAGTGAAATGTGACAAAAACAGCCAGATTAAAAAGATTCTTTACATTTAGATTTTTTTGGGGGGCAACAAAAAATACTTAATTTTGTTTCTAAAATTGTCACGATTATTATTTTTTTATCGTGATTATTTTGTGACCTGAATAATCTTGACATCCCTAATAATGAATTACAATTGTTACTACTCGCATGGAAAACATATAAAAACAACTTTATATATACTTTATATATGTCTATATTTATTATGTTACAGTTGAACCATTTGTTGGACTGGTTTAATTGTAAATACAACTATGCTATTCTGAAGTGAACAATGAAGATTTCATATTTCTTTTCTGTGGAATGAACGGACTGCCTCTGTGTGTCGGTCGTGTCAGTACAGTCTGAAAGCCTATTATGTTATATATATGTTATATATATATATATATATATATATATATATATATATATATATATATATATATATATATATATATATATATATATATATATATATATATATATATATATATATATATATATATATGGTACAATGTTGTCATAATGTGAAGTTTGCCTGTACCAATATACCTTGGAGTCAATCATTATATTATACACATTTTAAATCATATTCTGCTAAATGATATTTATGATAACACTAAATCATTTGTCTTCCTTCATGAGCTGCACACTCCTGCTTGTATTTGTCCCACAATGGGGAAATTACAGATTAGGAACAGAAGTGAATAATGAAAACAGATCATTTACTTCAAAATATACTAAAGTCAAAACATATAAATAACTTTATAATAATATAAATGATTAGTAATTTTGTGTGTCACAGCTGTGTAATTGTGAACTATTACAAACCTGGCTGAAACCACTTGCACGCTCTTTGGACTTTCACAGAATGAGCTCATTTTGGGTCTTCGTGTGTGTGGACATCCTGAATGTGGTTTTATGACAAATCAAGTCCTGATTTGAAGAAGGATGCTACAAAATAGATTTGGTTTTTGATTGCTGGTAACCACTTCTTTATCAACTCGCACGCCAAAAGCATTGTGTCATTGATTGTAGAAGAGAATCCTTCCTTAAATCGTAATGGAGGTTTAAGATTCAACCTTCCAGTTGTTTATAATGGTCTGCTGAAACCCTGGAGACGCCCTGGGCATTCGGATGCTAATAGGCACTCAAGGAGAGGCAGGGAAAAATAGAACAATAGGCCCATCCCAGTTTGAATGGGCCATTAGCAGGAGGCCCCGCCCTGTGGCAGGGCTCTCACAGAGTAGGATTTAAACAAGAGTTCTCAGACTTGTTTCTCTGATTGAGAATGACTCTTGGATGAGAGTTGAAACGTTTTGTTTTTTCTAAAACAGAGTCCAGATGAAACAACTGAATCTTTTTCTACAATGGAACCCTCCTGGACGAATGAGGGATTACACCGACAGGTCATTGATTGTACCAAAAGGATTCATGCTAAAAGCAAAGATGAATATGGATTACCTGACTACACTAAAATACACAAAATATAAGAACAGAGTTAGACTAATCAAAGTGCAACTGAATGTATGCAGGGAAAGATCCGATTTTTTTCCCTAAACTAGCACTTCGCTGCTCTTTCAAAGCATGTGTGATCTAATGTAGGGAGAGTTGTGTAAAAACATGCCTTTACTTCAAACAAGTTTTGACTTTAGGGTAGATTTTGAGATTTTGAGAGTCCAGAGTTGGTGCAGTAGGTCTGTGTGGCTGGATTCTTCCTGCAATGTGCCCTAACACAATAATAACCTAAAGTGAGTGATTGTAGCTTTTCTTTGGTAACTTTGACAGTCACATTTCAAGCACATGCACAATAATCATAATAGAGTGATTATTGTGCAAAGCACAGCTGCGAACATGTGAAAGTGGCCAAAAGTGCCCGTCAGTGACCAGGCACCCACACCATGACATAGGAAAGTGCCTATGGCAGCAAATTCAAAATTTGGGAAATTTCTGAAAATGAAATTTGTACATTTTGTGGCTTTGCCGCACAGAGACCGTGAAAGGTATCACAATAAAGTGGATAGATTTGGATGTCCCACTCCTCAACACCATTTTGTCTCAATTTCAGCTTTTTAGGGCAAATGCCCTAGGAGGAGTTTGTAAAAGTACAAAGTGTTTAAAAACTGCTGAGTCATCCTTAGCACATATTTATCCAATACGGCCAACATTTGGTTGGGCGGATGGCGTTGGCGTAATAATATTTTTACTTCTCTTGTCACTCTCTACCTCTGTGCCAAATGTCATGATCATACAATCAGATTTTGCTTTTGGCATTTCCAATCTCGCGATGCATTTTTGTACATTGGGAACACTGACGTGCCACATTTTTGAATTTTAGAAAAAAAGAGAGGCACAATTTTTAGAGGTGTCAGTGTTTCCTACTTTCTTCTAATATTATAAACTATACATTTTGGGAAAGCGCTCGTGCTTTCTTATGTCATGGTTTAAGTCCCCTGGTCACTGACTTTAGGGCACTTTCGCTGCCATGCTTTGCACGGATTTACGGAACTAAATAGGCCTCTCACCAGCTTGTGCGCTTGGGCCTAATAATGGTAAAACCCCTTTAATGAAATGGGAATTGTGTATGGGAACAAATGCAAATATAAAATCAACACTCTTTATGATACCAAATGACTTGATTAATTGTGATTTAAACTAAAAAAGTTTGAGTCCTTTAGTGCACGTGTCTTACCCAAGGACACAAGGACAGTGTGACCTTCTGCACTGAAGGCGGACACTAACCCTCTGGATTCTTCCATGGAGAAGAATGGAAGGCCATTGTGGATAAGCTCCTCAACGTAGGTTGGGAAAAAATAAGAAAAGTGCAGACTTGAGGGATTTTTCGCCGCAGCAGAGGCTCTGATAACTCTAAGTCTAATCCGTTGCTCCATGCTGACCTCAATAACACAAGCAGCACTATGTCAATGGACAAATATTGCATTTTAAAAGTTCACTAATTTAGCACTCAACTCCGCTTTAGGTCATGTCTGTTTGATGCCAGTGTTGATGCAATCAATTCCACTGCTCTGACCTTTGAACTCTTAATCCCTGTACGTCCTTGTATCAACAGCTCTCTCCTTTGGCTGCAGTCAGCAGAAGCAGAGCCAGACAGCCAGAGAGCCAAGCAGGCTCCTGAGGCCTAACACACCCAGCTCCAGCGGCTCTCAGCAGGCTGGTGCTGCACTGACCTGGAGCTCCACAAAGGGACCGCAGGGACACACACACACAAACCCACACACACACCCATAAACCCATAAACAGGAGCTTTAGACTGGGCTCAAGTCTGGGCACCAGCTGTGGAGACAGACGCACAGGGAAACAGCACGCTCCAATTATTCTCTGAAATAGAATGAGATATTATCAAAGAACACTGTGAATAGTAGGCATAATCCACAATTGAAAATGACAGCAAACTGCATGGCAATATATTCCATTTTACAAGAATGATTTAAATTTTGATCAATGACGGATCCAGCAACTATTGAGCAGAATAAATGTTTGACTGCATTCGAGGCAAGTTGCTTCTTCTCATTAATAAAAGCATTTTCACACACTTACATACTTTTTAAAGACAATCACTGAGACAATGTTATTGCCTTGTTGACATGTTTGGGCTGCTTAACTACGAGCCATCTTCACAACTGTCTCCGGCATTGGGGACGTGTCCCCTATCAGCTGATGCTGGGGCTGAAACATGTCAACAAGGTAATAACATCTCCTAATGGATTGTTTTTGTGTATGGATATATTTTAAGAAGAAAAAAAAAGAATGTTGTTAGAGGAATACAAGCATTTAACCAATCTTTCTTAGTGACTAGTTCAATGAAACATCTTTAGCAATGAACTCATGCTTAGATCTGGGCCAGGATCCGAGCTGTGGGACAAGTTGTCTTTCGTAGTGTCAGAGTTATGTCAAATTGCATTTGCAGATCATTACCAAAATATGAATTTTTTCAATACAGATAGAGCATCCAAATGATTTATTTGAGCTTCGCCAAAGTTTTTATTCTTTTTTTTAATCAAAGTAAAAATTGCTCGAGGAGTTTCCATGCTCTACAAATAATGAAACTACTTACATTTCACATTATGATACAACTACAGTAAATCTATGTTGCTTAAAAAGTGCACCACATAACTCTTCTGGTTCAAAATGGATATTTATAATAAAATGTAGGAACAATCTCAGACTTGTGGAGTTACGGAAGGAGATGAGGGAAACTACACTGAAAGGACTGGGACTGGGACTGGGAAGGTAGTGTAGCCAGTTCTTTGTGAGGATTGGAATGGACTTCCCTCCTTGATTTGTACATGATCAGGTTTTGGGTTCGGTGCATGTTTTCAGCATCAGCCCTTTTGTTTTCTATTTTTCTTTTCTTTTCTGTCTTTAATTTGTAAGTCTTGATAAATATTTCAGTCAGAGGGTTATAATGGGCATTACTTTGTATAATTTCTTGGTTAAAATAACCTAAAATAAATACCTAAAAAAATATATATTGTTTTAACAAGCCAAAGTTTTTCATGTGATTATCTTGTACAGTCTAGTGAAAAACATTTATACCTTTTGTAGAAAAAGATTCAGTTGTAGTCATCTGGACTCTGTTTTAGAAAAACAATACGTTTGGACTCTCATCCAAGAGTCATTCTCAATCTGTGAAACAAGTCTATTCCCCAACCGGCTGTTTGATGAGATGAATAAAACAATCTCAAGATTTGTGTGGGAAGGCAGGAAACCTCGAATCCGGTTAAAAACTTTACGACTATCAAAAGCGAAGGGAGGTTGGGGTTTACCTATTTCAGCTCAGATCAGAGCCTTGCTGTACTGGTGTAACCCAGAATATGAAGCTCAATGGAAAAATATTGAGAGTAATGTTGTGCCGGGGGTTCCTGTACAGGCCTTACTGGCAGATGACAGACGGTTGAGTCATTTGGAGGAAGTTCAGAATCCCTGGGTGAAATCTGTGCTTACAACATGGAAGGAAATTAGGAGAGTCTGAAACAGATAGAGAAATCTTGGCAAAACATTTATTCAACCTTTGATTTAGACTTAAAGTATAACTAAACCCCTGTGGCAGAGCCTTCTTCAGCTGAAAGCTAAATTTGAAAAATGCTCCTCGGTGGGCAGTCCCCGGAGGTTTGGGGGAGGCATTTGCGCTTTGATTACCTCTTTCCCCTCTTCTCCAGACCCAACAAGTGTAGTGGCCTCAGTTGAATCCAAAGAGGACAATGCAGGCCCGGATTTGGACCACAAATATGCACTAAAATGACAAAATAAGGCCAGGGATGTGTAGAAATATCTAGTTTAGACCCATTTACACAGTTAATCAGTTTTAAAAAAGTGGTTTTGGTGTTTAGTTACTCTTTAAGCAGGGATCAGAGTCCATTTTTTTGAGTTTTTTCTTTATAGTGGAGAAAAGAGGAGTATAGTCTTTCTCTAAGATTGTTGATAGTTGTTTATGGAGGATGGTAGGTCCTTCTAAAGGACAGCGGGGGTTGCCAGTAAGAGATAATTTCCATTGGCCCAATGGTTCCAAGTACAAAGCGAATAAAAGGAGGGACGAAGCACAAGCCTGCCTTACCCCTCTCTCCAAAGTCAGTGAGTCTGTTAAGTGACCATTCATTTTTATTCTTGATGTTGGGCCATCGTAAATTTGTAAATTTGGTTAGCACTTTAAATAAATAAGGCCAGTTAACAGAATCAAAAGCTTTCTCAGCGTCCAGAATTATTATTACAGCTTTGTTGTGTTGTTTTGATTCATTTTGTGTAAGGATCGTCTCATGTTGTCTTGTGTTTGTCGTTTGGTAATAAATCCTGTCTAATCATTGTGGATTAGGTTTGGGAGTATTTGTTCCATTCTTTTGGACATAATTGTGGTGTAGATATGATAGTCCACATTCAGAAATGAGATTGGTCTATGTGAGGCACAGTCAAGACATTCCTTCCCCTCTTTAGTGATTTAAGGATACAATGGCTTCCTTGCAACTCTGAGGGACCTGAGCTGTTTTAAGGGCCCAGTTAAAAGTTGAAAAAAGCAAAGGAGGAAGTGTGTCTTTTAGAGCTTTAAACCACTCTTTCTACTTTATGTAGAAGGATTCAAACAATGACGTCTTGTTTGGTTAAAATACAATTTTTCTTTCTAAGCATTTAAGGATCCTTGTTTTCGGCATGTTTAGCTTCCAACAGCTTTAATTTGTTCTGTAAATTGTTAAATTGTTTGTTTTTGGCCCGAGGCGACAGCAATTACCCTGCCCCTCAAAACTATATTTGCTGCATCCCAGAGAATGGGCGGAGAAACTTAACCACTGTCGTTTTTCTCAATGTCCTTTTGTCATCATTTTAACAAATTGTGGGTCATTGAGTGGACGAGTATTAAATCTCTGAAGTGTGTTTATTTGTTTCTGTTCCAGATTGACATTGATGTAAACAGGAGCATGAGCACTTAGATCTATTGTAGCTACATCTACCTCTGATACTGTATCTTTGTTGAAAATAAAAAGTAGTCTATTCTAGTATAGATCTTTTATGGGTTGGAAAAATGTGTATATTATATGTGTATATAAACTCCTGCCATGGACTCCAGCAATGCATACCTTTGGAACATACCTCTAGCGGCAGGAATTTAAGGTAATCACATGGAAATGGAAGACACAAACCTCACTAACAATCAAGGACTGGACTGACATAGTAACTGACATTATTCTCAATTCGTTGATCTAGTCTGAGAATTCTAATATTTATATTAGAGAATTCTAATATAAATATTAGAATTTATATTAGAATTCTCTAATAAAAGAATATTAGAGAATTCTAATAGAGAATATGGATAGTGGAATTGATTTAGACCAGGAGATAGCACTATCACAGCTGCTACCAAAGTTATACACGATATTGCTCTTGCATTGGACAGCCATGAGGAATGTGCTGCTGTTTTTGTTTTTGTCAAAGGCCTTTGATTCAGTAGATCATTGTATTCTCTTGGAGCGTCTGGATGCTGTTGGGTTTGATAACCATTCTAAAAAATGGTTTGCCGATTACCTCACAAATAGAGCTCAAGCTGTTTCTGCTGATGGCTTTCAATCTGAATTTTCTTACCTTAATGAAGGTGTTCCTCAATGTCCTTGGACCACTGTTATTTACAATTCATATAAACTCAATGGGCATAATCTAAAACACAGTAGCATCCACTTGTATGCAGATGATGCAATCCTATATGCTAATGCACCTTCTTGTGCCCAAGTGATTCAAAATATTCAGAGGATTTTCACTCCATCCAACACAATCAGAATCAGAATCAGAAAGAGTTTATTGCCATTGTCAATGAACAACTGTGTTCATTTAAAATTATTCATGAATGGTAATATGTTTGAACAAGTACTCCATTACAAATACTTGGGTATCTGGATCGATGATAAACTCTCCTTCAAAAAACACGTACAAGAGCTGACAAATCATTTTAAAGCCAGATTGTCATTCTTCTTTAGAAATAATGTTTTCCTCTTAATTGTAGATAACAATTAATCCAGGCTACATTTCTTTCAGTTCTAGATTATGCTGACATTATATATATGCATTCTACAGCAACAGTGTTAAATCAGGATCAGGAATCAGGAATCAGGATATATTTATTGCCATTGTCAATGAACAAATTCACAACATAGGAACGTGACTTGGTGACAGATGCGACATGAGAGACATGCATAAAGAGCACCGGCACCAGGGGGGCCGTGCGGCGCCTACTCGGGTACTTGAACTCTTAGAAAATGAAGAAGCAGTTCAGCAATAAGCATACAATGATAAACAACACATATTGAGTACATTACACGAGGTCAACGTGATGGATATTTTCAGTGGATGTTGGGGCAGGGACACAAACAAGATAACACAAAGATTAGGATGTGGATGTGCAGACGGTGAGTGAAGGCCAAATCTTGTTTGTGTAAATGTCTGTGTGTGGCTTCTGAAACTTCCGAACTCAGTTTTTCATTCAGCTCTAAGGTTTATTACAGAATCACAATCCGAAAGGGTTTATTGCCATTGTCAATGAACAAAATTCACAAACATAGGAACTTGTCTCGGCCTTAAGGTGCAACATAAAACACTGAGCAATAATAATACAACATATATTCAATCCAAAGGGCATGCATTAAGAAACAATTTAAAATTACTATAGAATAAAATAAAAATAAAAATAGGCATTACTATGTACACAAGAATTACAGTTAAGTTTACAGTTGTAGTGCAAAAAGTGACAGTGCAGTGAGTGATGAATAGTTGCAGTTAAAGTGGGAGGAGTTTAGAAGTGTTCATGAGTCCAACGGCAGAGAGGAAAGAAACTATTCTTGTGGCGGGAGGTTCTGGTCCGGATGGACCGTAGCCTCCTGCCTGAGGGGAGTGGTTCAAACAGACCATGTCCAGGGTGAGAAGGGTCAGCTGTGATCCGACCTGCTCGTCCCAGAGCCCTGGAGACGTACAGGTCCTGCAGAGATGGAAGTCTGCAGCCGATCACATTCTCAGCAGAGGGCGCTGTAGTCTCTGTTTGTCCCTGGCTGTGGCTCCAGCGTACCACACGGTGATGGAGGAGGTGAGGATGGACTCAATGATGGCCGTGTAAAACTGCACCATCATCTGCACTGGCAGCTTGGCTTTCCTCAGCTGCCGCAGAAGTACATCCTCTGCTGGGCCTTCTTGATGAGGAGCTGATGGTGGGCTCCCACTTGAGGTCCTGGGTGATGGTGGTGCCGAGGAAGTGGAAGGAGTTCACGGTGGTGATGGGGGAGTCTGTCATGATGAGGGGGGCTGCGGGGCTGGGGGGGCTGTGACTTTCCTGAAGTCCACGATCATCTCCACTGTCTTCTGGGCGTTGAAATCCAGGTGTTTTACCGCTGCACCAGGACACCAGCCGGTCCCTCCCTCCTGTAGACAGACTCATCTCCGTCCGAGAGGAGCCCGATGAGGGTGGTGTCAAATATATTCTAAAGTAGAATGCAATCGTTGGATGTGAAGAGAACAGCTCTGCCTTTTGTTCGTGTCTAAAGCTCTAGTTGGCATTTTGCCTGATTATTGATCCAGTTTATTGCACATCAGATCAGGTATTCACAGTTTGAGGTCTCAGGACATTTTTATTTTACAATCCCATCGTTTTAACACAGAGACGGGAAAAAAGGCTTTCAGACACTTTGCTCCCTCCTGTGGAACAAAACACAGAGACTTTTTAAATTAAATCATTTTATGCCTTTTAATGAGTTTAAAGCTCTGGTCAAGGACCACCCGCAGTGCCGATGCACTTTTATATTTTATTTTATCTCATATTGTATTTATAAATGTGTTTTTACGTATTGGTTAATTCTATTGAATGTTTTATTTGTGTTTTAGTATCCTGTTTCTTTGTGTTTATATTGTGTTTTGTTTTTAACAGGGACCCCTGAAAAAAAGAACTTTTCTCATTGGGTTTTCCCTCTGGTTCAGTCCTCTGGGTTTTGCATTTTTCTTATTAGCAATTCTGTCTCTGCTGGTGTTTTGAGCACATGCTTTTTACCTTCAAACGTCACCTGGAGAACTGTCAGAAACGGGAAGCCGTGTCTTAGTTGTTTAGTCTGGAATTCCTCACAGGCGTGGTGAAACTTTTCTCATTGTTCAAGAATCTTGTAAGGAATTTCCTTGGCGAAGAACACTTGTATGCCTTTGTACTGGAGTTCTCCTTTAACATTTGCAGCCTTCATGACATGCTCATAAGGCCTTGTGGTTTATCAGCTTCTTGTCTTGCTAGGCCCAAGCGATTTACTCTCTCTCTATAGTAATGGGAGTGACCAATACTCCAGTCCTGGATATAAGTTCCGGGATCACCCTCTCGAGAAAGCTTTCAGTGTTGTCCCCCTCCTAACCCTCCGGGACTCCCACAAATCTAAGATTGTTTCTGTGGGATCTGGACTCCAAATCCAGGATCTTGCTTTTCATAGTCTTTTTCTCTGCCTGCAGTTTCACTACCTCGGCTTTCAGCCCCCACAACTCATCCACAATGTCTAAAATATGCTGCTCTGCCTCAGCGATGCTTATGCATTCTCCTCCCGCCTTCAATTCTGATAAATCGGCTTCTACTCTGTCGAGCCTGGTACTGGTCTGAGCCCTGACCTCAGCTCTTGATGACGCCATGTCACACTGCACCCCATGCAACACAAGGGCCATCCACTACAAAGTCATGTCCTCTGCCCCGTCTGAAGAACGCCGGCCCAACAAGTCCCCACTGGAAATAGGGGTAGGCTGCAAGCTGAGGAGCCACACATGTCATGTTAGCCATGTTATGCTATGGTCCGCTAGCTTTGATTGTTTTGCTCCTGAAGCAGTACTTGCCCAGTTTTTACTCATATCTTGCTCCTCATTTCTTGGGGTTATGTGGGTGGAACAGAGATTTTAAGGCAAATGTCTGTTCCACCAGAGGCACAGTGAATGTGTGGGTCTAGACTGGAGCCATAAACGGAAGTCACCTCGCTCTCCTTTCCCTTGCTCCTTTTTTGCGTCCCACTGCCTGCAGATTATAAGGTGCATATAGACCTCAGGTGTATCTTCCACATGGATTAGCATGAGGAGCACACGCAGTGAGAGCTAATGGCACTGATTACATCAAACAAGTGCTTAGGGTGTGTAATCTGAGGACATGCCTATAGATTACTGCCCTCAAATCTAAGCGAGGGAGGCGGGACAGCTGCAGAAGCATGTCACATCTCCCTCTTGTACAGACCACACTTATGTGCAACGCCAGCAGAGTAGGATTCTCCTGGGTGGCATTGTGATAATATTTCAATATTGATTTCACAAAGGGAAAAAGCTTAATTTTAATACCACATTGAAAAACCTTATAATAAAATAAGGCTCTCAAAGCACTTTACATCAAGGAACCACTCACAATCACTCATTCACGCACCAGTGTATGCAGACTATTTCTAAAACAAAGCAGAAATATTAGCACAAGAGGTCGAAAAAAGGTCACGGCATGAATTGCCCAGCGTTTATTGTCCCATTTAGTCCAAAGTCTGTAAAATAATAATAATGAAAATAATAATTTTCAAATGGAGACTGAAGATAATGTTCCATTTTACAAATATCCACTTCTTGATTGTTAGTTCAGTTTGTGTCTTCCATTTATTTTTTTCTTAACTACTGCCAAAAGTATGTTCCAAATGTATCCATTTATTGTGTCCATGGCAGGAGTTTTTAGGTCCAAGTACATAGTTCTGTATTGATTTAATGTGGCCATACCAACTTGTCAATGCCCGATCTTGTCAGAGCTTGAAAGCAAAGCAGGGATTGGCCTGGTTAGTATGGTTCTGAAAGACCACTTGAACACCAGGTGCCACAGGGGGGAAGTAGTGCATACTGTTATTGTGTCCTTGGGCAAGACACTTACACTCATGGACACTGGAGGTAAGATGGGTGGTTTGTAAGAGAGAATGTGGGACATTTACCCCCAACAAATAAACAAATGATAATCAGAATTATAGCACTCAGGAATAAAAAGTATAAGCGAGAGTGAGTGGAGAGTGAGATGTTGTGAAATTAGATGGTGTGAAAGAAGTCAGCCACGTCAAATCAATAACATCAGCAGCTTTTTACCATCTGAAATTACATAGCCAAAATTAAAAGTCTAGTGTCTAAACCAGACCTGGAGAGACTTATCCATGCGTTTGTCTCTAGTAGATTAGACTACTGTAACGGCCTGCTCACTGGCCTCTCCAAACGAGCTGTTAAACCACAGCTGCCAGTACATCCAGAAACGCTGCTGCTCGGGTCCTGACTAGAACCAGGAAGTACGATCACATTAGTCCTGTGCTCAGGTCTCTGCACTGGCTCCCTGTGGCTCAGAGAATAGACTTCAAAGCAGCTCTGCTTGTATACAAGTCTCTCCATGGCCTAGCACCAAAGTACATTTCGGACATGTTAGTGCCATATGAACATCTCGGACTCTGAGGACCTCAGGGACCGGCCTCCTGCTGGTGCCAGAGTCAGGACTAAACATGGGGAATCTGCGTTCCAGTTTTATGCAGCTAAAATCTGGAACAGTCTTCCTGAGGATGTGAGACAGGCCTCTACTCCTAGCAATGTTCAAATCTAAACTAAAAACCGTTTGTTTGGCTGTGCATATGACTGAAAGGATTTTCTTTGCACTCTTCTCTTTTATGTCTTAAACTGTTTTGTGATTTCTCTCATGTCTTTGTGATTTAAATGCATGCTTATCTTGTTGTGTGAAGCACTTTGAATTGCCTTGTGTATGAATTGTGCTCTACAAATAAACTTGCCTTTCCTTGCCATAGTAAGTGAAATATTATTATGTTTATTATATTTTGCCCCAAGTGTTCATTGTGTAGCTCACATCTCCACAGCACTGTCTCTGTGCTGTGCCATCCGTCTCAGGTCTGTACATATTTATAAGTGAGATATTATTGTGCTTGTATTTATGGCGCTTTGGAGCCAGACTGTATAATGATTATTTACTGATTTGTAATTGCTTGTTTAGTCTCTGAGGGCAGTTGTAATCACAGCATTGTTTGAGTTCAGCCTGTGCTCTGCTGTTTACACTGTTCGAACGCCGCTTGCTGCTGCATGGGGCCTCTTCTGAATGAGATTTTTGTAATATTTTGGATTGTGAAATGCTCACAGATGAATTCCAAATTAATTATTATTTTACAGAAAATTCAACAGCCACATGTGCCACTTTGTTCTCTAAATGGCAAAAGAGTGTCAGTCATTGAATGCTCATTTCTCACACTTTTTCTAAACTCTTAGTATTGTTGAAGTGATGACAGCTATATTGTGCTGTTAAGGCTTTATTTGTACCACAGCATTTGTTACCAGTAGATTTCCCAGTGGCAGAGTGGTTTATCCTCCTACAGATCAGTGAGTTTGGCAGTTGCTGGTTGTCTTTGCGTTATTGTGGGGTTCTCAACAATCCAAAGACACACCCAACACTCCAAGGTTACCAGGAACAATCCGCCTGGCTTTCACTCTAGTACACGAGCCTGTGACTCTTTACATTGTCAGGTATGTGGGCCACTTAAACCTTGAGAATACACAGAATTCAACTTTGGTTTTGCACTTAAAAAAGGGCTACAAGGATGGGGCTAACCCTGATGATCAATCGGCTATAAAGAGTCGACCATAACTAATCGTAACTAGCCAACGGTAAAACAAAATAATGGTAGTTGTATTTTGACTTTGGTAATTGTTATTTAGACTATACAGACTCACAACACATACAAAGACTGTTTTATTACAAAGACAGTGGCGTTATTAATATAAAATAAACGCAGGCATTCAGTCAAATGCATTTATCGAAAGTTTAACTGAAACAAGCAAAGTTTTTTCCAAACTTGGAACTAGAGATAGCTCAGTTTATATGTTGGCCAATATATGGAGCTGATATTTGCTCTTTTTAGAGTATGGTCTATTGGCCTCAACTCTCTAGCATATTTTGTTTGGGCCAACCAGCAGCCTAAACAATATGCATAAAGCTTTTGGTGGAAAGAGGGAACTGCACAAAACGTGACTACACTGCTTTCTTATCCAATTTGTTGTCAAAGAGGTTAGGGGATGGGTTTGTTGTCTAATTATTTAATGTGGGAAAATCATTCAAAACAGCCCTACAGATCGGCCTAGAAATATTCACAGATCTTATTGGCTATCGGTTATTCTGGATTCCAAACAATTGGCATCAGGCATTAAAAAAAACAGATCGATCGATCTCTACTTGGAACCAAGGCCCACCTATTTGAAACTAGCCTTGCCTAGGTTCTTTTAATAGTAATTTTTCAAATTAAAAGGAATAATAAAATAGTTTATTATGTCCATAATACACGTGTGAAACACCATTTGAAAGGTACCAAATTTGAGTTTCTGGTGATATGCATGGAAGCAATGTAAGTAGCTACTGCATTTATAAAATCCTGATTTATTTGATTTAAAAAAGAATGGTTGATTTCAAATGACTCGTGCAGAGAGAGTAAACGCTGCAATAATGTGATAGTGTGTCTGAGATGCTGCAGTTTTTAATCAAAGAGTCAGTGTGGAGAAGAGAGAAGATTCTCGTCAACTTGTAAATGTGGTCTTAATTAACCCAATTTAAAGTGAATAGAGCCTGACACGCTTTTTATAATCAGCTGCCTATAAACCATGTGTTGTTTTATCAGTGGTTTACATGAAATATATCGGCAGTTATACCAGCACCTGCAACTTGAATTTGCTGCCCCATTGTGCACCGCTTCCCCTGTGCCCCCTGGAGGCTTTACCTGGGAGTGTGACACATGTGTGTAAAGCTAAGAAGGAGCACTGTATGATTCTAGTGCGGTTTTAAGTCAAATCATAAGACGTTGGAGGTTATTCAGCAGTAAAACAGTGCTGAAAATTGCTCATGAGTGAGCTAGCTCCCGAGTTTGTTTTTTGGGGCCTATTCACATGTCAGAAATGGAAAAGTAGGAGAACACTGTGGTATCAATGAATCCAGTCTTATATAATTAGAAAATGTGTCTTTTAGTTTATTTTATCATAAATTGCTTATTTGTTTCATATTAAAATGTACAATTTAGTTTTTTTTTAGAAACAGGGGGAACTTGAGTGAAAATATGTTTGTATATACCTGAAATCTAGATTTTTTTGTGGGGGACAAAACTAGATTAACCAACACGATTGAACACCCATAGCCTGAATAATGAATTTGAATTTGTTTTGCTTTTATTAAAGTGTATTGGCCTGTATTGAATGAAATGAATGCAATAAACAATTTGTGATAAAACGGAAGCTTTGGAACAATATATAGCATGTCTCTGTAGCTTTAAAAAAACATGATGTCTATTGGATTGAACGAGAACAGGTTCATGTGAGGTTCGTCCCTTTTAACCCTTTCCCTGGCCCTTCTCACAAGAGCCACAGCCTGCCAGAGTTTTCGCTACAGTTCAACAGTCTTCACAGCCCCACAGAAAGCGTTGTGCTGCAGGTTTAACCACATGTTGTACACCAAACGAAATGAAATGTCCATGGCTCTACTTTCATTGAAAGAAAAAAAAAGTTGATTGATCGCTTTCTTTTTTTTTTTAGGAATTGTTTCTAGACACGTCAGCAAAGATGATCAGAGGGGCTTTTTTTTTCAAGGGTTACATTCATTTTCCTTTTTCTGATCCATGGATTATATGCAGCGCTACACACATGAAGAAATACATTTGTTTCACTTACTACTACTTCTTTCATGTCTGTGTTTGTCTTGTCCCTGTTTTGACGTCCAACTCGTCTTCCCCAAACTGATCCAGTATCATCCTTTTCCTTGTTTAGTATTTCAAATATCTGCTTCAGAGCTTGTAAAACAGGAACATGTTAGTTCTGCAGGAGATCCATTTGGAAAGAAGGTGATAAGTTTGGCTGTAATCAGAATCAGAATCAGACTCAGAAAAGGTTTATTGCCATTGTCAAAATCCACGTTTCGGCATTAAGGTGCAACATAAAACACTGAGCAATAATAATAACAACATACATCCAATCCAAAGGGCATGCATTAAGAAACAATTTAAAATGGTATAAGCTAAAAATAAAATAGGCATTTCTATGTACACGAGAGTTACAATTACATTTTATTCAATTCAATTCAATTTATTTTTTGTAACGCCCAAAATCACAACAGTAGTTGCCTCGAGGGGCTACAGTGGAAAACAAAATAAACAGTGTTCATAGGGACTTGGTAATGTCCCAGCGTCCTGTGTCCTTAGATGACCAGATGTCCAAGCCCCCCTGTCCTTAGACCCTCCTTCTCGGCCAGGAAAAACTACCAAACATCTTTGGGAAAAAGTAGAAACCTGTAGGAGTTCCACAGTGAAGGAGAGATCCGACTCCCTCGGACGGACAGGAGACGCGCCTCAATTTGCAGATACCACGGTGGAGCTGGACCCACTCAGGAGGAGAACCAGTTCTTCGAGGCTGATGAAGAACCGTTCATATGGAGTAGAGACCGTTTCTCCAGGCAGCTGAGAGAGCATCTGGATCCACAGGTCCTCGATGTGCCTGCTCCACTCCGTCGGGGAAGTGGGAGAAAAAGAAGGAAAAGAGATGAACAAATTGCAAGTGAAATTAAATATTAAATATTGTTTGATAGAAAAGTAGTAGGAAACACAGGATAGTGCTCAAGCTGCCATACTTCCCCCAGTATAGTTGCTCCTAGGGCAGCATAGCTGGGAACTGTAGGTTTTTATTTCTGTTCCTAACTGGCCTGACCATAAGCCATTTCAAAGAGGAACGTTTTAAGCCTGGTCTTAAATGAGAGAACTGTGTCGGCCTCTTTAACATGGACAGGAGCTGATTCCACAACACAGGAGTTTTGGTAGCTAAACGCTCTACCTCCTACTGTGCTTTTAGAGACTCTTGGGACCACTAGAAGTCCAGCATTTTGAGAGTGAAGTGCTCTGTTTGGATGATAAGGTACTATAGCCTCTTTGAGGTAGGATGGGGCCAGGTCATTATGGCTTTGTAAGGCAGGAGGATTTTGAATTTGATTCTAAACACGACAGGAGCCAGTGAAGAGACTCGAGCACCGGCGTAATGTGCTCTCTTCTTTTAGTTCCTGTCAGTAATCTTGCTGCTGCATTTTGAACCAGTTGAAAGCTTTTTATGGCGCTTTTAGGGCACGCTCGCAGCAGGAGTTACAGTAGTCTAATCTAGATGTTACAAACGCATGGACAATTTTTCAGCATCGCTTTTAGGCAAGATTTTTCTGATATTTGGCTATATTACGCAGATGGAAATAGGCTGTTTTACAGGCTTGATTTATGTGTGCTTTGAATGAGAGCTCTTGGTCAAATAAAACTCCAAGGTTTCTTACAGTGGAGCTGGAGGCCACACTGAGGTTGTCCAGTGGGACTATCTGCTCAGATAAAGCGTCTCGTAGATGATTAGGGCCTAGTACGATGACTCGGTTTTTTCAGGGTTAAGAAGCAGATAATTAAGTGTCATCCAGGTTTTTGGATTTGAGTGACAGAATGAGAAGGACTCGAACAGAGACTTGAGCACAGCACGGTGCAACTCACTGATCTGAACCGGAACATCTTATTTCGGACCACGGAGATGCAAAAGACTTTGGGGATTCAATCAAGGAAACTGGAACTTTTCGCTGTCGGACTGAGTAACTCATCAATCAAGCTGATCGCCACACAGAGGACCAGAAACGATTGGATTATTTGATCGTAAATCATTGATCCAACAAAATGTATTAAAGTACTTATTTCTCCTTTCGCTGCTGTGCCCTTGTATCTCTCTCCCTGTTCTTTATCTGGCGCCCCGGGCTGAAGAGGAGCAGGCGTGCAAGGCCGTACTGAAGACACACACAGACACTTACAAAAACAAGATTCGGCCTTCATTTACCGTCTGCACATCCACATTCCTCATCCTAATCTTGTGTTATATTGTTTTGTGACCCCTCCCCCAATATCCATGATAATATCCATCACATTGACTCGTGTAATGTACTCAATATGTGTTGTTTATCATTGTATGCTTATTGCTGAACTGCTTTTCATTTTCCAAGAGTTCAAGTTCCCAGCAGGCGCCATGCGAAGGCCAGCCGCCCAGGTGCCCGGTGCTCTTCATGCATATCTCTCTGTCGCATCTGTCATCAAGTCACGTTCCCTCCTCCTTTTTGACAATGGCAATAACATTATATGTGCTTATGTAATATATAGCCTTGATCGCTCTGACGGGTTTCAGTTTGATAAAATACAGCTGTGTGTCATCTGCAGGTAGCAGTGGAAGTTAATGCTCATGCTTTCTGATCATGTGACCTAACGCAGCATTGTAAGAGTAAACAGAATTAGACCGAGAACTGAACCCTTGTGGCACACCGTAGGTTACTTTAGAACAGGGGGAGAGCTCTGGTTTACATTAACAAAACTGGTACCTATCCGATAGAGTAGGAAAATTTAAAACCAGCTTTAGGGCGGGCCTCTGACACCTACATCAGATTCCTAACCTCACAGCTAGAATGTGTGGTACGATGTGTGTCAAACCGCTGCGCTGAAGTGCATAGAACCAGGTTGAGAAACCAGTCCATCGTCAGCAGCTAATAACAAATCATTTGTGACTTTAACTAGTGCAGTTTCGTGTGTGGGGGCTCCTGGACCTGACTGGAAAACCTGTCAAATTAAGTTATTGTCCTGTAATGGCGACAAAGCTGTTTAACTACAACTCTTTCAAGGATTTTAGAGACAAACAGTATTTATTAGGTCTGTATTTTTTAGGTCTGTATTTATTTGAAATAGATCTGTAGTTACCAACATGACGTGACACGGGCAGTGTTCCCCCCGGCCTGGGGTCCTGGCCTGGCCCTGGGTCCAGCTTGGCCCTCACAGCAGCCTCCCCTTGCCCGCTCCCACAGTAATAATGCTGATTTGTGTGCAAACTGGAGCACCACAAGCCTCAGTGCTCCTGACAGCTGCTGTGGATAATTACTGTACTGTAGATGTTAAGTAACAGACAGCAGCAAAACAGACGAGACCAGGAAGTGGGGAAACATCCACCAATCAGACGCACAGAAAAAGGCCTCAGAACCACCGTAGCAAATGCTAAAGTGCGGAGTAGGTACAATATCTACTTGGCCTGCAAAAACTACTCATGTGTGCCAAACATCAAATTTTCATGACATAGTTAATTACATGATCAGTTTCTATGTTAAAAAGCACAGTTTATTGTTTCTCTTGGCTCAAAATGATATATTTCAGGCTATATATCTGGGACAGTTACCCATTTGCTAAATTCCTGTGTAGATTGTTTAATCAGCTTCTCATTTTGGGCGTTACTAAAATAAATTAAATGTCTACAGTATATTAGCATATAGATCATTCAAATGTTCAGTCATTTCTACAGATACATCTCTCAAACAGAGCGAGGTCGTGTAAAAAGGGGTTACTAAACAGGGGGATATGTTTGTATATAGTTTCCTCATTTTTATGAGGAAACTATATACAGCATTTTTATTTCTAATGTGCAAATGATAAACTATAGACAGCTCTTGCTCCACCATCGACTAAAAACTTAACTTGCAGACTCTGTGACAAAAATGCAATTATTACATATCAACAACTATTAATACTTGGCCTATTTAACAAACATTCCCCGGGCCAAACCCTCCGAGCTCGGGGCTCTAGGCTCGGTTTTCAGGGCCGGGCTCGGGCTCGGGGCCTTTAAAAAGCTGTCAGTCTTGTTGTTCTTGTTGGTCTAATTCTGTCGGGCTTCGTTCCTGTCGGGCTCAATGTTTAAAGCCTGATTACAGCTCTAATCCTGGTGCCAGTTTAGCCCTGGTCCTGGTTTAATCCTTGTTTGCCCGGATTTGGTCCTGATTTAGTCCTGATTTAGTCCTGATTTAGTCCTGATTTAGTCCTGATTTAGTCCTGATTTAGTCCTGATTTAGTCCTCCTGGTTTAATCCTTGTCTAAAGCCAAGGCCTTCTGGAAAATGTATTTAAATAGACCCGATTTATATAATTGATAATTGGCTATGGATATTTTTATATCCATAGCCATACTACAATAAAATAAAAATATTTTATTTTTATAAAAATTAAATATTTTTTATAAAATTAAAAGTTTTTTTAGCTTCTGCTGCAGAATTAGCCCTTCTTTTGGCTAAAAGAGTGAGACGCCGCAGGCGAGGAAAACCCTCGGGGGTCCTCGTGCGCCTCAGGAGACGGGGCACACAGACCCCCTTACCTGGGATTTTCCTCTCCAACGTTCGCTCACTCTCCAACAAAATGGACGAACTGGCGCTGCTGATGAGACGAAACAGAGACTTTTCTTCAACTCTTGTTTTATGCTTCACGGAGACGTGGCTCAGTGAGCCGATCCCGGACGGCGCCGTATAGATTGAGGGTTTTCATCTCCTTCGTGCAGACCGCCAGAAGGATCTCTCTCGGTGAAAAACATGCGGCGGAGGAGTCTGTTTTTACATCAACAACGCCTGGTCTTCAGATGTGACTGTGATCTCCAAGCTCTGCTCTCCTGATCTGGAATATCTCTTCATTAACTGCAAACCATTCTACTCTCCACGTGAGTTCTCCTCATTTATTCTGGCTGTTGTTTACATCCCACCGAGCGCAAACGTGCACTTGGCACAGCGCGCGCTCGCGGACCAGATTCTGAGTGTGGAGCGACCTTCCCGGACTCCTTGTGTATTATCCTGAGTGATTTTTAACAAGGGGAATCTCAGCCACTGAACTACCAAAGTAAACAGACAGTTTATTAAAGTTCCGCTCAAGAGAGCAGAACACGCTGGATCACTGTTACACAACAGTCAGTAACGCCTTCCCGCGCGTGGCTCGCGCTGCTCTGGGCTTTTCAGATCACGCCATGGTTCACCTGATCCTCACGTACAGGCAGAGGCTGAAGCTCTCCAAACCTGCAGTGAGGACCTCTAAGAAGTGGCCCAATGAGGCAGTGGAGGAGCTACTGTGTGTTGGACATACAGAGTGGGAGGTTTTCAGAGCTGCCACAGAGAGTTTTGATGAGTACACGGACACTGTGATGTCATAGCATCACAGTGTGTAGTGTGTGGGGGGGGTCTCCAACCACAAGCCCCGAGCCCCCCTGCTGCAGACAATCGAAAACTGGCTGAACTTAACACCTTCTACTCCAGGTTTGATGTGACCACCCCTCCCCCACCCCTCTCTCAGTCCAGGAACAGGTTGTAAACAGGCTATTTCGGAAATCCAACCCTCGAAAGGGCTTTTCTCCCGCCACTTTAAGACACTGTGCAGGAGAGCTGACCCCCGTCTTCACAGACATTTTTAACCACCTCCTGGGTCATGCCATGCCATCATTGTCCCTGTCCCCAAGAAGCCACTAGACTTAATGACTACAGGCCTGTGGCATGGACGTCTGTAGTCATGAAGTCATTTGAACGCCTAGTCTTGCCCCACCTCAAAGTCCCTCACCTCCTATATATATAGTATAATATATATATATATATATATATATATATTTACACACACATATACATATACGTACATACATATACATATATATATATATATATATATATATAAAAGTTGCAATCAGTTACTAGTAATCAATTTCGTAATCATAGCAATTCGTTACTAAAATTAATAAACAAGTTCATTAAAGTTAATTTAAGTTCATTCAAGTATTCAAGTAAATCTAAATTCATTCATTTAAGTTCACGTTGCGCAACAATTCATTAAATCAATATAGATAACAGCGGAGAAAGTTTGACAGTCAAATATACTCTTATAAGCGACAGTATCACTACTTTCGGCTGAGCGGTTCTTCTGAGAATGTCTATGAGTCACTCACCATTGACTTTGAGAGTTTTCCGTCAAGGATCCGTGTAGTTTTGAGTCGTTTTTCTCGTATCAATCCACGAGTTCTGCACAGTCCACAGCGGGAGCAGGTGGTGGAAGCTGGAAGTGGAAACAGGAAGTGGAAACGGGAAGTGGAAATGGCCTCGGGTGGTGTTTTATTGCAGCGCCACTTGTGGATGGGCAAATGAAATGTTAATGGGGCGGTGTCAGCCATTAGAGGTCGAGTTTGAGACATGGGTTACATGATGCTGTGATTTTTGGCGTTCAAAAAATGAATAGAATTGAAATGTCTGTGTTGGCAGATCATTGTTTAGACAGCGCCATACCTGCTGACCAATGGCCATCCTGTCAGAGCTGGGCAGGGCAGGGCCTGGTTAGTACTGCAGGCAAGATACTTCGCCCACATTGCCTAGTATGGATCAGGTGTGAGATGAATGTTAAGTGGTGGTCGGAGGGGCCGATGGCGCAGATTGGCAGCCTCACTTCTGTCAGTCTGCCCCAGGGCAGCTGTGGCTACACTAGTAGCTTACCACCACCAAGTGCGGAGTGAATGAAGAATTCACCGTGAAGAGTGTCTTGAAAAGCGCTATATAAGTGGTACGCATTATTTATCATACTATGGGCAGTAAGTGGAGATGCAGAGATGTTACACTCAGAAATGTTATTACGCACATTTTTCCACCCAGGATTTGATTTGTTTTTTATTATGGATTTCTTTTTTATAGAGCGGTCATAAATGGGGTTAGCATATCTATAAGGTATACGCTCAACCCAAGCATTTTGGGCTGTATTAAAGTTACCTCCCATAATCACATTATATGACTTTTAGGTTATTTTCCATTCTTTAACAGAGTTACAAAGTGAGGAGTACACCTTTCTATTGACACACTTGTTATATATAATATGAAATATACACAAACTACCATCTCTACAGCTACCATTAACCAGTGACCTTCTGCATCTTTTATCGCCAAGTACTGTGCTTACAAATCTTTTAACAAAACCACAACTTCCGCTGAGTGTGATGTTCCAAGTGCAAAATGAATCACCCCATGGATTTTCCCAAACCTTTCATCATTTGAAACAAAACTAATTTCTTGCAAAAAAAGGCACTTTTTGCATCCCACGAGGGTCCCATGATCGACAGTGTCAAAAGCAGCACTCAGATCTAACAGAATTAAGACTGAGGCTTTGCCCGCGTCAGTGTTCAGGTGGATGTCATTTGTCACCTTGACGACAACAGCAGTCCTCAGTGCTGTGATGAGGTTCTAAAACCCTGACCGGAAAACATCAAATGAGTTGTTTAATAAGAGGAAATCAGTGAGCTGTTGGTAAACAACCTTTTCAAGGACTTTGCCCCAAAATGGCAGATTAGAGATGGGCCGGTAATGACTCAGTACTGCGGCATCAAGACTGCTCATGAAATGTAAACATGTTCGCTCTGTGTTTGTTCGTCTTCATGTGCAGATTCAGTTCACCAAAGCTTCTTTCTCTGTAGAGCACAATGAGCAAGTGGCTCGGTTCGCACATGTGTATCAGCCTGCAGATGATGGATGGAGCCTGGTACTGCTCTGCTGGGGCCATTACTCAGCCCAAGCCACTGACCACCTGGGCACAGGGTCAGAAATCAGGGGTCAGAACAGCCCTCCCACTGTCTATATGTATTTATGATCAGCTGAATATCAAATCAGGCGCTATCTATCTATCAGAGCGAAAACAGGAGGAACAACGCTCGTCCGACTTGGAGATGGGTAACTCAGATTATGTCCGGTGCCGCAGCCTGGTCGTAATGAGGTCAGAGGTGAAGCTCATGCCCACACTGAGCTGGTACAACACTGCTCCAATGGTACAGCTTAGTCTGGAGACTGTCCACAGTGACTGCACATGTGATAAGGAGCACACGGGCAGAAAAATACTAATGGTTGAGTTCCCATGAGGCACTGGTGACTGGTGACTCATCCATTTGAGTAGGCTCCGTTCGTCTGCTCGTCCGAGGGGAAGGGTAGAGACTATTCTCTTGCTAAAGACTGCAGGAATCAATCAAAAAACACGTTGGGCACATCTACGAGGTGCCAACAGCACTGTAAAAAGGTTAAAAGCTCTGAAAAGTCCATTTTGCATGATTTAGGCCCTTTAAAGTATGAGTGGAAATGACAGGAAGTAATTAAACACCAATACACCTCATTCCATCCAAAATGCAGGGACAATTTACACATGACTGACACATTTTTTAAATCATAATCTAAACAAAATAAAAGTGTTATCTTCAAATATAACTGCAGCTAAATCTAACGGCATTTGAAGCTTTAATCCTTTAAAGAAAGCCAACATTTAGCAGTGCTCAAGAGCCGTCTGATCATAATTCACATGCTTGCTCCAGATAAAGCTATTTTATTTGATCTATTGGAGAGGTTCTTTTCTGAGGAGTGCAGATAGATGTTCAGCTCGGAACAGCACCTCAGGCCAAAGCCCTTTCACAGGCCGCTGCCTTCGCCTCATAATCCACAGATCACTGGGCAAAAGTCGGACTTTTCCATGCGGTGGTAACAAGGCAGCTCCAAGTCCAACAATCCAGTGCTGGGATGTGAAGCAGTTGTGTTGGATGTTGTCTGTGAAAGCAGGCGTACACGTCACGAAGAAGCCGAGATGTCCGGCCCGTGTAGGACCCGGGGCACCGGTCCGTACACGGGCCGTGTACAGTCTGGCTTCAATTTCTTTTTCTTAATGTGGAGAGCTCGCTTTCACCCCCAGGGATTGACCATATGTCCTCGCGATTGTTCCAATCAACCGGACAGGTATTGGACAGGTCCTAGCCGGGTCCGGCACAGGTCAGGGCCAGGTCATGGACAAGTCTGGGCCAGGTCCGGGACAGGTCCTGGACAGGTCCGGGACAGGTCCGGGACAGGTCCAGGACAGGTCAGGTCGGACAGGTCCAGGACAAGTTCTGGGACAGGTCTGGGACAGGTCTGGGCCAGGTCCAGGACAAATCATGGACAGGTCCTGGACAGGTCCGGGACAGGTCTGGGCCAGGTCCAGGACAGGTCCGGGACAGGTCCGGGCCAAGTCCAGGACAAATCATGGACAGGTCCTGGACAGGTCCGGGACAGGTCTGGGCCAGGTCCGGGACAGGTCCGGGACAGGTCCGTTACAGGTCCGGGCCCAGGTCCAGGACAAATCATGGACAGGTCCGGGACAGGTCCGGGACACGGTCTGGGCCAGGTCCGGGACAGGTCTGGGCCAGGTCCGGGACAGGTCTGGGCCAGGTCCGGGACAGGTCCGGGACAGGTCCGGGACAGGTCAGGGCCATGGTGAGCTTGGTTTCCCCCTCCGGAGTATGGAGCGTATGTTTGTGGGCTTTTTCCCAGACAGAGACTAAACCAGATCCAGAACCTGGATCATATTCACTGTATAAGTTTACACAGACCTTCAGAGATGGCGGAGAAAGAGTTTATTATACATGTAAATGGAAAAAGTAAGCAAATCTTCTCCCGGAGGTGACTGTTCCTCTGAGACGCAGCTCTGTCAGTCAGAGGCAGAAGATCCCAGCGGCTCTCTGACACAGTCTGACATCAAACACATTTCAAACCAATCTCAGACACTGGCTAAAGAGGAACTAAAAATGAGGCGAAGTCTTGAAGTGTTGTCACGCTCGAAGTGGCCAGCCTCTGACCTCCAGTTCGGAATTAGTATCTATTACGTACGGACCCTTCCAAATGCTCTGTGCTTAGAATAGACCTCGGATCTGTGAGACTGCTGTTGTGTCATTAACCCCTTGTGTACACTGACTCCAGAGCTGGTTCAGGACCAGTGCGGGTCACTTGCAGATTGCCGGTCACAGACCTGGGACCGCTGTGCGCCGAGGTCAGTGTAGCAGGCGAATTGATTTTAAGCACTTTCTAAGTCTTGCGGGACCCGCCCCGGGACTGAAGTCAGTGTACACCCGCCGTAAGTGTGCTGGATTATTATGGAAAAAATCCTTATATTTTTACTGTACGTGTGTGACAGGTGGTTACGTGCAGGGCATCTGGGGCTTTTTAAAGGCAGCACAACCATAAAATCCGAATTCTTGATCTGTATTTTCTCCATTTAAACTTGGTTAAACACAGTCAGACTGCCTATGTAACTTTTGGGTGCAGCATAACTATAATAATATAAAAACAGATCAAATACTTGAATATAAAATGTACGGTATGGGCAGAACAAGGGTCAACACCAGTGTGCGCAGACGCTGGGACGAGGTGGGTTCAGTGTCACACGCACCACCCACCTGTGGGCCAGTGGCTCTGGGCGCTTTACCAAGCATGTTCATGTCAGGCGTGGGGTTTGGGACCATCAACCCTCGGGTCAGATCAACTCTTCCAACTGAGCTACTGTTGCCACGGTGCAAACTGGCCTTGCTAACAGATGAAGGTGTTAGAACGTGTCCATCAGCAGAGGGGAAGACACTGGATATTAGATACCAAATAAAGCTTGCTTCTCTGGCACTGACTTATTGTTTAAATGTAGAAATAAATAAAGACTTAGAGTCCTGACATCTTAATAGTTTTTGTGGCATAGTGAGAACAAACCTTGACCATAGAATCTGCTCTCTCCTTGTGGTGGTGTGGCGCCGCTTCACAGCTAATGACTGAAACACTGACGCTTTGGTATGTGCCGAGGTCAGCGCATAACGAGCTGTTTTTATATGCTAATGACAGCTCTTTCAAGTGCTGCACAGGGCGTCCTTGGAGCGTAATATCCAGTGTTCAGAGATGGCTTTATATTCACCGTAACGCAATATGAAAGCACTCTGCTCCACACTTGTCTCAATCAAACATCTGCTTCTGCATTTTCAAGCTGCAAATTCATTCTTTTTTCCACACCAAATGGATTTTTTAAAGGTTTTGCCACTGAATTCTGGAACACAATGTACTTTCCATTATAAAAAACACGTTTTCACAGTGTATGTGCATCTGACAGGTTTGAGTGTTTCTTTATTATTTCTTCGTTTGGTGGGATAATGCTTATAATAATATTTGTTTCTAAAAAGAATCCCTCTTTCTTCTTCACGCACAGGGAGCACTATTGTTTTTCATTCTTTTTTCTGTCAGGTTAAAGGTTTAATTGATGAAATGTATTTGTTTATTGAAATGGATCCCATTGGCTGAAAGCAGTGCAATCAGCTAGTATTTCTAGGTCCATTACAATTTAAAAATAGATTACATTTCAAGTACAATAGCATGATTTTTGATCATTCCATTTCATTATATTTCATTACAGTAACAATTTAACAGTTCTTTGCAAATGATGTTACCTTTCAGTCCATAATAGTACCATTTGATAGTACCATAATAGTACCATTGGTAATGGTAATAGTACCATAATAGTACCATTTGAAATGAAGTGATAAATATCTAACACTTGACTCTAGGTTTAAATGATAGCTTATTTTTGAGTTGCCTAATTTGAATCAGAATGCAGTTCCAAATGGATATTGCTCTGAACAAAAGCGTTGGATTTGGGATGTGGCGGGATCAGATGTTCTAGTGTGACGCTTATGAACGGAATCACAGTCAACTATTTGCCTTAATATAAAAGCAGGCGTTTTTAAGGTCATTGTGTGGTATCTGAAGGTGCCTAATGTGACTTGTATTCTTCAGTCTAAATGAAGGCTGGACAGAGTGGAACACGTCAGTTCTCTGCTTGTTCTAATCGAGCAGCCAAGAACAGGTCTTATTGCTCAAAATAAAGCAGCTTGTGTTTTTGCTGAATCTTTTTGAGATGCAGAAGACCACACTTCAGAACAATATGACACGTGACATCATCTTAAAGACTGTGATTATTTCTAAAGTGTCACGTGTGACATAATGACTGCATCTTTTAGTTACAGCAATGCGACGCCCCTTTTTGTAAACAATAGTGTTTATGTGCTCGGTCCAAGACAGACTATATTTACATTTGTCATGTGTAAACTAGACTACTAAACTTTACTACATTCAATATCCAAACAGGCAGAATAGGTTTGTGAATGAGTTGTGTCCGATCTGAATGTGTGCACAATATCTCTAAACTGCAACTAATTCCAGTCTCGAAATGAACTGCCAAATCCTATAGGTTTAGAACACATATCCTAGAAGCAATGCATTGTGGGTATTTCATAACCACTCTCAGTCTGTCTGTGGTGTCCAAGTAGCGTTAAAACATGGCGGGATAACAGTAATCTCTGAACATATAGGCGCAGGAGGAACATATGGCTGTGAATGGATTACATGCTGTCGTTGAGCTCCATATGCTGCGCTGCTCTCTCTCTTTGAACCATGGAGAGGGGGTCATGCTGGCATCGCCATGGAAACAGTACAGGTTTGGACAGATGTTTGGATCCGAGGATAGGTGCTTATTTCACGCTGTAATGCCTCTGGTGTTTGGAGTGGTCCGGACAGACCAATGTTAACAAAAGCATGGCATTCCTGTCATTTCATCGGCCCAACACCTTGAGACAGAAACTTTTGTTGTGAACAAATGCTTTCCCTATTGTGCTGACAGAAAGTGTTAAATGCGGATAGGCCCAGTCATTACAGAGGTATGAACCATAAACCAGGTCAACAAATCTACAATGTGATGGAATTCCACCGCAGAATTCTGACTTCTTCTTTGGTGTTTTATGGCAGTTGGTAACCATAAAGTGTTACATTACCGCCACCTACTGCAGCTATACATCTTCAAGTATGTGTTTACGCTGTACCGTAACATTTAAAATTCAAAATTTTAAAAAAGAACAGAGAGAAAGAGAGAGAAAGAGCTCCCTTTTAAACGATAGGGATTCTAGAATGTTGTGATGTCACGGTAATGCAACCTATTAACCCCTTTTTTGTGGAGTTGCTCTTTGAAAATCTGGCAACCCTTCAGATTGAAAATCACCTTTGTCTTTCATTTAAAAAAATCGACGACAGCTGAAACTTTTTCCACTCCGCACTACGCCTGGATGAACAAGGGATTAGAGCGATTTCTTGACAGAGGCGTTATTACTAGAACTGCGTTATAGAGCAACCGCAAACTTTATTTCATCTTTTGAGCTCACACAGATAAAACATTTGTCTCCTCCTGGGCAATGCGCACACGTCTAATGCTCAGGACAGACATCCTGAAAGCGACATGTTCTAGCCCTGTTGACGCTCGTGCCGCTCTATTTGAAAGATAGTGATATATTTATACCTTGCAAGTATTAGAGGGTGGAGGGTCTGCCACTTTGTGCTATCCATGGAGCTGTTTGCAACAGAACGTTCCACAGTCTGAGACGGGTCAGCGCCACATGTGACTCAAACACACTGAACACAGTAAACAGTTTGCCTATTTGTTCCCAGTTTTGTAAAGTTTATAATTGTACTTCCTGGTTGGACATGAGCAAATATGACATATAATATGGTAATTCCACAACTGTCACCTAGCAACCAGACTGTAAATAATACTGTAAAATCCATATGACACAACAGTTTGATTTGACAAACAATAATAAGGTCGAACACGTTTGTTTTGTTGAAGGATGGTTTAAACCAGTGGTCCCCAAACTACGGCCCGCCTCCACATTTGACCCGGCCCCCTGAACAATACAAGAGACGCATTATTCATGCTCATATGAGTCATAGATTCTGCTCTGACAACTGAAGCTGAATGAACTTTGGAACGCCAAGACTGTGCACGGCACAACACAAACTTTCTGTCTGTGAAGACCCCAGAGAGGGTTCTTTGACCTCGGAAAGGGTTCTTCATATTTGGTTATATGTGGCTTTCTGGAAAACAATACATGTTTACATTTAGACCCCCTGCGATCGTCACACTTTTTTCTGCTACAAACTGACCCTGGCCCCCCATCAGAGAAGGGAAAAGTTATGTGGCCCTTACAGGAAAAAGTTTTGGGACCCCTGGTTTAAACGGTCAGAAATGTGTCTCAATTCCCGAAATGGGACAGGACTAGCCCACGGAGCCGCTCCGTCTCCTAGTAACCAAGACTCGCTGCTTATGCTAACGCCACGCAAATTACGCACATGGAAGTATTAAAAAGAGCACGCAGCAAGGATAAAATATTCAGACCTTGAACCCGAGAGATTATTGTTCATCTCACCCAAATCTTTTATCAAAAACAAAATATTATGTTCAGCTCTTGTAAAATATAATAATGACCAATGTTCCTGTGCTAACTGTCAAAATGATCTAGAAGTTTCAACAAAAGTAATAAAATATGCCGTCTTCATTTCAGAATGGGATTTTTGGGAGTGTCCTGTATGCCCTTATTTTATGTACGCGCTAAAGAAACACCCCATGGGAACGCGGGCCACATTTGTCGGCCGCATTCGTGGGCCGCATGAAATGGGACAGACTTGTCGCGCAGGAAGTGACGCAACCGGCCTTCAAACGTAGCCTTCGGAGCACGCAGACCTGGGATTGAGACACAGCCATTGTTTTCAATGACACGTCGCACATTGATGACATCACAGAACTCAGCTCTACTTCCTGTCATTTTAAAGTTTTATTTTTAAAACTGTCTTCACAAACTGCTACTTTACGGAAGTAAAAGGAAGTTCTAATTACAAAAATAGGAGAACCTTCATTTGGACAATATTTTCAGTTATGTAAAAGAATAAGTGTTGCCTGTGTTCTTACTCTGAAAAGGGTCACAGTGGAGCTTTAAAAAACAGGGAGTGTTGGCCATGCTCACACATGTCCCTGCCACGCGCCCACAGCCCTGCATCACCTGCCTGTGCGCAGAGATGTGCTTCCTCCTCCTCCTCCTCCTCCTCCTACAGCAGAGCCACAAACCCAGCACAAAAACAGGCCTGAATGATTGTCAAACAGTCCCCACGCCCCAGCAGAACCAGTAAGGAGGCGCACAATGACTCAATACTCAACAACCGGCACAATGACTTCAATAATACATTTGCGGGAATCCCCAGAATGCTTTGTGGTCCGATTAGTAAAGGCACTGGGACGGGACGATGCAGTGAGTGGAGAGCGCAGTGGGGTAATGCTGTGTTTTGTGTGCATGTGTCACGGGCTGAGTGGGTCTGCTGTTAATGGGAAGAGAAGCTTATGCAACACGGAGCGAGAGCCTGACAACAATGGAGAAGCCGCGCTAATGGCTTGTGTTTTGCAATAGTACAAGGTAGAACTCAGACAATACATATTCATACCAGCGTTTTAGACTAATGCATAACTCAGGATTCATATTCATGTAGCATTCCACGCAAAACACGAGGCGCTTGGTTTGATGTTGAACATTTCAGGAGCAATCATGGGTGGAGAAGGTATACAAATACAACACAACAGCATAAGCCATGTTGCCACTGGTTCATTTTGGAGCTGCAGTATTTCCAGTGATGCCAACATATAGTTTTAGCTCTGCTTAGCCCACATGCTTGGGGAAAAAAAAAAAATAGCAAAGCACGGTAGCAACAGCTGTTTCCTGTTTGTGGCTTTGTCAAGAGCCCAAATGTGATGTTTCCAGGTCAGAATGCGTCTCACGTGATCCAAAGCCAAAGCATTCCATAAAGAGAGGTTCAAACACAGCGTAGAGGCTTTGCACAGAAGGCAAAGACATGAGGCAAAACTGTTCCTGTGCACGCTAACGTTAGCCCTGCCCCCTCACACACACACACACACACACACACACACTTGGAAATACTAAACATCTTTTTGTGACTGGCTCAGATCGACCAGGATTAAAAAGCATTTAGATTAGATTAATTTTGCAGTTTGGGTGACATCAGTTGCTCTGGACCCAGAGCCAGGCCCTGCGTCTGAAAACACACTGTGACAAGAGCTGGGAAACAAACCAAAGCCAGTCCAAATGAGGCTATGGACTTACACACATTTCCAGATGTTCTCACTTAACAGTTTGGGATTTTCACATTCCCTTTCTGAAGCCACAGCTGACTGAAACAAGGCCCCTCTGACCACCAACAATCACTCTAGCACCCACATTCTTACACAGGCCAAGAACATCACACCCATCACATATGTTAACATGACAAAGTGATATATGTTGTCCGGAATATACAGATTCATTGAAAGATCATATACAAATAACTGGTCATTTTCTGTTTCTTGTTGCTGTCCAATGACTGGCCTGTTCAACTTGATCATGTTTATTGTATTTGACAAAAGATGTGGTTCCGAATTGCTTTACTCCAAACCAAATCCCTGTTTACAATGTACATGACAGCATGCGCTTGTCTGACATGCAAATCTCCGACAGCACTTTCAGTTTGGATAAAACCAGCCCTGTCACTCTTGACTGACCACACCCCATTGTAGTGTCTCCAGAGCCCAGGCCACGTTTTCATCTGTCAGAGCTGCTGTGCTGCAATACATGAGAGAGAGGGATTACAATTGCAGTGTAATTACAAAACAGAAAAATGCACCTCGGCCCGTATGCAGCAGAGCTACAGTTAAACATATCCTGAGGCTGAGCTGAGGAGGACGCAGTCAGTCTGGCTTTGAGAATGTGGCGCTTGTACGACATAAGAGCCGTAATGGAAGTGTCAGGAAACAGCCCTCTCCCCTTTCTCGTGACTAACAAAATGATGTCTCGATAGAAGCAGCGTTTATTGAGCTGCTGTTGTAATTATACATATGGAAAGATCATTTATTATTCTGCTTTTGCTGATTTATGGTAAAAGGCTGCAGTAAAAAACACATACTGGAATTGAGTGGTGGTGGTGGTGGTGGTAGTTGGTGGTTGGTGGTGGTTGGTGGTGGTAGTTGGTGGTTGGTGGTGGTGGTGGTGTGGTGGTGGTGGTTGGTGGTGGTAGTTGGTGGTTGGTGTGTGGTGGTGGTGGTGGTGGTTGGTGGTTGGTGTGGTGGTGGTGGTGGTGGTGGTGGTGTGGTTGGTGGTGGTGGTGGGTGTGGTGGTGGTTGGTGGTGGTGGTGGTGGTGGTGGTGGTGGTGGTGGTGGTGGTGGTGGTGGTGGTGGTGGTTGGTGGTTGGTGGTTGGGTGGTGGTGGTGGTGGTGGTGGTGGTTGGTGGTGGTGGTTGGTGGTGGTTGGTGGTTGGTGGTTGGTGGTTGGTGGTTGGTGGTTGGTGTTGTAAACATGAAATCCTCTCTGGCTGCTTCTCCTGCAGTTACATTACATTGAATGTTCCTTCACATACAAATTAATGGAGGTCTACTGACTTATATGTCTATGGTCAGAGGCTGTTGGCACAGATTGTTAGCCTCACTTCAATCCTTCTGCCCCAGGGCAACTGGGGTTGTATCTTACCACCACTGAGTATGAGAAAGCACTACATTTGACTAAAGCCATTTCGAACCATTTCCAGCTGTTGTCGCTGTTTGAACGTGAGCAAGGGGGTCTAGGATGGTTCTTGACTACATAGAGACCTGGCAATTATGGGGACTATTGTTATATGCAAAATCCCCTTTAGATGGAAATCCTCGGTCTTTGAATGTGAAATTTCTAAGAGTTGGAGTTGCCTCTGGTTTACACGCTCATCTGGCTGGTGAAGCAGGTGTGCATTGTTAAGCTCTAGTGGTGCAAGTGTGCTGGAGCCCTCAGTGCTGCACGGCCCCCGCTGGAGAGACTCTGGGGCCTTGCATCTGCTCCGCCTGCAGGAGATGGGAAACATCACTCCTCATGTCTAATTAAAGCTGCAGACTGAGGAGTGGAGCCATGTCAGAGTCAGTGGAATGAAACACAAGGCCCTAGTCTTCTCTTCTGGGGCCATTTAGACGTTCCCCTGGGAGCCACCTCCAGTGACATCTCCTAAACTTTGGAGAGCTAGACAGTGTGGCAGACTGCTGTCAGCTGCACCAGATAGCGCCGCAGTTAGCCTTTAGCCTCATGAAATCCCAAACACCTTTATACAAATTAGGGCTGGAGAAAATGTGCAAACAAAAGATAAAATATGTGGAGAGCCTGTCCATTTTGAGCTGTGTTCATCCCTGTGCACATGTACTTTCACAATGTTTAATTTGACATTGCTGTTTTCAAAGCGTTGTCTTCTGCACTTTTTTAAGCACAAACACAGTACTTCAACAGCACGTCTTTTACAGCGTTTTCCTTCGTCAAACGTCCTCTCTTCTAAAGCTGTAGCGTTAGTAACCCACAGCGTTAGAGTTAGTCAGTCCACAAGTGTGTGTGTGTGTGTGTGTGTGTGTGTGCTATATAAATGCTTAATATATAAAGCATGAATATGTTGTTTTATGTTTTGTTGATTGACACAATTCAAGATGAGCATGTAGTCCTAATGTCTCCTATCCTATCCTAAATCAGTCTTCAAAAAATGTAAATCTGGGCCTACCATTGTCACAAACAATGTGTAGAGGCAGTGTGACTCTGTGCCACACCAGCTACAAAGCTGCACATTTAAAAGGGCATTTCTAAGGGGGTTTCACCTGAAATGAGCCCAACACTCCAGTAAAAGCTCTCAAATATTCCTTAATTGGACATGATCCTGTCAAAAGACTGTTCCTCCTTAATTTGCAACACATGGCATTGCTGATTACAGGTTTTGAATAGGCAGAAAAACCCACAGAAGCACATATAGTGCCTAATAGTGGCCGCTACACAAGGCGACATTAATATGGGCACTGCTGATAACAAAATGGTGGCTGAATGAAAAAGGTGTTAAAAACATCTGCATTATTAAAAGTTGGCATGTTAAATCATTTTGTGAACCATTGCAATTGATAAGGACCACAGTTTAGTTTTTTGTTTTCTTTTTTGCCAACCCCTACATTCAAGAGTTTTATTTCATGTGTGCAAAGACCTGTGCATACTGTCTCTGTTAATAAACCTGCTTACTGTACAAGGCGCAGATGACATTTGATTGGACTTTTCTAATCATCTCCAAATGACCAGGCTCGATTAGTGCTTTCACTTCTGTGTTCTTCCACACATCTGCCCCCCCTTCACCGACAGCACGCATTAAGAGGCACTGAGTCATGTGCAAGCCAAGCATGAAGCAAACACTGATGCCAAATGTACCAGACAACATTTGGAACAAGCCACACTGCCCACCACGGTAAACCTCGGAGCAGGGCAAAACAATAGTTTGAGTGAAGAACAGATTGGATAAAGATATCCAATATGGATGTTTAGTGGCATTCGTGCAGGATGCTTTATGGCAGAGTTTCTCAAACTTTTTCTGGCATGCCCCCTTTGGCAGATAAAACAATGTATCCACGTCCCCCAACAGCCTCAAGAAATAATACAGTGTGATAAATAAAACAATACAAAGTGCAACTACATAATCCTATATTAGCCTGAAATAACAATACTACGGTAATTAGAGTTTAAAAGGCATTTATTTTCAATGTAATTTCAGACTCAGAATGAGTTTATTGCCATTGTCAATGAACAAAATTCACAAACATAGGAACTTGTCTCAGCATGAAGGTGCAACATAGAACACTGAGTAATAATAAAATAACATATATTCAATCAAAAAGGGCATTAAGAAACAATTTAAAAATTACTATAACATTTACAGACTGCCTGCCTTTCTTTGGTTGGAAGCTTTGAAGAAATGGCACAGCAGAGAGCGTCATTGCCCTACCAGTCACCTGTCTGCAGTGGGACAGCGCAGAATTGGCGCTCCACTGCGGTGAATGAAATGTTTCAAGGAGAACACGCACAGCGTTATTTCTTGGTCACCGTGGACCCTTTTTACTATTGCTGCTTTCTGTGCGGTGCTGACTCGTACCGCTGCTTTTATTTTTCACATTTAACAAGAAAAGCACATGGGATCTCACATTCTTCAGATCCCAAAAGCGATGAACAGATTGCAAGTGAAATTTAATATTAATTAAAGCCCTTGCCCCCCCTTGCGACCGCAGGGTAAGAGCCACCGCGAAGAGCACACCTCTTATTCTGCCACCAACAGTACCAACTTTCTACTACTTCATTCAACATTTTCACGGCCGCACGGTTCAAGATAGAGTTATTTCCCATCGGCTTTTATGTTCAGTGTGATGTGGAGAATAATGACATAGTTTATGACAAAGTAAATGTTTTCATCCCATTCAAAATGCCTGTCAGCCAAAACGTATGTAAGTCTATGGCCGATTTCAGTGGTGATGGTACCATATATTAAAGTGAAGACAACAAAAAGTATTTACAACAACAGGATCAATAACAATAACACCATATATACAGACTGCAGTAGTAATAACCAGTTTGAATGAGGGAAGTTCATTTGAGCTGGTATCGAGTTCAAGGAGGAGAAAATAAATAAGTCTAATTGCAGCAATATGGGCAAATCCAATCGAATGTCTGAAGCAGCAACCCACGAGGTTTTAGTCAATTCCAAGTGTGATGACCAAGATGACTAAGTGTGCAAATGTAACATTCAGACTTTTTAAAAGCGAGTGGTGGGGGACAGGCTGTGTCAACCTCCTACCGGACCATGGGAGAAGATTGTAGGCTCAATGTGTCGCTGCTCGCCATCAAATAAGCACCTGGCCTGCACTGGATAAACAGGACCAAATCAATTAGCAGGAAAAGGCTAGACATTAGCTATGAAGATCTTTAACTAGTAACAGGTTTCAATGTGTAAAAATTATATATATATATATATATATATATATATATATATATATATATATATATATATATATATATATACTGTGTGCGTGTGTGTGTATATATATGTAAATGCATATGTGTGTGTGTATATGTGTATATATATATATATATATATGTATATATATATGTATGTATATATATGTGTATATATATATGTATATATGTATGTATATATGTGTGTATATGTATGTATATGTATATATATATATATGTATATATATATGTATATATGTGTGTGTGTGTGTGTATATATATATATATATATATATATATGTATATATGTATATATGTGTGTATATATATATATATATAATGTATATATGTATATATGTGTATATATATGTGTATATATATGTGTGTGTGTATATATATATATACACACACACACACATACGTATATATACACATATATATTGTACATTTGTACATATATATTGTACATATATTTTTACATTCAAAATTTACTATGACCACACCTGAATGTGTATCAGCTTCATACTGATAACCATTTCCTCAGGTTTTGTGTCTTGTGGACAAATTTGACGTGTTTTCGATGAAAACTATAGGAGGAGATGTCAAAAGTACGACGAGTTGCACTTTTGTCAGCGCCTTGTTGATCCAACATGGCGGACTTCCTGTATGATTTAGGGCGGGGTCATGATATAATTTTTTTACATGTTGTCACATGAACTATTTTTTGGAGTGAACGTCATATTCAATATTACATTTTTGATGTGGCGCTACTGAGCCATCTTTCAGTATTTTTCACGGGGTCTTCACTCTCAAAATTAGAACTCACTGAGTTTTAATTTTTGATACCACTCACAAGCATATTCATCCTAGTTTACTACTTGATTTTTGCGTTTATCTGGCCCCCGGATACGATTTTAATAAGTCCCTCGCCGGGACAATTCTCGTGCTTTGGCTGCCATACTTCCCCCAGCATAGTTGCTCCTAGGGCAGCATAGCTGGGAACTGTAGGTTTTTATTTCTGTTCCTAACTGGCCTGACCATAAGCCATTTCAAAGAGGAACGTTTTAAGCAAGCCTGGTCTTAAATGAAAGAGACTGTGTCGGCCTCTTGTAACATGGACACGGAGCTGATTCCACAAACACAGGAGCTTGGTAGCTAAACGGCTCTACCTCCTACTGTGCTTTTAGAGACTCTTGGAGAGTCCAGCATTTTTGGAGTAGAAGCACTCTGTTTGGATGATAAGGTACTATAGCAATCTTTGCAGGTAGGATGGGGCCAGGTGCCATTTATGGCTTTGTAAGTCAGGAGGAGGAGTTTAAATTTGATTTTAAACTCGAACAGGAGCCAGTGGAGAGACTCGAGCACCGGCGTTAATGTGCTTTTCTTTTGCACTTCCTTCTTCTTTTATGTCTTGAACTAAATTATTTTGGTGATTTCTGCCATGTCTTTGTGATTTTAATGCATTTTTTCCTGTTGTGTGAAGCACTTTGAATTGCCTTGTGTACGAATTGTGCTCTACAAATAAACTTGCCTTGCCTTGCCTCTTCTTTTCTTTTCTTTTCTTTTCTTCTTTTAGGTCCTGTTTCTCATCTTGGACCAGTTGAAAGCTTTTTATGGAGCTTTTAGGACATTCTGCGAGCAGGGAATTACAGTAGTCTAATCTAGATGTAACAAATACATGGATATGTTTTTCAGCATCGCATTTAAGCAAGAATTTTCTGATTTTAGCTACAGCAAGAAATTTGAACACCCTGCGAGTTTCCAAGTTCTCCCAGTTAGAAATTGTGGAGGGGTCTGAAATTTTCAATCATCGGTGTATTTCCACTGTGAGAGACAGAATCTAAAAAATGAAATCCGTAAATCACATTGTATGATTGTTTTTGTTTTGTTTTGCTTGGAAATTTGTTCAAAAAAATGGGCGTGTTTACTCAAAAGTTTCATGTCAGAGGTTCTGGTCCGGACGAGACGGCGCATGGGCCCGGATTCGGACCGGAGTCCGCCTATTAGTGACCTGGGGCATAGATGCCACCTCACTCACCCCATGGCAGTGCCCCGGCCCAGAGCTCTTGTCTCGTTAGAGCAATATCAGTGTACAAACATGACAGACTCATGTACTTTCAAACAGCAGCATTAACAGTCTCTTTGTAAAATGAGTTCAACAATACCTTGAGAATGTTGTTGAGATTGCGATTTCTTTTCATCGTCAAGTCTTTTCTTTCGTTCTTCCGCACCGGAAGGATATATTATTCTTTTGGACATGATGACCCAGTTCTGTTGTGTTTATGTCTTGCTTTCATTCTGCACAAAGAAATCAGCGCAGGTCAGGTGCCTTGGTTACCAGTTTGTAATTTCAAATAAATGCTGTGTGTACGTTATATGTTACCTCTGTGTGCGCTGCTGCGCTAGCAGCACTACTACGCTGTTTGTGCAACAACAGTGCTACTACGCTAGTGGCGCACCCTGAGCTTGCACTTCGCATAAGTCAGGTTGCCAGATTGGGGGCCCTTTGAACACCTCGGGGCCCTAAGCGGCTGCTTAGTTCGCTCATAGGCTGGGCCGGCCCTGCTCGAGGATTACCAACTGCTGGTCTTTCTTGGCCCAGGCAATGTGCTTTC
This sequence comes from Chaenogobius annularis, assembly GCA_015082035.1. Taxonomy (NCBI): domain Eukaryota; kingdom Metazoa; phylum Chordata; class Actinopteri; order Gobiiformes; family Gobiidae; genus Chaenogobius; species Chaenogobius annularis. The sequence continues at coordinate 740,083 of BJKM01000206.1, read as the reverse complement.
TATTGTGATGGGGGACCGCAACTCCTGAGCCCAAAATTAGCTCAGGAATGACCTTCTCAAGAAACTTTTCAGTATTTCTTCTCCTTCCAGTAGTCCCACAAGTCTGATATTGCTCCTACTAGATCTGGACTCCAAATCCAGGATCTTACTTTTCATATTCTTGACCCTCCGAAGTGCCAATACCTCAGCCCGCAGGGCCAGCAGCTCATCTGTATTGTTTGAAATACACTGCCCAGCCTTAATTATGTGTGTTCCATCCGCTTCTACCGCGTTTGACTCCTTTTGTCATAGTGTACTTACTATGTACACAAGAATTGACGGTTAAATTTACAGATGTAGTGCAGAAAGTGACAGTGCAGCGAGTGATTGATTATATTGTAGTTAAAGTGGCAGGCGTTTTTAGACGTGTTTATGAGTCCAACGGCAGAGGGAAAGAAACTATTCTTGTGGCGAGAGGTTCTGGTCCGGATGGAACGTAGCCTCCTGCTTGAGGGCAGTGGCTCAAATAGTCCATGTCCAGGGTGAGAAGGGTCAGTTGTGATCCGACCTGCTCGTCCTAGAGCTCTGGAGACGTACAGGTCCCTGGATGTGGCTCCAGCGTACCACAGCGTACCAGGATCACGTATCATTCTTGTATCATAATGGACAGTTGGTTTGAGGCGATCTTTTCTCCTCCTTCCGACAAGTGCGAGCTTGGAAACCCCAGTTCGGAGACGGAGTTTTGATTACCGGCGGAGAGCAGGCTGTCAGCAGCTGAGTCGGCCCTGCATGCCATGTTAGCCTTGTTAGCTTGTGAGGGGGCTGTCTTCCACCGAAGCTGCGGACCGTCAGCTTTGTTTGTTTACTTCCCGTAATGTTACCAGTGTTGAGTTTTCTGTTTTTGCTCATCTCTCGCTCCTCATTACTTGGGATTTTTTTCGGTTGAACTGTGTTTTTCAAGATAAGTTTCGGCCGCAACAGAGTGAGCATGCATCCACTCTAATGTCGAAACGGAAGTCTCCACATTGTATGATTTTTAAATAATTTATTTGTATGGTATTGCTGCTAATAAGTATTTGAACACCTGCCAATCAGCAAGAATACTGTCTCTCAAAGTCCACCTCTTCACTTTATTAATCTAAATTAGTAGCACCTGTTTGAGCTCAGTAGCAGCATAAAGACCCCTGTCCACCCCACAATCAGTCAGACTCAAATTACTACCATGGGCAAGGCCAAAGAGCTGTCAAAAGACACCAGAGACAAAAACGGTAGATCTCTACAAGGATGGACAGGGCTACAGGGCAATTGGCAAGCAGCTTGATAAAAAAAGATAAACTGTTGGAGAAATTGTTAGAAAATGGAAGAGGCGAAATAAGACTGTCAATCTCCTTCGGACTGAAGTTCCATGCAAGATCTCATCTCGTGGGGCATCAATGATGACAAGAAAGGTGAGGAATGAAGCCAGAACTACACGGGAGGAGCTGGTCAATGACCTGAAAAGAGCTGGGACCACCATTTCAAAGGTCACTGTCGGTAATACACTACGCTGTCATGGTTTAAAATCATGCATTGCACAGAAGGTTCCCCTGCTTAAGTCAGCACAAGTCCAGGCCCATCTGAAGTTTGCCATTGACCATCTGGATGATCCAGAGGATTCACTACAGAACTTTTTGGTATAAACTCCACTCACCATGTTTGAAAAAGAAGGATGAGTACCATCCCGAGAACACCATCCCTACTGTGAAGCATGGGGGTGGAAACATCATGCTTTGGGGGTGCTTTTCTGCACAGGGGACAGGACAACTGCACTGTATTAAGGAGAGAATGAATGGGACCATTTATTGCGAGATTTTGGACAACTTCCTTCCCTCAGTCAGATCACTAAAGATGGGTCGTGACAATGACCCGAAGCACACAGCCAGGATAACCAAGGAGTGGCTCGGTAAGAAGCATATCAAGGTACTGGAGTGGCCTAGCTAGTCTGAAGAGCTGAAACTCCATATTGCTCAGCAACTGGCCCATACCTGACAGATCTAGAAAAGTGTGTGTCTGTGTGCAAACCTGGCCAAGAACTACAGGAAACATTTGACCTCTGTAATTGTAAACAAAGGCGCGACCGCCGGACCACGCCCTACCTCGTGGAAGGACAGGATTCCGCCGGCCTCGAAGTGGAATCTCAGGGCTCCCCCATGTTGGAGGGAGGTGAGGAGATCACAACGGTTGGTCCTCATGATGTGTGAAATCAAGCGTATAATGCAATCTGACATGGCGTCACTGAGAGCGGAAATGAGAGCAGCTGGTGGCGTGGCCCAATTCAACCAATTTGAATGTGACATAAGGGAGATGAAAACGGGGGGGAGGGGGAAACGGGGCACACAGTGATGAAGCTGAACTACATATCTCAGACAATACCAGGAATCAGGGAATCAGGGATCAGGATATATTTATTGCCATTGTCAGTGAAAATTCACAACATAGGAATGTGATTTGATGACAGATACGGCATGACAGACATGAATAAATCCGGACAGGCGTGCGGCACCTACTGGGGAACTTGAACTCTAGGAAAATGAAATACAGTTTCAGCATAAGCATAACAATAATACACAGTATACAGCACATATTTTGAATACATTGCGCGAGGTCACGCGCAGAATTTTTCAGTGGATGTTGGGGAGGGTCACAAACAAGAGAAGAAATAGATAAGGGGAAGTGCAGACGGTGAAAGTGAAAGCCAAATATCTGTTGTTTGTGTGTGTGTGGCTCGGTTTCATTGGCTGTCCAGCTGGTCTCAAGGCCAAGGCCGGGAGAAAAGACAAGGGAAGAAACAGGAAGAATTGGAACATAACGGGGAAAAAATACTTTTTAATACATTTGTTTGATCAGTCCAATAATTTCTGGTCCTCTGTGTAGCGATCCGTTTGTGCCATTGAGTTACTCCATCTTTCCCAAAGTTCTACACGCTATACCCAGTATCTGGGTGAATTTTCCTGTCTTCCCAATTTTCCGATTGACCAAGGCGACTCCAAACCCAATTAGGAGGAATCCCGCTATCATAAATCCAAATACGAATAGGTCTTCTACGTCTTCCACGAGCAAGGGCTCGATGCATATGACCTGCCAGTTATTCCAAGAGTACCATACGTACCCGGCGGCGTCCGTACCGTCGGGACAGGTGGCTTCTCCCGGAGCAGCTTTTCTTGGGGAAAAAACTTTATCCAATGCACTCAGAGACCAATCAATCAGATTAATTTTCCCAGAGATCAGCAGGTGAACACGCGACCCGCGAGTAGAGAGGAAAAAATTGACGAGACAACGCAAAGTAGCAGCAGAGTGGGAGCAGAGAGAAAACACGTCTACACTGGAGGAGAGCTGAGCAAGATCAGATACGAATGATGAGTGCAAACACTGAGGGCAGAGATGGCGGCGCTGCAGACTTGGTGAGGCTGCGGGCGGCGAACAAGAATAGGAAAAGTAAGTAAGGATTTGGAGTCCAGGTCTCGTAGAAACAATATCAGACTTGTTGGGGTACCTGAGAGGACGGAAACAACACTGAAAGTTTCCTTGAGAAGGTGCCCCCAGAGCTCACCCTTATCACAAAATAAAGAGCACATCACCTGGGCAAAACAAGACCAGCAAGTGATAAACCAATCCTTATAATAATGTTTCTTAACAAGAAAGAAATGTGTCATGAGGGCTGCAAAGGTTAAAGGAGAGCTCCAGTTCAAAAGCAAGCGCGTCTTCTTTGCCCCAATATCCCATACGAGGTTTGTTACAGAGAGAAAAGTTCCGCCACATCTGGGCGACTCTTCTTGTGTCTTAAGCACATGCTCAGAACACCGGGAGAGGCAGCGATGCTCCTCAGAAAGATGGAAAACACAGAGAACTGACCAACAAGGAAAGGCAAGGCAAGGCAAGTTTATTTGTAGAGCACAAGGCAATTCAAAGTGCTTCACACAACAGGAAAAAAATGCATTAAAATCACAAAGACATGACAGAAATCACAAAATCTTAATTTAAAAGTGCCATTTTTCAGGCTATCCGTCAAATAGTTCAAGACATAAAAGAGAAGAGTGCAAAGAAAAGCATTTCAGTCATATGCACAGCCGAACAAAACAGTTTTTAGCTTCGATTTGAACATTGCCAGAGTAGAACCGGTCTCACATCCTCAGGAAGACTGTTCCAGATTTTAGCTGCATAAAACTGAAACGCAGATTCCCCATGTTTAGTCCTGACTCTGGGCACCAGCAGGAGGCCGGTCCCTGAGGTCCTCTGAGTCCGAGATGGTTCATATGGCACTAACATGTCCGAGATGTACTTTGGTGCTAGGCCATGGAGAGACTCGTATACGAGCAGAGCTGCTTTGAAGTCTATTCTCTGAGCCACAGGGAGCCAGTGCAGAGACCTGAGCACAGGACTAATGTGATCGTACTTCCTGGTTCTAGACAGGACCCGGGCAGCAGCGTTCTGGGGGGATCCAGGGCTGCTCTGAGGGCAGGAGGTGTGGACCATTTCTCTTAAACAGGTCCCTCTTTTCCAGATATAGATAGAAGTTTTCAATCTAGTGCAATCCTCCAGGCGCACACTGCTGAAGCAGCCGGCTAAACTTGTTTATCTTCCTGTCCATGTTTGGAAGAGGTCCACTTATGAATGTTTTGATTTCCATTTTATCAAGCACGTCGAATAACTCCAAGAAGTCTCTTTTCAAAACTTCAGTCTCTTCGCGTCGTGTGTCCACTGCGCCCACGTGCACAATCAGCTGTTTAACTCCTTTATGTTTGGCCAAAACATTAGAAATACGTGACGTAATCTCAGTGACTGTGGCGCTGGGAAAAGAATGTGTTTTCATTTTTTTCATGCATCACGTGACTTATCTGCACATCCCCAATCAAGACGACCGATCTTTAGAAGTTTTGGGAAGGACACAGAGTCAGTCCGGTTTTAGGTTGAAAGTAGCTTTTCTTCTTGTAAAAATGTGGACTTCTTACCACTGGATGACACAGGGATTGTATCGTTCAGTCCTTTTTCAGATTCCAAAGCAAATATCCGTGCTTGTAGCTCATGAATTTCTTGTTGAAATTTCCAACAGCGTTTACAAGAGTTCGTTTCTCTTCTCACGGACATGTCGCTGGTTCGTCAGATTTGTTAATTAAAACTCCTTGGTTGACATAAAAAGTCATAATAAAAAATGTTTGGAAGACAAAATCTGATTAAAAAGCAAAATTGATAAGGAAAGCAGCTGTAGCAAGCAGGAAAGCGTCTGCACTCTTCGGAAGCAGGAACAAGAGCTTAATAAATCCCTGTTGCTTTTGTACAGAAAGAAAATGGTGTGATTTATTTATTTTCTCATCAGACATTACGATGCATACTGGCCGTCAGCTCAGTACATAAACTTTGTGTCTAGTTACATCCACTAGTCAGAGTACCAAATGTGGGAGATTGGATTTGGGGGAAAAAGGAAAAATACATGCAGGGGGCTGCGGCACTTAATAAAAACTCCTCTCCTAGTTGTAAAGAAGCCATCATATCTCTAATACCTAAAGAAGGGAAGGACCAACTTGACTGTGCCTCATACAGACCCATTTCTATTCTGAATGTGGACTATCGTTTATACACCTCAATTATGTCCAAAAGAATAGAACAAATACTCCCAAATGCATTCATTACCAAACGACAAATACAAGACGACATAAGACAATCCTTCCACATAATGGATCATATACAAAAACAACAAAACAAAGTCGTATTAGTTTAGACGCTGAGAAGGCTTTTGATTCTGTTAGCTGGACTTATTTATTTAATGTGCTGAATACATTTAAAATGGACATCTTAATTATACAAAAAATTGGCGCTCTTTACGATGGTCCAACATCAAGAATTATTATCAATGGTCATCTGACTGGTCCCTCCTCCTCCACCTCCTTTTTACTTTGTATTTGGAACCATTGTCCCAATTTATTAGACAATCAAAAACAATTCATGGAGTTACACTTGATGGGACGGAACATACAATTGCCTGCTGCAGATGATGTTCTATTATATTTGACTAAACCAGAAATGTCCGTGCCCAATGTGATGCATTTTCTTCCAAAAATGTGTTCAGTGTCTGGATACAAATTAAATGTACAAAAAACTGAAATGATCTCATTCTGGCAAACCCATTCTGGCAAATGGAATCTCCTAGATATTTAGGTGTGGTACGCCATAAAGTACTAGTAAAAATTCTGGAGAAAAATGATACCTACCCATGTATCTCTATCTGTTCCAGACTCTTTCGGTTTCCATTCATGACCCTAATGATGATACACTGAGGACAGATGGGGAAAAAGAGATTAACTTTGTTCTGACTGAGGAAGAGTGGGAAAATATACGTCTCAGTGGAGAACCACACTCCCTGAGTCCGAGGCATTCTGGAGACGCCTCAGGCATTCTCATGCTTATAAAGGGACTCAGGGAGGAGGGAGTCAAAGTCAGTGAACAATAGGTCCATCTCAGTTGGTTTCTATGGCCCATTATTAGAGGTCCCGCCCTGTGGGCAGGGTTTTCACAGAGTAGGATATAAACTTGAGTTCTCAGACTTGTTTCACAATGACTCTTGGATGAGAGTTGAAACGTTTTGTTTTTCTAAATCAGAGTCCAGAAGACTACAACTGAATCTTTTTCTACAATGGAACACTCCTGGACGAATGAGGGATTACTACTGTTATTGTACCTTGAGATTTGTTAAATATGGTAAATGAAAGCTTCTAGATATAATGAATTCTGTGAATAAAGTGTATTATTTTGGAATGGGACAAACGATTCTCACATGAGGATACAAGACACAAGATCGGGTCAACGAGCTTTTGACATCATTTATATTACAGTTTAGATTTTCTATTTTTTATGTTTTCTTTATTTTATATATTTATTGTCATTGTGGCACTGCGTTTGTGGACTACAGCTTCTTAAGAGATGTAACACACTATCGTTTAAAGATAATTTTTCTCATGTGTTCACAATCTTTAACTCGTAAAAACTTGTGGCATGAGATCTTGTCCCACCACCAGTATCTAAATCTGAAATGTTGATTCATAATGCCACCTTCTTTATGATGAACCATCTTTTATTCAGGAGTATCTGATTAATTGCTGTAAACCTAATTTGAAAAAAATAAATATAATACATATTAAAACATATTACACAAAGTTTAAAATCCATGTATTGTTCATTCTTTAGTTGTTGTTTTTTTTTAACCCAAATCCAAAAAAGAGAAGAACTGTTTTTATGTTTTTATGTTTTAAACAAAACTTCACAAAAACTAAATTCAAAAGTGGTAAATTTTTTAAATGTTTAAATGTTGTGATTTTGGGCGTTACAAAAATAAATTGAATTGAATTGAATTGAATTGAAATTCAAATGTTTGTATATTGCATAACATTATCAGCTGATTGATATTACCAAGAGCGGATGCGCTCTGTGCCCCAGATCCACATGTTCCCGGTTCACAGCCCAGCCCGCTAAACCTCTTTACTTATACACAATAGGAAAAAAACCTAGGTAGCTTTTGGGCTTAGTATTTGAAATTTCACTGGAAGCCGCAGTGCCAGGAGAGGAAGAGGAGCTGATAGAGTGAGCTCATTCACCTCTTCATGGGTCTGTCTAATGCTACAGCAGAAACGTCTGTTCATGTTCTCATGCATCTCTTTTGACTCAACTTCCCTCAAATGCGTAACACCACGCACTGCTCACGTGTTTGAACGTGATAGTGTCAGAAGAGTTTCAAAACCTCTGATGATGAGGGCGATCCACGGGTGGGACATTGGACTTTTTCTTGGATTTATAGATTCCGCCTGGACTATTTAACTTTATTACAAGTCCATTAATCTCATTGTTAGTGAATTTACCTTCATCTTTAAAAAACAAATTGTCAAAACCCGAGTAAAGCTCAAACTCGTGTCAGTCAGACCATCCTTCCAGACGCTTTAGTCAGGCTTTTTAAGAAAAATTGGCCACCAGCATAAGTCAAATCTGTGGTTACAGGCACAAGTACTGCGAGTGGTTGTGTCATTGTAGTGCACAGGCCTACAAAGAGCTGAAAGCAGCAGTGAAATCACTCTGAGTATGTTCTATTTACAGCCTGCTCACATTTACATCAGCCACTTCTGCCAAGTTTAGCCTCATCATCATTTACTGCAGGCAAGAGACCTCACACTTACAGCCATGGGGTTACACACACACGCACATACATGGATGCACACACACACACACGCACACACACGCACACACACACACGCACACACGTCTCTTTATGTAAAGGCCTCTAGCACGTGAGTTAAAGAGAATATATTATGACAAATGTACTTTTATGAGCTTTTAATCATGTCACTATGGTGCTCCCTCATCATTTACTCAGATTTGGAGTTTGTTGTTGTTCTCTCTCTGGTCTTGTTTTGTTTATTGTTTTAATCGTGTATTTATTTTTTCATTGTTCTTTAAACATTTTGGGGGGGGAATCCTAATGAAAAAAAAGGAAAGGCTTATCACAATTAAGGGGCGGGGCTTATCACTACAGCGAGGCGGGTCTATCACTATGAAGAGGCAGGGCTTATCCCATGAAGAGGTGGGGCTTATCACTATGGAGTGGCGGAGCTTATCACTATGGAGAGGAGGGGCGTATCACTATGGAGAGCCCCTCCCCCTGGCCCTCATTTTGAAGGAAAAGGGGTGAGGCTAAGGCAGCGCCCCCCTTCTCTCCGCCGCTACTATACCACTGTCACGATTATCAGCAAAAAGAAAGGAAACATGTATATTGTATTTTTTCATGTTTAAACTTTATATTCCTGTGAGAGGAACATTTGGTTTTATAACAATGAACTTCCCTTTAAAACAGCACATTCATTGTGTGTACATAATATAAATGTAAGCTTATCGGCCCCTCATTGTAGCTCTTTTAAGCATTATATCATTTATTAGTGAGATGAGCTCCATGGTAACGCTCAGGGGAGGGGCTTGAGACTTTGAGAAAGTCCTTAGGCCAACGACAAACAGATTTATGGAGAATAAAAAAGCGTTTACAGGTAAGATTAAGCTCTGGAGCTACCTGTCTCCTCTTCTCCTCCTCTTCTCTTCTCCTCTCCTCCTCTTCTCCTCATCTTCTCCTCCTCTTCTCCTCTTCTCTTCTCCTCTCCTCCTCTTCTCCTCATCTTCTCCTCCTCTTCCATACTTATTCTCCTCCTCTTCTCCTGCTTTCTCCTCCGTTCTCTCCTCTCTCTCCTCCTCTCCTCTCCTCTTTCTCCCCTCTTCTCCCTCCTCCTCTCCTCCCTCTTCCTCCCCCTGACTCTCTCTCTCTCCTCCTCTTCTCCTCCCCTTCTCCCTCTCTTCTCCTCCTCTCTCTCTCTCTCCTCCTCCTCTCTCCTCTCTCCTCCTCTTCTCCTCCTCCTTCTCCCTCTTCCTCCTCTCCCTCCTCTTCTCTCCTCCCTACTCTTCTCCTCTCCTCCTCTTCTCCTCCTCTCTCTCCTCTTCTCCTCCTCTTCTCTCTCCTCTCCTCCTCTTCTCCTCCTCTTCTCCTCCTCTTCTCCTCCTCTTCTCTTCTTCCTTCTCCTCCTCTCTCCTCTTCTCCTCCTCTCTCTCTCGCCTCTCTCGCTCTTTCTCTCTCAGCTCATGGCTCCACTTTCGGCTCGCGCTGATTGGTCGCTTTGCGCACTAGCACAGTCAGCGGTGCGGTCCCTCGCTCTGCTCCGTGTAAACACCGTGTTAAAAAAAGCTACTTACTGACTGTAGCTCACGCTGTTCACTCGCGACTAGTGTGGACCCCCGTGTGTGTAAAGGACCGGTCGTTCAGTGTGTGTTTATCCAGTCTTGTCGACACGCTGGGCTGCGCGTGTGCGCACATCGTGTTGCGCTTTGGAGACATTTCTGCGATTAACCACAAGATTCCAAAAACCCACAAAGAACCCATCGTGGCCATAAATAATCGCGATGATTTGAAAAACCGGTTAATCGTGGCACCCCTGCAATTACACTTTATTCTATACCATTTTACTTTCAAAATGAGAACCAGAAAATTCAAAATCACAAGCGCCCCCCCAGGCATCACACTGCGCCCCCCTCCCCAAGCTTATTTGAACCTTTCTTGTGATTTACTGTGCAATCCGTTTTCAGACACAGTTTTGTGTGCAGATCATCTGTGCCTCAGACTGGAAACTACGACTCAAGGTTTCATTATGTTCTTGGTATTGTGAATGTGAGGGGCATGAACTGTCTTTTGTTTGTTTTGATGTGTCTTTAAGCCCATTGCTTGTCCAACATGCATTTGGACAATAAATGCTAATCTAATCCAAAAACAAAATAACTCCCGAACTCCCAAAACATATTTTAAATCAACCAAAATGTCCCTGCAGCTACGACCAAACCTCTCTTAAGTCCATTATCCCTGGTGTTATGGAGCCACACTCTCCATCCGTAACGGCTGCTTGTTAACCACGGGCGAGGAAGTCAAAGGCAGTGAGCAATGCGCTGATCCCTCATGTACAGGGAAAATAAATATTGTGAACACACACTTGCTCCATGCACAAAGACTGCAACTACACAGCTGGCTTATTTGGTCAGGCGATGGTGCGAGCGTGGCCCATTACTCGTCCTGCGGGGAGGAGGCAGCTTGGCTTGGGCCTAATGGATAGAACCATTACAGCCTGCACAAGCTATGCCTCACCATTAGATAAGGAATCAATTATATTTAGATGCCAGTGCCGCTTGTGGACAGGTCTGCAGCGGTGGCGACATGCTGCTGAGATGGAACACCAGCGGCACGCACGGCTAGCTTCCTAACACAGTTCAAATGGACAGAGTGGATATATGGACGTTTAGTAAACGTGGACAAAGTGGTACGTAAGCCTACAGTTGTCAGGGTGAGGCTTGTGGTGTGGAATTCACAAGACACGTTCTGTCCAAAACCATGTGTATCACCCTAACCCACCGTTATCCACAGGAGAAGCAAGCGTAGGAGCAGTGTTTAAGATGACCTTGTTAAACCCACGGTTCGTCTCAGTAATTGGATGGAGCTAAACCAACAGCTGCTCTGCTGATTGGATAATAGATCATTCAAAGCCAGACAATACAAACAAAGCATCACACCACATTATATTTCACTATGTGTTACACATGGGGTACAGGCTTCATGCTCAAAAAGCATCATTTAACAGGCCATGCTGGTTTGTCGATCTTGTCATCTCTCAGAAGCTAAGCAGGTCAGGGCCTGGTCAGTACTTGGATGGGAGACTTGGGCAACACCAGGAGATATTAGCGCTTGTAGCTTTAATTAGCACTGCCACTCAGCCTTCCACTCTTCACCTCTGCTGCAGGAGTCGCATAACCAGGCTCATGGCAGATGAATTCTCGCAATATTTGTTCCACTATCTCTTGAGAATCCATCTGGTCGGGCTCGTGCTGTTCGGTTTAAGCCGCTGTGGGCCTGACCAATCAGCGCACAGCATTGTAGTTTGGGTGGAAGTCAATAGGACGAACCTGATCAAACATGGTGACGCTGACAGACGTACCTAGGCCTACTTTAGCAGATTTAAAAACGTGCACATAGAAGCGGGGGAAGAGTCTGTGCTTTTCTCTGACTGGATTTAAAAACAGTTTGATTTCTCGGCTTGTTCCTGTTTTGGCGCTTTGACCAATCCGATTCAAATAGCCGTCATGACGTCCCTAACTGCTTTCGCCGAGAGCCTGTCCAGATTGATATTGTGTAGAACTCAATTCAATCTGGCAGAGCCACGTCAGGAGTCGCATCGTCAAGACCCAACCGCTCTTCCCAGAGCGTGTATCTTGGTTTTTCTATTGTGTGTGTATAGTTTCCTGGCCAAAACCCAGCTGAACCTGTCCTTGAGACTCTCGCAAGGTCAGCTGCAGGAAGAGGACAGCCATTGATTTCCTTTGGGCGGCGGCAGAAGTGTCCTCCTTCACAACAGTAGCTGTCTGTTCAGTGCACATGTGCAGTTGTTTAACACTCTACTGGTTGTGTCTTCACTGGGCAGAATACTGTTTTTGTACAGTGTGTGGCTCCTGTGTCTTTGCCTGAAGCACTTTGAGAAGAGAGCGGAGGCAAGGCAAGTTTATTTGAAGAAGTGCTTATGTGAACAGTCACTGTGTTACTAATGTGTTTAAATATTGCAGTGTGGTAAAGATACTGCAGAAAGTGCAATGTACTTTGATTTTAAGATGGAAATGGAAACTGTGTTTGCTCCCCAAGCGGCTGGAATTTGTGACACAGTTTGAGACCTTAAAATGATCGAAAAAACGGATGATTCTGTTTTATATTTTAACAACAAAGTGTCATTTTTACATTGCTGTTTTGAGATTTGTTCACAAAGTCGGACTTTTCAAACATTCAAATGTTTTGTGTTTTGAGTGAATAGTTCAGTGACAATAAAATCAGTGTCATTTTCCCTGTTTCACATGTGAACGGCATTCAAATAAACTTTAGCCAGTTTAGTTGTGCGAGTTGGTATTGTGCCTACAGCAGCATCACGTTGTTATCACAGTAGAGTATAGGTCATTGTACTTAAATGTATTGATGTATTTGTTTGAAAGGTACAATACAGTCTTGCATACAAACTAGACTGTGCAGGTGATAATGGATCGTAATGCTTTTTATTTCATTTTTATCCTTCCATCCCAATTTGAACTCAATGCTCAAATGTGGACATCTTGACAGTTTCAAAAATAGATATTTATCGTAGCATATGGGAAGACATTTGCAGCTGTGTGTCTTCACTTCAGACACATGCCATGTCTTCACAATAGAATATGGGGCATTTGTACAGTAGGTACTGTGCTGCCTTCACTAAACACACTAGAACATTGGCTCTGGACTTGGCAGACAAACTGTGGTCTCACTTAAGCGTGCTCTCCTGGACGTCCTCACAGGTCTCTGTCTCGTCTCCTCTGTCTCGCTCTGTCTCGGCTCTGTCTCGTCTCTGTCTGTCTCTGTCTCTCTGTCTCGCCTCTGTCTCACTGTCTCGCTCTCTCTCGTCGTCTGTCTCGCCTCTGTCTCGCCTCTGTCTCTGTCTCGTCTCTCTCGCTCTGTCTCGTCTCTGTCTCGCTCTCTGTCTCGCCTCTGTCTCGCCTCTGTCTCTGTCTCGCCTCTGTCTCTGTCTCGCCTCTGTCTCGCGCTCTGTCTCGTCTCTGTCTCGTCTCGTCTGCCTCTGTCTCGTCTCTGTCTCTCTGTCTCGCCTCTGTCTCGTCCTCTGTCTCGCCTCTGTCTCGCCTGTGACTCTGTCTCGCTCTGTCTGCCTCTGTCTCGCCTCTGTCTCGCCTCTGTCTCGCTCTCTCTGTCGCCTCTGTCTCGTCTCTGTCTCGCCTCTGTCTCGCTCTCTGTCTCGCTCTCTGACTCGTCTCTGTCTCGCCTCTGTCTCGCCTGTCTCGTCGTCTCTGTCTCGCCTCTCTCGTCTCTGTCTCTCTGTCTCGCCTCTGTCTCCTCTCTCGTCTCTGTCTCTGTCTCGCCTCTGTCTCGCTCTGTCTCGCCTCTGTCTCGTCTCTGTCTCGCCTCTGTCTCGCCTGTCTCGTCTCTCTGTTCGCTCTGTCTCGCCTCTGTCGTTCGTCTCGCTCTGTCTCGTCTGTCTCGCTCTCTGTCTCGCCTCTGTCTCGCTCTCTGTCTCGCCTGTCTCGCCTTCGTGTCGTCTCTCTGTCTCGTCTCTGTCTCGCCTCTGTCTCGCTGTCTCGTGACTCTGTCTCTCTCTGTCTCGCCTCTGTCTCGCCTCTGTCTCGCTCTCTGTCTCGCCTCTGTCTCGCCCTGTCTCGTCTCTGTCTCGTCTCTGTCTCGCTCTGTCTCGCTCTCTGCCTCTGTCTCGTCCTCTGCCTCTGTCTCGCCTCCTGTCTCGTCTCTGTCTCGTCTCTGTCTCGCCTCTGTCTCGCCTCTGTCTCGTCTCGTCGCTCTGTCTCGCTCTGTCTCTCTGTCTCCTCTGTCTCGCCTCTGTCTCCTCGCCTCTGTCTCGCCTCTGTCTCACCTGTGACTCGCCTCTGTCTCGTCTCTGTCTCGCCTCTGTCTCGCTCTGTCTCGCTCTCTCGCCTCTGTCTCGTCTCTGTCTGTCTCGCTCTGTCTCGCTCTGTCTCGCCTCTGTCTCGTCTCTGCTCTCGTCTCTCTCTCTGTCTCGCCTCTGTCTCTCGCCTCTGTCTCGTCTCGTCTCTCTCTCGCTCGCCTGTAACTCGCCTCTGTCTCGCCTCTGTCTCTCGTCTCTCTGTCTCGCTCTGTCTCGTCTCTGTCTCGCCTCGTCTCGTCTCTGTTTCTCTCGCTCTGTCTCGCCTCTGTCTCGCCTCTGTCTCTGTCTCTGTCTCTCGTCTCTGTCCTCGTCTCTGTGTCTCGTCTCTGTCTCGCTCTGTCTCTCTGTCTCGTCTCGCCTGTCTCGCCTCTGTCTCGTCTCTGTCTCGCCTCTGTCTCCGCCTGTGACTCGCCTCTGTCTCGCTCTGTCTCGTCTCGCCTCTCTGTCTGTCTCGCCTCTGTCTCGCCTCTGTCTCGCCTCTGTCTCGCTTGTCTCGTCTCTGTCTCGCTCGTCTCGCCTCTGTCTCGCCTCTGTCTCGTCTGTCTCTCGCCTGTAACTCGCCTCTGTCTCGTCTCGCCTCTGTCTCGCCTCTGTCTCGCCTCTGTCTCGCCCTGCCTCTGGTCTCGCCTCTTGTCTCTCTCTCTGTCTCGCCTCTGTCTCGTCTGTCTCTGTCTCGCCTCTCGCCTCTGTCTCGCCTCTGTCTCGTCTCTGTCTCGCCTCTGTCTCGCCTCTGTCTCGCCTCTGTCTCTGTCTCTGTCTCGCTCTGTCTCGCCTCTCGTCTCGCCTCTGTTCGCCTCGTCTCTGTCTCGCCTCTGTCTCGTCTCTCTCGCCTCTGTCTCGCCTCTGTCTCGTCGCTCTCTGTCTCGTCTCGTCTCTGTCTCGTCTCTCTCGCTCTCTCGCCTCTGTCTCGTCTCTGTCTCGCCTCTGTGTCTCGCCTCTCTGTCTCGCTCTGTCTCGCCTCTGTCTCGCTCTCTGTCTCTGTCTCGTCGCCTCTGTCTCGCCTCTGTCTCGCCTCTGTCTCGTCTCTGTCTCGTCTCTGTCTCGCCTCTGTCTCGCCCTCTGTCGCCTGTAACTCGCCTCTGTCTCTCTCTGTCTCTGTCTCGTCTCGTCTCTCTGTCTCGCCTCTGTCTCGCTCTGTCTCGCCTCTGTCTCGTCTCTGTCTCGTCTCTGTCTCGCCTCTGTTCGCCTGTAACTCTCTCGCCTCTGTCTCGCCTCTGTCTCGCCTCTGTCTCGTCTCTGTCTCGCCTCTGTCTCGCCTCTGTCTCGCTGTAACTCGCCTCTGTCTCTGTCTCTGTCTCGTCTCTGTCTCGCCTCTGCTGTCTCGTCTCTGTCTCGCCTCTGTCTCGCCTGTAACTCGCCTCTGTCTCGCCTGTAACTCGCCTCTGTCTGTCTCGCCTCTGTCTCGCCTCTGTCTCGCCTCTGTCTCCGGCAAGTTTATTTGTAGAGCACAATTCGTACACAAGACAATTCAAAGTGCTTCACACAACAGGAAAAACTGCATTAAAATCACAAAGACATGGCAGAATATTTTAAGACATAAAAGAGAAGAGTACAAATAAGATCATTTCAGTCATATGCACATGTAACCAGGTCATAATATTGCTCGAATAAGCATAACATTATAAATTCCTATTTTTGTTGCTTGTAACATCCGGTCACGTGGTTTACGTTTACAGCATGTTACGTGCGCATAGCGTCACTTTAGCCAATCATGCTCTTGGCGCGGCCGATATAAGCTTCCTGTGCGTCTCTCTCTTCAGAGCGTGGGAGAGAGGCCACAGGACAGCTGCACAGAAGTCTTATTACCAACCGCTGGGTTCTAGCGCGCAGATCATAAAGTGGAATTTGGGGAGTCTGTCTCTCTGTCTTGTTGTTGTGATGCTACCGCATTAGCTACATGTAGCGTTAGCCTTTTATTGATTACCTTTTGTTGATAACACTGAAAACTGATTTTACTTTTGTCAAAAGTATTTAAATAACTGTTATTTACCGAAGTAATTTAATGCATTTATTGTTTGAAAGTATAACTAAAATGGAATTGAAGCATAGCTAGCTAATATATAACAATGTTACTGATGGTCCTGTCTGTTAATGCAGGCCAGGTGGGCCTAGTTGGCACAGAGGGAATACCTAAGAACCAGCCTGGAACCAGAACCTGAATACTGAACAAACTTCAATCTTCAACCTTAGTCTTCTGCGGTCTGGTAGGGACTGAGTGCAGCCAAGGCCGCTCCCACACAAAACTTGTACCACCAAAAGTGCAACTCTCAAACTGGTTAAAGCTTTTTCTCGGACATTACATAAACTTTCAGCTGATTCTTATGGACACTTCATAAACACAAACACTCATTGAGATTGTGCAACGTAATTCCTCTGAGCGCATTTGCACTGGACTATTTTCTATCTAGTTGAACTTTGTTGAACCATTTGTGATGTCACAGATTGTAAACACTTCAGTATATGAAACAAAATATCTGCAGATTGTAAATATTGGGTTTCATGTTGTATGTCAAAATCACTGTAAATATATGGTACAGCCACAGAACCAAAGCCACCTGCAGTCTGTGCATTATTATTACTTACACGCACCTCCGAGAGTCAATCTAAATTTTCTGAACTGGCCCAGTGTCCAGTCTTTAAATCTTTTCTCTACTGGCATACTGACACACATGCTACACACAGCTAAATAAAACAGTTTCTAGCTTAGATTTGAACAATGCCAGAGTAGAGGCCTGTCTCACATCCTCAGGAAAACTGTTCCAGATTTTAGCTGCATAAAACTGAAATGCAGATTCCCCATGTTTAGTCCTGACTCTGGGCACCAGCAGGAGGCCGGTCCCTGAGGTCCTCAGAGTCCGAGATGGTTCATATGGCACTAACATGTCCGAGATGTACTTTGGTGCTAGGCCATGGAGAGACTTGTATACAAGCAGAGCTGCTTTGAAGTATATTCTCTGAGCCACAGGGAGCCAGTGCAGGGCTGCTCTGAGGGCAGGGGCGATGGCAGGGATGCTGCCGGGCCTGTCACAGATGGGTCCAAGGCCTTTGATGAGGGCCGTGCAGGAAAGAACTGAAATGACTCCTGTGCTGGCCGTGGTGAAGCACAGGAGTCTTCACCAGCTGCTGCTGATGAGTCCTTCACTGGAGGCGGTGGAGGTGATCGTTGAGCAGTTGAATCCTTTGCTGGTGGTGGTGGAGCGGCTGCTAATAAATCCTTTGGTGGAGGTTGTGGTTGTGGTGCTGCAGTTGAAACATTGACTCGGTCTCTGGCTGATGGAGAAGAGAGGAATGAGAGAAGAATTCCTGCTCCAATTATCTGCTCAGGACCCTGTCCAGGCCCAGTCCAATGCCTCAGTGCTCAGTGGAGCAGGTTCTCTGTCAGCACCCTCACTCTACCTCTGCATAGGTGTGGGCAATTTCTCAGGTCCTCTTGTTTCCAGAATAGATAGAAGTTCTCAATGTAGTGCAATCCTCTTGTTGCACACTCTTTGGACAGCCATGTGTTCAGCTGAAGCAGCCGACTAAACTTATTTATCTTCCTGTCAATGTTTGGAAGAGGTCCACTTATGAATGTTTTTATTTCCATTTTATCAAGCACTCTGAATAACTCCAAGAAGTCTATTCAGTCTATTCGTGTCATGTGTCCACTGCGCCCACGTGCACAATCAGCTGTTTAACTCCTTTATGTGTGGCCAAAACATTAGAAATGCGTGACGTAATCTCAGTGACTGTGGCGCTGGGAAAAGAATGTGTTTTGATTTTTTTATGCATCACGTGACTTATCGCACCATCCCCAATCAAGACGACCTTGACGTTTGGCACCGATTCTGTCTGCCTTTTTGCCACATCATGTCTCCCATTTTTCCTTTGTTCATTTACTTCAGTCTCAGTATCGCTTGGGAAAATGTACTATTTGTTTTAGACAAACTTGCAAAACTAATCTGACATTTCTGTACAAAAATGGGTCAGCACAGGTTCAAATAGACACTCTGGAGGCCCTGGAGGAGAAGCTAAGAAGCTATGGCTGCGCACACGCACACACACACACACACACACACACACACACACACAGACAGAATAAAACATGTGTATTAGTGTAGTCATAATGTTCCTTTGTTACCTTGATAAAATTCCTTTATATTTGTATTTATTTTGCATGTGCTTATTTTAGCATAGTCTATATTTTTGACTATTATTATTCTTTGTTCTTCGCACTTTACCAAAGGACAAGTTCCTGGTTTGTGTATTTTTTTTCACTGACAATAAAACCTTCCTGATTCTGAAATGTACAACATATATTTCTCATATATGTCAACATATAGCCAACATAAATTACCATATATATAAAAAAATAATCATCACACAAATAGCCCCACACAAAGAGCGCCATATATGTTAATGAGAAAACCAAAATCATTATGATAATACATATAAAAGGGAGAAGAGATTAAGATTAAAGGGTTGTCTCTAAGGAGATTGATGCTGTCAGTGATGCTGGGTTTATTAATGTAATAATAACAACCTGGAGTTCAACGCCCAGAAGACAGTGGAGATGATCGTGGACTTCAGGAAAATCCCAGTCCCCCAGCCCCCCCTCACCTTGACAGACTCCCCTATCACCACCTTCCGCTTCCTGGGCACCACCATCACCCAGGACCTCAAGTGGGAGCCCACCATCAGCTCCCTCATCAAGAAGGCCCAGCAGGGGATGTACTTCCTGCGGCAGCTGAGGAAAGCCAAGCTGCGAGGGACAAACAGAGACTACAGCGCCCTCTGCTGGAGCCACAGCCAGGGACAAACAGAGACTACAGCGCATTGTGCGTTCTGCTGAGAAGGTGATCGGCTGCAGACTTCCATCTCTGCAGGACCTGTACGTCTCCAGGGCTCTGGGACGAGCAGGTCGGATCACAGCTGATCCATCTCACCCTGGACATGGACTATTTTTTGAACCACTCCCCTCAGGCAGGAGGCTACGGTCCATCCGGACCAGAACCTCCCGCCACAAGAATAGTTTCTTTCCCTCTGCCGTTGGACTCATGAACACTTCTTAAACACCTGTCACTTTAACTGCAATTAAATCAACCACTCACTGCACTGTCACTTTCTGCACTACAACTGTAAATTTAACTGTAACTCTTGTGTACATAGTAAGTCTATTTTTATTTTATACTATAGTCATTTTAAATTGTTTCTTAATGCATGCCCTTTGGATTGAATATATGATGTTTTTATTATTACTCAGTGTTTTGTGTTGCACCTTCACGCCGAGACAAGTTCTTATGTTTGTGAATTTTGTTCATTGACAACGGCAATAAACCCTTTCTGATTGTGATTCTGATAAATGGTGACCAGGCTGTAAAAGATGGGGTTGATATACTTCATTATTATCATTATGTTATTTTCTTCCCAGAGTGATACAGGACAGAGCCCAGAACAAAGAGTATAACTTAAGCTTGTCGTCCACATATAAGTCAAACATAATAGTCGCATTAGTCACATGATCATGTTCTCTTTACGTGGCCTCATCAGTTCTGCACACATCTCCCCAGATAACACTGAATTGATGATTATATCTAACATCGTGTAACGTTATAACCTTATCATCTGATCGTTAATGTGCATGTCATGTCCCATAAATTCCAACAAGCTGCTCTTCTCCATCACACCATGTGTGCAGGGCGTATTAGCATCTCCCTTATGTATATTGTATGGACTATTGTAGACCCTTGCCAGGCTCTCGAGTTCCACCACAAACTTTCAACACCTAAGTGGTTGCTGGAGTGCCACAAAGGCCCATTTAAAGCAATCTTCAGGTCTATAATGAGCTGGTAGTGTTTTACGGTTGGGTCGAGATAAGAATGTCGTGCTGGTGCTTGTGTTTACGCCCGTACAATGGCTGCTGCTGCCATCAGTACACATGAGACGCAACAGTGCCTTCTGAAATGGACTGGGTTTAATGAGTGAGAGGTGCAGGCATGTTCATTTGTGTGATGCGCCCCAGGAGACCACAGCCACAGGGAATTAGCAATGCAAATAGGCCACACATTTCACATTATTGAACATGCAACATGCAGTTGGAGAACATAATGTGCCCACTGCTAAACTGCGGGCTGTATTTTCCCCCCGATCTTGGCATTAATGGAAGCCTTGGCCAGGGGGGCGTTTCCAGGTTCCCGACCTTAACGCTGGCGTGAAGAGGCTGGACTTGGCCGCTGGAGGCTGGAGTGGGATGGTGCCAGGCCATATATGGTGATATAGTTTGCTCCAATGACTGATAACTGTAGCATTCAACAGCTTTGGGAGACGATTGTCATGACCTCAAACACAAACAATGAAAGGAGTGAGCGGTTCACAGGAGGAGACGCTTGTGCTCGTCCAACCAGTGAAACTGCGAGAAAGAAGATGAATCCCTCTATGATTTGTGTCATAAAATGCAGCGTCGGAACGTGGTTTCTTTACCTAATTCACCTGTATTGGTTTTGTGCAATGTGGAGAGTTCGTTTTCACCCCTGTGGTGGAGTGTATGTCCGAGGGCGTTTTATGTCTGCGTGGACTAAACCGAGACTAAACCAGGTCCTGAACCTTGAGGCGAAGGTTTTGCATGAGTCACGTGCAGAACAGCACCGCTCCGTCCCACACAGCTGGACACCTGAGTGCTCAGTGGAATGCTGCGTGGTCTGGAGGGCGCGAGGACTCGGCTCCGGCGCTGAGTGAAGTCTGATTGTATGTGTAGAACAAGTCCTCTCATGGGGTCAGTCTGTGCTGGTTTTATGCAGACGAGAACATCGACATTTTGGGTGAATGCCGATGGAGATGGTGGGGATTTATCCAGTTTCCCAAACAGGCGTTCCTCTCTAAGCTGACCACATACAAGTCTGCACGGATCAGTCTGGCCCGGACTGTGCAGTATTAAGTGTCTAACACTGGAGCACTTGGCCAGGTTCCCCATACAGGAGGTGTCCAGCAAGGGTTATGGTTTTCTGTTGTCATCTGTTTTCTGTTAGCAACATTTGTTATTTTTGTTACTGATCATTTTTTGTCCAAGTTGAACGCTGGAGCAATGAACTCTGAGAAAACGTCTGAGCGAGGTCTTGCTCCCGACCTCTGAGGACGACGGCAACACAGCTGTCCTGTCAGTGCCCAAACAGCGAACGGACATTTGTAGATGAACGGGAAGCTCAAGAAAGAAAATGAATAAATACTGTGGAAGAGTATTTATTCCCCAAGGAATCAGGTTATCGCTTGAAATGTATCAATTATCAAAATAGTTTTGAAGCTAAATTAGAGCATAGAGGATCAGTATTTTGTCTATACTCAGAAGAAAAACCATGTAAGGGTATTTCTGCGGTTCTACTTTTCAGAATCAATCGTTTTCATTGCCATTGTTGGTGAACAATACACAAACTATGAATTTGCTTCTATGCAAAGGGGGAACATAAAATATATATTAATAATAAGTATAGACTGTGCTAAATGTGCTAAAATAAAATACACACCTTTGTGCAATCCTTTTATACAATTTAGTGGCACGTTTTAGCACATTTCTGATGGATTTTAAAGAATAATGATACATTTTACTTCTGTAGGACTTTCAAGAACATTCAAAGGCATTTCAGGCTCATGTACTTTACTCTGGATCAGATCTCCCTTCGAGACAACTGCTGTTGTGATTTGGACTGTTCCAAAAGTAAATTGAACTGAATTGAGATGGGCCTCGAGATGCTCCTGACAGTTATCTCCTGCAGCACTGAGGCATGGGGCAGTTTTCCTCATCAATCTTACAACCAACCAGATACGACCCAACGCTGGCTGCTGTCGAAGTGTATCACCTAAACTAATGTTGTAATACTCAACAAAAGGTTGGCTAACCCTAACCCCCAAACAGAACTCATTCTAAGGGGATCCTGCCCTTGTTATGCTTGGATAATTTTGCCCATAGTCACAAATAAAAGTGGAAGAGTTGTCGCAAGTTGTAGCGTTCACCTCAGTCAAGTGTTATCTATCATAGCATAGCATAGTTGGTATATAGTTTTGCATGAATGGATTTGCTTGTTTATTGACATTGATAATTGCATTTGTAAACGGGACTCTCAAACCCAGCGTGGCGCTCCCATTCTCCCGCAGCACTCCCACTCCCCAGCGCTTGAATACATATTTCTATACCTCAGCATCATATCAATCCACAGCCCAGCGGGAGCAGCGATCTGCCTCCTCTGGAGGCTGCTGCTCTCAAATGAGGAGCAAAGCACTTCAGATGCATTATTGCCCACACACCAGAACATTGCAATAAATATGAGGCGTGGAAGTTATCGGAGCTCTGTAGATCCTCAACAACACATTTGAGAGTGGATGCCTGCTAAGACTCTGTGAATGTTGAACAAGCACAGCACAGTTAATACATCCAGCTTATATGAGAATATGCAGAACACACATGTTTCCAATGGAGTGCTTTTAAAAGTTGGGAGAAATGCTAATGAAAGTTCCGAAAGTGGGACTAAACACCTTCACTCTGGCCACAGCCACAGTTTAAACTGGGCAGTGCAAGGAGGACTAAGATCCAACTTCCGACTTGAAAAACAGGCTTGAACACCAACTCAGGTCAGAATTCTAACTCGGAGACTTGTGTGGAAATGTTGGACTCTGAGTTGATGTGACAGTGACGGAGGCGGTTTGGAGCACAGCAAAGATACAAACTCTTATATTACACACTGATGAAATCAACGGTCTAATTTCGGAAAGTGGGACGATATCCATAGATATCTCGGGGGGGTGGAGGGGCGGGGTTTGGAGGTAGGAGGAGCTGTGTGATTGGTCTGATGGACCCCAAACTCTGCCCCTGCAGTCTCTGATCAGAGCCAAGGTGTGTGAGGATATGTACTCATTTTAAGCTAATCTAGGAGATCAGACTTTAAAAAACATTTTTTTACATCAAAGTCTACTCAAATTGGAATTATGTCATGCAATAAAACAATTCAGAACTAATATTGTGAATCTGGTGAACCAACAATGAAGAAAAATGAATGAACTATGTAAGTAGGACTAAACATGGACCGGCCTCCTGCTGGTGCCAGAGTCAGGACTAAACATGGGCCGGCCTCCTGCTGGTGCCAGAGTCAGGACTGAAACATGGACCGGGCCTCTGCCCTGGTGCCAGAGTCAGGACTAAAACAGGCGGCCTCCTGCTGGTGCCAGAGTCAGGACTAAACATGGACCCGCCTCCTGCTGGTGCCAGAGGTAAGGACAATAACATGGACCGGCCTCCTGCTGGTGCCAGAGTCAGGACTAAACATGGACGGGCCTCCTGCTGGTGCCAGAGTCAGGACTAAACATGGACCGGCCTCTCTGCTGGTGCCAGAGTCAGGACTAAACATGGACCGGCCTCCTGCTGGTGCCAGAGTCAGGACTAAACATGGGACCCCGGCCTCTCGTGCTGGTGCCAGAGTCAGGACTAACATGCCGGCCTCTGCTGGTGCCAAGGTCAGGAGCTAAACATGGGCCGGCCTCTAGCTGGTGCCAGAGTCGGGACTAAACATGGACGGCCTCCTGCTGGTGCAGAAGTCAGGACTAAATCATGGGCCGGCCTCCTGCTGGTGCCGTAGAGTCAGGACTAAACATGGGCGCTCCTGCTGGTGCCAGAGTCAGGCGATAAAGTGGGGACCGCGCTCTGCTGGTGCCAGAGTCAGGACTAAACATGGACCGGCCTCTCCTGCTGGTGCCAGAGTCAGGACTAAACATGGGGCTGGTCCTGCTGGTGCCAGAGTCAGGACTTAAACTGTGGTATGACCAGTGGGCTCCTGCATGGTTGCCAGAGTCAGGACTAAAACATGGACCGGCTCCTGCTGGTGCCAGAGTCAGACTGAAACATGGACCGGCCTCTCTGCTTGGTGCCAGAGTCAGGGACTTAACATGTGTGACCGCTTCGCTGCGTGGTGCAAGTAGGACTAAACGATGGCCCGGGCTCCTGCTGGTGCCAGAAGTCAGGACTAAACAGCCCGACGTGTAACCGGCCCCCCTGCTGGTTGCCGAGAGTCAGGACTAACAACATGCAGGGAGCTATCGTGCGTTTTAGTTTCTGTCTTCCTCTGACCAGTCTTCCACTGTCTCTTCTGATGTATTTATCCATTTTGTGATTTGAAGGCATCTCCTGTTGGGTGAAGCACTTTGAACCGTGCCTTGCCTGATGGGACGTAGAACATCTTTTTGGCTTCCGAAGTGTCTTCAGAGTCTTTGATTGTTCAATTGGTGGCTGATTATGCTGTTCATGATCAGGCCCATTTCGCCTAATGCAGTTAATGTCAGTCATCCCACAGCACGCGGGGAACGCTGCTGCGCCCCTCCTGTCACCGTGGAGACACTGCTTAAGGCGTGTGAGTTTGGCCTGAGACGCAGAGGGACTGAAGACCAGACAGACGGGGGGATCCGTCTGAATTAGAGGAACATACTATACTCCACATACAGTATGTCATCACCAGTGGGGTTCAACCTTTCAGCCAGTAAATGAATAGACTTCTTCCTCCGTTTCTCTCCTTGGAGATTTAGCCCTCGATCTTTATGGATATTTGGCCCTCTCCTGTGGATATTTTCATGTCATTGAATTATTTTGAACTGGAGAGATGAATCGAGAAAATCCCAGGCAGCTCGGTCTGTCCTCTCTGGTAACAACATAATTGGCAGTGGAACAAACACCTTTATGGCATGATCTATTCTACCACAAGGTTTAGAAGGATCAAACCCATGGAAATGGAAGTATAATTGATTTAAGCAGAGAGAATGCCGTTCACCTCTTGCTAAATGAAAGTCAGACCTGATTGGAGAATGGAGTGGATTTTTAGTTTTAGACTATTAAAACCACGATCGGAAAACCCATTTCCCATTTTCCAATCTCAAAATGAAATAGAAAATAAGGAACTTTTTTTTTTTTTTTAGCTGAAAACAGAAAATGAGTCATTATTTCATTTGCTCACTGTTAATTCAAAAGATGCACATTTTCAGGGGGCACCAGAATACCCGAAGGAAACCTATGAGAACATGCAAACGCACAGAAAGGCCCCATGCCACCCGGGAATCGATCCAGGACCTTCTTTCAATGAAGTGAGAGCTAACTGCTGCAGTCACAGGCTGCCAAACTCATTTGCCTGAAGGATTTGGACCTTGGTATGTTATAAATCCTGTGTGACTGGTGAGGGCTCGTCTTCTGAAGGTCAGCAGTTCGAAATTCAGACTTATTATTTTGAATCAAATATTTTTCCATTCTGGATGGACTGAGATGTCTCAGTTTTTTTTCCTGGAATCTGCTGTTTTTCTCCAGTGTAAGGGGCAGTGCTCCAATGACTACGGGCACCACTTTCATCATCAACTTCCAACTACTTGGGTCTTGTCTGGTGTGGTAGCTCTGGGTCGTGCAGCCATGATGATGATCCAACCAGGATGATCATGTTTGAAATGAAGGGTGAGTTTTTGTGGCCGTAGAAGAGCACGTCCAGCTCTGGCCAAACGGCCACAACATTATTCACACGGGGCTTTCTGATATGCTTAAACCAG
Source organism: Chaenogobius annularis (assembly GCA_015082035.1). Classification (NCBI taxonomy): domain Eukaryota; kingdom Metazoa; phylum Chordata; class Actinopteri; order Gobiiformes; family Gobiidae; genus Chaenogobius; species Chaenogobius annularis. Next base: position 714,539 of record BJKM01000206.1, on the reverse strand, counting down.
CACAAAGGCTGAGATGGACGGGGAGTTGTCTTTACATTTCACCACCCACTCTGTTAGATTGTGTTTAACGTGAAATCAAATATGTACAAAAAAAAGCAGAATGAAAATAAGGTTTTTTTTAAACTACGAAAGCCATTGAAGGTTCCATTCAGCTGCGTTTGGCACTTTCTCTGGAGGAGCTGTAGCAATTATCAGAAGGATTGTTTTCATGTTTTGCTCGCTAATATTGGTATTTATGATGCAAGCTAAAAAAGAATATTTGTGAATAAATCAGAAAGAGCACTGTTTGCTGCGTTGGCGCCACCCAGGCAAGCTGTCACTTCACTTATGCAAATAAGCTGGAAAAGTAAAAGCCATTTTCCAAAAGATGGGAATCCTAATTTATGATTTTTATTTCTATAAGGAATATTATATGAGTGCTGTGGCGTGCGGCTGGAGCTGTGATTAAGGGCTGATGGAAGCAGATGAGCCGCTCGCACATGTTTGACTCTGCTCCTCAGTCACACTCCGGTTTGTGACCGTACAGCAGCTCACACCAACTTCACGTTCAACGTCCTGTTCATCAGTGCCATGTTTGAGTACTTTGGAGTTTGATCCTGCAGAAACAATCTCAGTGTCCCGGTCATCATCCTCCAGGACTCCCACGAGTCCCTCCTATTACTCTATTACTATAGAAAGATTACATCGCCTGGGCCAGAAAAACAAGAAGCTGATAAGCCTGAGGCCTGATAATGAGGGTCCTTTTACGAAACAAAGAACATGACCAGTGAGCAAGTACTACTACTACTACTACTACTACTACTACTACTACTACTACTACTACTTACTACTAAGGGTCCTTTTACGAAACAAAGAACATGACCAGTGAGCAAGTTACTACTACTACTACTTACTACTACTACTACTACTACTACTACTACTACTACTACTACTACTAAGGGTCCTTTTACGAAACAAAGAACATGACCAGTGAGCAAGTACTACTACTACTACTACTACTACTACTTACTACTACTACTACTACTACTACTACTACTACTACTACTTAAGGGTCCTTTTACGAAACAAAGAACATGACCAGTGAGCAAGTACTACTACTACTACTACTACTACTACTACTACTACTACTACTACTACTACTACTACTACTACTACTACTACTACTAAGGGTCCTTTTACGAAACAAAGAACATGACCAGTGAGCAAGTACTTACTACTACTTACTACTTACTACTACTACTACTACTACTACTACTACTTAAGGGTCCTTTTACGAAACAAAGAACATGACCAGTGAGCAAGTACTACTACTACCACTACTACTACTACTAAGGGTCCTTTTACGAAACAAAGAACATGACCAGTGAGCAAGTACTACTACTACTACTACTACTACAACTACTACTACTACTACTACTACTACTAAGGGTCCTTTTACGAAACAAAGAACATGACCAGTGAGCAAGTGCTACTACTACTACTACTACTACTACTACTACTACTACTCATACTACTGATACTACTACTACTGATACTACTACTACTACTACTACTAATGATACTACTACTAATACTACTAATGATACTACTACTAATTATACTACTACTACTACTACTACTGAATTGGTTGTATGATTTTTTTGGGGGTCCCGGTCTTTGTAATTACTCTGTAATTACTTGGCCTATCCACATGAGACAAAAACTGGCAAAAAGTTTTTCATCTCTTTCAGAAAAAAAATATTTGTTTTTTGTTGTTGTTTTTTTCACAAAAGCCTCAGAAAATGGTGCCATTTATCAACTTCAAAGACATCATTGTTGTCAGTTGAAAGGACTTAATGCCATGAGTTTAATATTGCTGGTTTGTGGAGACATTTTCTAACAAATAATCATCAGGTTCAACATTTGTGGATTTCTATTTTGGCTATTTCTTTCAAAAACTATCTGAGCTCATGACATCATCAGATTCCACAATGTGACCACAGCCCAATGAAACAAAAAATGCAAGCAGGAAAAAAATGTAAGGATAAAAATGAAATGAATAAAATACTCAATTTGACTAATTTGTCTAATTTGTCATCCCCAGTGTTGACTTGTGGATGATAGTGTCTGTTGAATGGCTGTCCTGTCTCCTCTGATGGAGCACAGAGCCGTGGCTGCTCGGCTCACTCTCCCTGTCACTGAGACTGATGACATTCGTGCCACTCCAGCGTTTACGTGCGACCCAGGAGACAGGCAGGCGGCATGTGCCCTTCAAACGTGTCCATCGCCAGGGGAGTGTGCGTGTGCAATGCGTGTGTGCGTGTTTGTAAGCAGGCGGGGAGCACACGTAGTCCAATGCAAATCAGTCTGCACCATACACTAGAATCTAATGCCTGTCATGCTACATTTGTGCACAGCTCGGTAACGCCAGATCTCCAGGCGGCGCATCATTCAGGCCTCCTCCACCTTTAGCCTGTGCATGCGCTGCACAAGCCACTCCAGCAGACATGAATAAGAATGGAATGACTCATTGTAAGTCATAAACTATGTTTGGCTGTAATTATCCAATGCCATCTGTGTCATCTTAAACACAAAGTGGCAGAAGAAGATACTGTACACTTGTGAGGCCGATTTATTGTTGTTGATTGATATATGACTTTTCCCTTAGAACTCCAGTTCCAGTCATCCGTATATACCAGGCAAGGTGACGTTTAGTGAATCATTTTAGAGGTTAGTGGTAAAGAAAATCAAAGGATGTGTATTGTAAATGATTATGTATATTGCTTTTTGTTACGACCCCTGGCTCAAAGGACCGTAGCATTAGTATATAGGCAGTAACTAAACAAAACATACACAAGAGCACAGCTCACCAGGACCAGCTCTGGCCCAACGTGCTGGAGAGAGGGGAGAGGCCATCGGGGCATCCGGGACGGCCCACTTTTATACAGCCAGGGGCAAGGTTCATCCCGACTGGGATGGCTATGGGTCGTCAAACTTATAATTTAGTATAAAGCTTCATCATATTTGTACCCTAATACTCTGTGTATTGTACATATTTTTTGTTGTTGTAGATCGATAAAGTTACGTTAAGATGAGGTAAGAAAATCCATTCTTTTCTCCCATAGGAGACATGTGTCTAGGGACAAGGGGTCCCTAGACAAGGGGGGGGTTAACAGAAGCAATCACCAACACTACCCTCAATACCTGTTAAACAAAAGCATCATCAGCAGGGCTGTAAGTGACTATTTGCAGACAGGTATTTCACAGTCTTATACTCCGGTCCGGGTTCAGTTAGACTTTACAAATCAGTGCGCCCTGTTACACTGACCGCTGAGCACTGCGGGTCTGAGGAAAGAATCCGCAAGAAATCTACCTTTGCCGGAGACCGCAGTGGTCTGGTGCGGCTTTCAGGTCATAAGACGGGCCGCCGCGGACTGGAATTGGGTATAACATGCAATCTGCAAGTGACCTGAACAGGTCCTGAACTGCACCAGTTCTGGAGACAGTGTACATGAGGTGTTAAGTGTAGTTTTGATTGCCCATTGCCCAATTTGTCTTTTTCTAAGTCTAAGTCAAACTCAGAGACAGACCTTGAACACACTTACAATACATGTTCCTTACCCCTGGAGTAGATACTGGGATACATTGAGACGTATCTAGAAGAAAACAATAATGGTGAAGTTTCTATACCCATTTTCTGTAGCAAAGGCAGTTTTGAGGGGCAGGGTAATTTCTGTCACCTCAGCCAAAAAGAAACAAAGGCAGAACAAACAGGATCAAATTAAAAACATCAGATACCTTATAAATACATTTATGTATAACAAAAATAATTTCGGACCCTAAACAGAGCCTTTTGGCAGCCCGCAACTAATTCTTTGCCAACTAGACTCTCATCCCTTTAGATGAACATGTTGGAACCTGTCTGATAAAACATTTTTTAACCAAGAATTGACTTTTCCCATAAAGTCAGTGGTGGTCAATGGTATCAAATGTTTTCAGTAAATCTCAAAATAATCAAGAGTAATCCTATAATCCACAACAAACTGTCATCTTCGTATAGTCATATTTTGATGATATCAGAATCAGAATCAGAATGTGGAGGTTCTGGTCCGGATGGACCGTAGCCTCCTGCCTGAGGGGAGTGGCTCAAATAGACCATGTCCAGGGTGAAAAGGGTCGGCATTGATCCGACCTGCTTGTCCTTGAGCCCTGGAGACGTACAGGTCCTGCAGAGATGGAAGTCTGCAGCCAATCACCTTCTCAGCAGAACGCACAATGCGCTGTAGTCTCTGTTTGTCCCTGGCTGTGGCGCCAGCGTACCACATGGTGATGGAGGAGGTGAGGATGGACTCAATGGTGGCCCTGTAGAACTGCCCCATCATCATCTGTCGCATCTGTCATCAAGTCAAGTTCCTATGTTGTGAATTTTGTTCACTGACAATGGCAATAAATATATCCTGATTCCTGATTCCTGATTTGCGCTGGCAGCTTGGCTTTCCTCAGCTTCCGCAGGAAGTACATCCTCTGCTGGGCCTTCTTGATGAGGGAGCTGATGGTGAGCTCCCACTTGAGGTCCTGGGTGATGGCGGTCAAGGAAGTGGAAGGAGTCCACGGTGGTGATGGGGGAGTCTGTCATGACGAGGGGGGGCTGGGAAACTGTGGACTTTCCTGAAGTCCACGATCATCTCCACTGTCTTTTGGGCGTTGAACTACAGGTTGTTACGGCTGCACCAGGACACCAGCCGGACCACCTCCCTCCTGTAGACAGACTCATCCCCATCCGAGATGAGCCCGATGAGGGTGGTGTCGTCCGCAAACTTGATTCGTTTTACGGAGTCGTGGCTGGAGGTGCAGCAGTTTGTGTACAGGGAGAAGAGCAGAGGGGAAAGTACACAGCCCTGTGGAGCTCCTGTGCTTATAGTCCGAGTGTCTGAGACATTCTTCCACAGCCGCACGCACTGCCTCTGATCCGTCAGGAAGTCAGTGATCCACCTGCAGGTGGAGTCAGGCACGTTGAGCTGGGAGGGCTTGTCCTGGAGCAGAGCAGGGAGGATGGTGTTGAAAGCAGAGCTGAAGTCCACAAACAGGATCCTGGCGTAGGTTCCCAGGGAGTCCAGATGCTGCAGGAAGAAGTGGAGTGCCAGGTTGATGGTGTCGTCTACAGACCTGTTGGCTCTGTAGGCGAACTGCAGGGGGTCCAGCAGGGAGGAGGTGAAGGACTTGAGGTGGGGCAAGGTAACGGCCATTTTAACTCTCTTGACTGAATTTTTGATCAGTTTATATATCTGTACTTTCTAGGGGAATAATATCAAAATTATATCAATGCATTTCTAATCTGGACAACTACTCTACTAAATATATTAAAAACAAATTGGAAACAGGAGGTAATCCTGTATTGGCGGACAAAGAGTGGGAAAATGTGTGCGCATCCTAACAAAGGACAACAAAATCACATGTTTGGAGTGAATCCTGTTGGAAAAATCCGTCACCTTTTTTCATAACACCATGTCAAAGTGCTCATTATTCACAAGAAAATACTAATTGTTGAAGAAACTGTGGCACCAGGAGGCAAACCACTATCACGTGTCATGGGACTGTCCTGTTGTTCAGAAATATTGGACTGAAATTAATAATGCACTGCAGACTGTTTTTGACATTGTCATCCCTCTGAACTTTAAATATATGTATTTTGGATTCATAACTCCTGACATGGACACAATAAATGGATACCTTTGGAATATACACCTGGCAGCAGGAAAAGAAGCAATCACAAAGAGGTTGATGACACAGACCTCACTAGCGATCAAAGACTGGACTGACATAGTGACAGAGATCAGAATAATGGAAAACTGACATTCAGACTTAATTTGATAATGGACAAATTTGAGGAACTTTGGACTGAATGGGTCCTAAATGTTTTACTTTTTAATGTTGTAATTTTATTTGTTTTGTCATTGTGCCTTTATTATTATTGTTATTATTATTTTAGTTTTACTCTCTGGTCATGTTCCTTGTTTTCTAAATATATATTATACACCGTCCGTGGTAGTTATGCGTATGTCAGTGGGTTCTATGCGCTTTATCGGCGGGCAATTAATAATACAAATTCGAAATCATCTCGGAAGCCAGCAGAAATCTTCTGCAGGTTGGATTTGGCCCACCGGCCGCTAGCTTGTCATGCCTGGTTTAAGTCGTCTAACCATTGTAAAAGAGCAAACTGTACAAAATAGCCACGCCTCAAGCCGTTATGTTCTCTAAAAACATCTAATTTATATGAAAACACAGTTTGCAAACTTGGCATTATTTGCCTGATAAGTACGCCACAGTTCACATAAACAGGTTCATAACAGTGACATTTATCTCTTCAAATCCCTTCAAAATGAAACTCTTAACATCGTCATGCCTTTTATGAGATCATATTACCTTGCATCGTACAAGCGCACGCAGACATGGCATATGCTGAGGATGGCAGAGAAGAGTGTCTCGCCGCCAGAGTGTGGTGGCTCCATGGAAACCAAGGAGAAAGTAGAGGATTAGTGCCGGCAGTAAACTCAGGAACACGCATCAAACATGTGTCATGTGCCAGCTCCACACTGTTCTACACTGCAGCAGCAGGCCGCATGTGGAGTGAGGAGCACCAAGAGCATGGCACAGTTGCAATATGGTTTATGACTGTCTTTTATGTCAAAGCCCAACTAGGGACAGACATCAGAAGGACAACTCAGTAAGTTCAGAGACTTACTAGTTGAGATATCTTTCTAGATATAACTTGAAATCAGGATATTAATCTTAGTTTCAATAAATAAGTCAAGATACTTACTTAATGGGCTTAGATTATTGTACTTGCTTAAAGGTGTTTATGACTTGTGACATTTCAATGTGCTACGATTGTTTCACTTTTTACACGTCTTGCCCGATGACACAACTGCCAACCATAGGGTCAGTGAGGGATCATGAGGGGTCATGCTCGACTGATACGCCATACTTTTGACAAAGAGGATTTGTTATTTATCTTTTATTTTTCCAAAAAAGGTTTGTAAAAGGGCCAAGCCGTTATTTTACATTGAATTACCTAAAATATTGAGTTAATATAATACTGAATGAAAGAGAGAAACTAAATATAGAGTAATCATGTTTCAATAATAAATCCTTCTGTTTGGTTCTTCAGTAGAACTAATGACACAAATAATTCCTTTTTTGTTTTTAAGACACAACAGGTTGTTGTGAATGAATGAATGAATGATGAATTTCATGAATTGATAAGATAACTGATTAATTGTGAACTGGCTGAGCCTGCAAAAGACTGATCTTATATCTTTTGTGCTCTTTGCAAGTAAAACAAAAGTCAAAACGAGTACTCTTCATTGTTCCCTGGAGGAATATATCTTACCACAGGTGTCATAACACACATTCAATAAGAGCAAAAAATGAATAAGAAACATTCTTGAGAAATGCAGTAAAATGAGGAGAATTGCATGTGGTGTGAGGAGTTAGTAGCAGTAGTGCAGTTCTGCTTTGGGACACATGAATGAGAGATCCCAATCAAATAAAAGACCTGCTCGAGCTTGCCAGTTTATGTTTATCACGTTTCTTTAACTATTATTTGGTATGTGGTTTAGATTACACCTATTATGACCTGGCACAGCTGAGGGTGAGATTGTCGGGATCGGTATATCGGAGTTGAAAGGCTTTTACAGTCCTCACGCCTTGTGTTTTTGCAATGCCGCGTCAGAGGAACCTTCCAGAACGAAGTGCACAAATCTGCTCTGTAATCACAGATAATCTTGGCACATTCATAGTGGGTCATAAAATGTATATGATTTAATGTGTATTGTTATAACTATGATGAGGCCATAAAAGCTGCTATCTGTCCACTGGCACCACACAGCCTCCATTGTATTCGCCTTGAGAAATGACCAAGCTTTAGGCAAGGCAATTCAAGTTTATTTGTAGAGCACAATTCGTACACAAGGCAATTCAAAGTGCTTCACACAACAAGAAAAAATGCAATAAAATCACAAAGACATGGCAGAAATCACAAAACCTTAATTTCTATTCATTCAATTTAACAATTTTGCAGACATGAATCATACATTTTGTCTGTGCTTAGTGATCCGCCAGATCTAAAAGCAAATCTATTGGACCACACTGACAGACACTCCAGACACTCTTTCCCATATTTATTTAACATTGCAAGCATAAGAGGTGTCTCCGGGATGGGCGAATTGCTTTTAGATTGATTCTTTCCCATGTTAGACTGTTCCTAGACGTCAGCGCGCTCTCTGCCTCTGCACACGTCTGCACAGAGCGTATGAATCTTTTACGACGACTCTCTCGTCGACGCCTCCACCTTATGTGTGGCGCTTTTGTATCTTTAACGACGGACCCGGTCTTGTCTGCCCCCTCCCGAAATTTAGCTTTCACTAAACTAATTGTCACCGACAAAACCAAAGCTTTTAGCGTTAAAACTGGCTCTTGATCAGTGGGTAGGTGCTCCAGGCTCTTCCTGGACTTTGGCCTCAGTGCCGACTGACAATCTAACCAGTGTGTGTTCTAGCCCTCTCCTTAGGCACCTGCTATGCAGCTGCGCTTGGACACGTGTCGAGCATGTTCAAATGTAATTGTGTCTAAATAGTAGTTTTAGAATTGTAAAGAATTACTCTAAAGAAAAACATTCTAATTTAAAATGTCCAGCAAAACCACAGGAATCTGCAAGGTGTTTGCTAAAAATGGACCACAGTGGACCGGAGTTGGTGTAACAGGCATTCTGCAAGTAATACGCTCGGGTCCTGAACCGCACCAGCTCTGGACTCACTCTTCCTACTGGCATCACCTTGTCCAGAGTCACACCAGGACAAGTGCTCGCACCCTCCCTCCTCCCAGACTCTACTTTCATCTGCCCATTCTACCACAAACAGTCAGGCACTAACTTCAATTTGGATTCCCACCTGAACAACTCATGTCTTTTTAATAGACTCTGAAAAAAGGCATGAATATATAAAGACTGCAGAGTGCAATCATGAAATCCTCCCTTTCTGGGCCGCACACTTAAAACCAAGAATTGATTGGATCAGAAAGGGGGAGAGGTTGCGTAGTGGTCAGCCGAGCTTTCAGACTGGCTCCAGGATACACGGTGAGAGAACGGAAGACAGAATTCAATTTGGAATATAATATGAGCTGTCATTCAAGGCGAAGGGTTGCGTTCCGAAAGTGGGCACACAAAGCAAAAGACAGGTGAAAGCGACGCACAAATGAACAAAACATTTAGATAGGAGAAAAAGGCATGAATAGAAAAGGAAAAGGGAGGTTGGGTTGGCAAAGCAGTCGGCAGCAAACGGGGCAGATATGGCAGACAGAGGAGGCCAGGGGCCCCAATCAAATGTAGTGAAAAGCTTTTAGTTATGTGACCTTTAACAAATGCATGAAGTCACAACGCTTGAATCTGAAAGAAATGGTATATTGCTGGAAAAAAAGAGTGAGTAGGAGGAAGAAGCGAAGCACTAGGCACAGAAGCATTGAAATTCAACAAGATAATATGGGAAAATCTGTGGTTATTGCTTCAGTTTTAAGACTGTTCTTGTGTTTTCTGCTGCTCAACACAATTTGAAGGACACATATTGTGCATTAGATGTATTGTTATTGGCGTTTTTCATCTGGTTTGGCATCTCATCTCTTACAATTTACTTACTTACCATGGGGAAACAAACTAAGGCTAGCTTCCCCCGACATGTTAATGTAAGCATGCAGTTGTCTGAAGGGAATTTTATTTGAAAAACGTCACGTTTTTTCATAACCCCATGTCAAAGTGCCCATTATTCACAAGGAAATGCTAACTGTTGGAGAGGATGTGGTTTCCAGGAGGCAAACCACTATCACATGTTTTGGGACCTTCAAAAATATTGGACTGAGGCAAATAAAGAGCTACAGACTGTTTTTTACATTGCCATTCCAATTGATATTATAATTATATATTTGGACCTTAAAACTCCTGCCATGGACACAATCAGTGGATATCTTTGGAGCATAATTTTGGTGGCAGGGAAAAAGGCTATCACAGAAAATAGATGACACAAGCTGCTCCTACAAGGACTGGACGGACATTATAATGGACATACGGAAAAATCTATTTGGAACTGGACAAATTCAACGGACTGGACCAGGTGGGACCACTGTTTGTTTTGAATTCGTTTCTGTATATGTCCTAGGCTCCTGATCTTTTGATTTAGTCTATTTCTCTCTGTGTGCATTTTATAAGTTTGTTTTGAAAATATTTTTAAAAATAGCTTACAAAAAAGTGACCATTTACCATTTTTGGTGCACCAATTGTCCGACAGAAAAGTGGAAAAAGGGTCCGTGGTGCAGACATAAGACATTCCTGCACAAAAAGGAAATGAATGGGTATCAAAGGGATCGTAGCTTCTAAAGAACTTCCTTTACACGTTAAGTCATAAGATCAGATATAATCACACTTGTGCAGTTTGCACCATACTTCCTCCTACATCCCAGCACTCTTCTCCCAAACTCAGGATGTCAGATGTTAACCGGCAGCTCCAGCCCCTGGTTTTGAGTGGGCTATTTCAGATATTGCTATGTTGCTGCTGCGATAGGGTGCTGTACACGTGGGCGAGGATGTTGTATTTTTAAAGCTAATATGAAATCTCGACTTCTCCTATCAAAGTAACAAATGGCAGCCCATAAAACAGCATGTAGTCAGGAGTTCTGTTCAGTTCCTTGGCCCATTTGAATACCTTCTCCTGCCTGGGAGCTGCGGGGCTATATTTCATTCATGTCTGGGACTTTGCTGCAAAGAGAGAGAGCGTCAGTGCTGCAGTGTTTGCCTTTGATTGGCTGATTGAGGGATTTGTCGGAGAGAAAGTGTGGCTGGGCATGAATATTCCTGGCTTGAGTCGGTCCCCGGGAGGCGGAGGATGCTGTCTCGGGTCGCAGTGACAACTGATGGGGTTTAGCGCTGACAGATGACTTTGTAGAACAGAGGCATCGACTTCTGGAGGAGACGTAGAGACAGAAGTGTCATTTGATGGCCGTGCTATGTCTCAATTATCCAGTTTTACATGGTTTGAATGTAACACTATCAGTCTTATGGCCAAAGATGTCCTCACTATGGACAGTTTTCAAATGCTGGGCTTGTTACTAAAAGACGCACTATTTATCAGCGTTCTACTATTCTTACTGTTTATGTAAATAGTCTGTTTTCTTTGTAATGTATCAGTTGTGTCATCTGGTTATGTCTGTTGTCAGTTTAATGTCTTGTAATATCAAGTTGTTTGGCAGTGTTCTCTCTTGTCCAATGGTGTGGAGCTCCTCCACATGCTAAAGCCCACATGAAGCGGAAGAGCCAGACCGCTATGGGGGGTTGAATGACTTTTACATGGTTTTACAGTGGCGGCTAGACAATACATTCATTTGTATTATAAAAGAGGGAGAGAATAGGACATTTTAGAATTACGAATGTTTTAAAAGGGGCGTTCATAAGAGGTCCGTCTGGAGAAGAAAGACAAAACCTATAGAAAATGTTCTTTGTGGTGTCATATATCATGGTAATAAGTGTTTTTACTGTGCGGATGTGGTGGTGCTCCCTCCTGTGACCCTGGAACACGGGGGGTTTCTGTTATTATTTGCATGGTAGTGAAAGTAGTGTTCATGCATTCTAAGGCCTAATTGGCTGACGATTCTCCATTGAAGCTGCCAATGGTGGGGTCAGCCAATCAGAAGTGACTGTGTCTAAAACTTTCGCTGTGTGCAGGAAGGCATCGAAAGTATGAGCAAATGGCTTTCCTTTAGTCAGACTTTTATAACTTTGGAATTTTATTCCCACAAACTCTTTGTCTGTCTTGGCTTTTGATCCATCATGACGAATTAGAATTGATACAGGGCCTTTAAGTAACTCCTCTGAAGGTAGAACGTAACCAGCTTTAATCTCAAGCAGATGCTTTTCCAGGAACATCTCCATTGAGGACTGCTCTTGATGGCTTCCATTAAGATTTTGTCAGAGTGCTCTTTATTTAGTTGGCACTTTTAGCGGCAGTGCCGCTCGTGATAGATTAGTTTTTACCATCCGCTCAGACAAGATAGAGTGCACCAATTAACAGGGCTTTTGACAAATGGACCTGGAGAGGGAGTTCAGGAAGAAGTGAGCGTTTGGGATGTATAATATATGATGTTTATAATGATGTATGACGGCTCAGATCTGAGACCAGATTGGACCAGAGTTAATTGTGGATCTTCGCTGCAGTTTTGGAGTGAAGGATTTCTCCACTTTTACTCATGTTTAATGCAACAGGATTTAAATGCGAGTGAAGAGCAGTCATGTGACGTGAACACCACTGGAGAACTCAGCCGCTACGAATACACAGTCATGTTTTAGGACACAAATCCTCCCGAAATGAAAACATGGTTTATTGACAATCAAAGCTAAATGTCTTGTACCAGGAGAATTCTAGTAGAACAAATGTGAATATGTGTGGTTCAGTGAGTCAGAGAGCAGCAGACACAACAGCAGCCTGCGTTTGTCTGTGCGAGAGAGGAAGAGAGAGAGGGAGGGAGAGAGAGGGAGAGCAGGGGGAGAGAGAGAGAAGAGGGAAGAGGGCGAGGAAGAGAGAGAGGAAGAGCAGGGGGAGAGAGAGAGGAGAAGAAGAGGGAAGAGGGAGAGGAAGAGAGAGAGGGAGAGCAGAGGGGAGAGAGAGAGAAAGAGGGAAGAGGGAGGGAAGAGAGAGAGGGAGAGCAGGGGAGAGAGAGAGAAGAGGGAGAGAGAGAGAGAGAGGGAGAGCAGGGGAGAGAGAGAGAAGAGGGAGAGAGGGGAGAGAGGGGGAAGCAGGGGGAGAGAGAGAGAAGAGGAGAGAGAGAGAGGGAGAGCAGGGTGAGAGAGAGAGGAGAGAGAGGGAGAGAGAGAGAAGAGAGGAGAGCGAGGAGAGAGAGAGAGGAAGAGCAGGGGAGAGAGAGAGAAGAGGGAAGAGGGAGAGGAAGAGAGAGAGGGAGAGCAGGGGGAGAGAGAGAGAAGAGGGAAGAGGGAGAGCAGGGGGGAAGCAGGGGGAGAGAGAGAGAAGAGGGAAGAGAGAGAGGGAGAGCAGGGTGAGAGAGAGGGAGAGAGGGGGAGAGAGAGGAGAGAGGGAAGAGGGGAGAGGTAGAGCAGAGGGGAGAGAGAGAGAAGAGGGCGAGGAAGAGAGAGAGGAAGAGCAGGGGAGAGAGAGAGAAGAGGGAGAGGGAGAGGAAGAGAGAGAGGGAGAGAGGGGGAGAGAGAGGAGGGAGAGCAGGGGAGAGAGAGAGAGAGAGGGAAGAGGGAGAGGCAGGGGGGAAGCAGGGGGGGAGAGAGAGAGAAGAAGGGAAGAGAGAGAGGGAGGAGCAGGGTGAGAGAGAGGGAGAGCAAGGGGGACGAGGAGGAGAGAGAGAGGGAAGAGGGAGAGGTAGAGCAGGGGGAGAGAGAGAGAGAAGAGGGAAGAGGGCGGGAGAGAGAGAGAGGGAGAGGGGAGAGAGAAGAAGAGAAAGAGGAAGAGAGAGAAGGAAGAGCAGGAGGAGGGAGGAGAGGAGAGAGCAGGGGGAGAGATGAGAGGGAGAGAAGAAGAGGGAAGAGGAGGGGAGAGGAGGAGAGCAGAGGGGGAGAGAGAGAGAAGAGGGAAGAGGGCGACGAAGAAGAGAGAGAGGAACGAAGCAGGGGGAGAGAGAGAAGGAGGGAAAGGAGGAGGAAGAGGGAGAGGGGAGAGGAGCAGGGGGAGAAGAAGAGAAAAAGTTAGGGACGAGGAAGAGCAGTGCGGGAAGGTCCAGGGGAGAGAGAGAGAAGAGGGAGAGAAGAGGGAAGAGAGAGAGGGAGAGGCGCAGGGTGAAGAGGAGAGGGTGGAGGAGCAGGGGGAGTAGAGAGGAGAAAGAAGAAGGAAGAGGGAGAGAAATAGAGAGAGGGCGAGCAGGGGGAGAAGAGAGGAAAGGGAGAAGTAGGGAGGAGGAAGAGAGAGAGAGAGGTCGATGGGGCGAGAGAGCGGCAGAGGGGAGAGAGAGTGAAGAGAAGAGGAAATAGAGCAGCAGGGAAGACAGGTAGGTAAAGCAGGGGCAGGAGAGAGAGAAGAAGAGGTCAAGAGAGACAGAGTGGCGGGGTCGTGCTTTTGTAGACAGAGGAATCGGGCGAAGGAAGCAGGGGGAAGAGAAGAAGAGAAAGAGGGAGAGGAGAGGGCTGGTGGAGAGAGCATTATGGGGTTGGAGAGAAAAAAGGGGAATAAGAGGGCCAGGGGGATATGAGAGGAGAAGAGGAAGAGGGAGAGAGGAGAAAAGAGGGAAGAGCAGCGGGGAGAGAGAGAGAAGAGGAAGAGGGAGAGGAAGAGAGAGAGGAGAGCAGGGAGAGAGAGAGAGAAAGGAAGAGGAGAGCAGGGGGGAAGCAGGGGGAGAGAGAGAGAAGAGGGAGAGAGAGAGAGGAGAGCAGGGTGAGAGAGGGGAGAGCAGGGGGAGAAGAGAGAGAAGAGGGAAGAGAGAGAGGTAGAGCAGGGGGGAGAGAGAGAAGAGGAAGAGGGCGAGGAAAGAGAGAGAGGGAGAGCAGGGGGAGAGAGAGAGAAGAGGAAGAGGGAGAGGAGGAGAGAGAGGGAGAGCAGGGGAGAGAGAGAGAAGAGGGAAGAGGAGAAGGGAGAAGAGGGAGAGAAGAGAGAAGAGGAAGAGAGAGAGGGAGAGCAGGGGGAGAGAGAGAGAAGAGGGAAGAGAGAGAGAAGAGAGAAGAGGAGAGCAGGGGGAGAGAGAGAGAAGAGGGAAGAGGGAGAGAGAAGAGAGAGAGGGAGAGCAAGAGGGGAGAGAGAGAGAGAAGAGAGAGGGAAGAGGAAGAAGAGGAAGAGAGAGGGGAGAGAGAGAGGAGAGAGAAGAGGAGCAGAGAGAGGAGAAGAGAGAGAGAGAGAGAAGCAGGGGGAAGAGAGAAGAGAGAGGAGAGAGAGGAGAGGAGAGGAAGAGAGAGAGGGAGAGCAGGGGGAGAGAGAGAGAAGGGGAAGAGAGAGAGAGGAGGGAAGCAGGGGGAGAGAGAGAGAAGAGGGAAGAGAAGAGGGAGAGCAGGGAGAGAGAGGGAGAGCAGGGAGAGAGAGAGAAGAGGAAGAGGGAGAGAGAGAGAGAGAGGGAGAGCAGGGGAGAGAGAGAGAAGAGAGGAAGAGGAGAGAGAGAGGAGAGAGAGGAGAGGAGAGGGGGAGAGAGAGGAAGAGGAGCAGGGGAAGAGGAGAGAGGAGAAGAGGAAGAGCAGGGGAAGCAGGGGGGGAGAGAGAGAGAAGGGAGAGAGAGAGGGAGAGCAGGGTGAGAGAGAGAGGCAGGGGGAGAGAGAGAGAAGAGGGAAGAGAGAGGAGAGGAAAGGAGAGAGAGAGAGTGGGGGGAGAGAGAGGGGGAAGAGGAGAGAGAGAGAGAGAGGAGAGCAGGGGGAGAGAGAGAGAAGAGGGAAGAGCAGGGGGGGAGAGCAGGGGGAGGAGAGAGAGAAGAGGAAGAGAGAGGGAGAGCAGGGGAGAGAAGAGGAGAGAGGAAGAGAGAGGGTAGAGCAGGGGGAGAGAGAGGAGAGAGGAAGAGAGAGAGCAGGGGGGAAGCAGGGGGAGAGAGAGAAGAGGAAGAGGAGAGAGGGAGAGCGGGGGACGAGAGAGGGAGAGGGAGAGGAGAGAGAGGAGAGAAGCAGGGGGAGAGACAGAGAAGAGAGAGGAAGAGAGAGAGAGAGGGAGAGAGAGGAGAGAGAGAGGGAAGAGAAGAGCAGGGGAAGCAGGGGAGAGAGAGAGAAGGGGAAGAGAGAGAGGAGAGCAGGGGAGAGAGAGGGAGAGCAGGGGGAGAGAGAGAGAAGAGAAAGAGGAGAGCAGGGGAGAGAGGGAGAGCAGGGAGAGAGAGAGAGAAGAGGAAGAGGGGAGAGGGAGCAGGGGGGAGAGAGGAGAGAGCAGGGTGAGAGAGGGAGAGAGAGAAGGAGAGCAGGGTGAGAGAGAGTGAGAGGAGCAGGGGGAGAGAGCGAGGGAGAGCAGGGGAGAAGAGAGTGAGAGGGAGCAGGGGAGAGAGAGAGAGAGAGAGCAGGGTGAGAGAGACTGAGAGAGAGTGAGAGAGGGAGCAGGGAGAGAGAGAGAGAGAGCAGGTGAGAGAGAGAGAGCAGGGGAGAGAGGAGAGTGAGAGGAAGAGCAGGGTGAGAGATGAGAGGGAGCAGGGAGAGAGCGAGGAGAGCAGGTGAGAGAGAGTGAGAGAGAGAGAGAGAGCAGGGGGAGAGAGAGAGGGGAGAAGAGGAGAGAGAGGAGAGAGAGAGTGAGAGAGAGTGAGAGAGCGAGCGCACACACACACACGCACTCACACACACACACACACACGCACACACTCTCACACACACACACACACACACGCACAGCATACACAACACACACACACACACACACAACACATACACATAACACACTTACATGCACACACAACATACACAGCACATACCACACACACACACACACACACACATAGCACACCACATGCACACACAACATACACACATGCACGCACACACACACACACACACACACACACCAGTGTGTCAGTGAGCTCATTACAGGGTTTTCCCTCCAGGCCTTTGATCAGATGCAGAATTGACCCGTTCCCTCATTCAGCCGCCTCATGGGTTAGGGTCAGGGTCAGAGGGGAGCTCAGAGGTCAGAGGGTCTCAGGGAGTCAGAGGGTCAGAGGGTCAGAGGGGAGCTCAGTTAGGGTCAGGGTCAGAGGGGAGCTCAGAGGGTCAGGTCAGAGGGGAGCTCAGAGGGTCAGGGTCAGAGGGGAGCTCAGAGGGTCAGGGTCAGAGGGGAGCTCAGAGTCAGGGTCAGAGGGGAGCTCAGAGGTCAGGGTCAGAGGGAGCTCAGAGGGTCAGGGTCAGAGGGTGCTCAGAGGGTCAGGGGTCAGAGGGGAGCTCAGAGGGTCAGGGTCAGAGGGGAGCTCAGAGGGTCAGGTCAGAGGGAGCTCAGAGGGTCAGGGTCAGAGGGGAGCTCAGAGGGTCAGGGTCAGACGGAGCTCAGAGGGTCAGGTCAGACGGGAGCTCAGGGGTCAGGGTCAGACGGGAGCTCAGAGGGTCAGGTCAGACGGGAGCTCAGAGGGTCAGGGTCAGAGGAGCTCAGAGGGTCAGGGTCAGAGGGAGCTCAGAGGGTCAGGTCAGACGGGAGCTCAGAGGGTCAGGGTCAGAGGGGGAGCTCAGAGGGTCAGGGTCAGTCAGGGGAGCTCAGAGGGTCAGGGTCAGGGTCAGGGTCGGGAGCTCAGGGAGTCAGGGTCAGAGGGGAGCTCAGAGGGTCAGGGTCAGAGGGGAGCTCAGAGGGTCAGGGTCAGACGGGAGCTCAGAGGGAGTCGGATGTTTCGACTGGAACAGAGGAAGATGCCAACATAACACTTAATGACCCACTGGATCATTCTGTGTACCCCTGGGGGTAGCCGTACCACAGTTTGGGAATCACTGCTCTAGTCCCAAGTACAAAGTAGGGCTCCAAGAACGTAGGATGGAGAATACTACACAAGTAAAAGTAAGAGTAACTGTCTGGATGGGACATCTGATTTATTATTTTAAGTGAATGTAACTGGAAGTATTAAACAATGAAAAATGCTGGTATTTTCTATATATAGACAAAAGAATTTGAAACATTAAATTATATGGATGGAGCAGAAAGACAAAATATTTAAATCATTTCATATTGTCAACATTTGACACTTTGTAAAACTCTGTAACTGATTGTGTACGTGTTCGAGCGTTGTATTGTCACATTTTGTACATAGTTAGCATGGGAATAGTTTCCATAATATTACCAAGTCAAAAGCATGTTTTACTGGGTTTGGACCAGAACAGAATGTGTAATGACACTTAACCACCACCGTAATGTTCAGTTCCCATTGTGTCCCTGAGCTGTAAAGTCTAGTGTAAAGTGTAAAGTTGTCGTGGCGATGAGGATGAACTCATTGCGCTCAGACAGAAAGAATCGCACATATCTGATGCAATGGGTTGTAAGCCGCCTGCATTTGCATGTCCTCCACGAGTCTTTAAGGACTTTGAAACTCCTCACACTTTTCACTCTAAACATGGTGACGCGCAGCACGACTCAAGTGCAAAGCGGTGATGAGAGGGTTGGCTGTCTGCTCCTGTCTGCTCCTGTCTGCTCTCTGTCTGCTCCTGTCTGGCGTCTGTCCTGGCTCCTGTCTGCGCTGTCTGTCTGTCTCCTGTCTGCTCCTGTCTGCTCCTGTCTGCTCCTGTCTGCGTCTGTCTGAGTCTGTCTGCTCCTGTCTGCGTCTGTCTGCTCCTGTCTGCCTCCTGTCTGTCTGCTCTGTCTGCGTCTGTCTGCTCCTGTCTGCTCCTGTCTGCTCCTGTCTGCTCCTGTCTGCTCCTGTCTGCGTCTGTCTGCTCCTGTCTGCGTCCTGTCTGCTCCTGTCTGCTCCTGTCTGCCCTGTCTGCTCCTGTCTGCTCCTGTCTGGTCTGTCTGCTCCTGTCTGCGTCTGTCTGCGTCTGTCCTGCTCCTGTCTGCTCCGTCCTCTGTCTGCTCCTCTCTGTCTGTCTCCTGTCTGCTCCTGTCTGCTGTCTGTCTGCTCTGTCTGCTCCTGTCCTGCTCCTGTCTGCTCCTGTCTGCGTCCTGTCTGCTCTGTCTGCGTCTGTCTGCTGTCCTGCTCCTGTCTGCTCCTGTCTGCTCCTGTCTGCGTCTGTCTGCGTCTGTCTGCTGTCTGCTCCTGTCTGCGCCTGTCTGCTTCCTGTCTGCTCCTGTTCTGCTCCTGTCTGCGTCTGTCTGCTCCTGTCTGCTCTGTTCTGCTCCTGTCTGCTCCTGTCTGCTCTGTCTGCTCCTCCTGTCTGCTGCTCTGTCTGCTCCTGTCTGCCTCCTGTCTGCTCCTGTCTGCTCCTGTCTGCTCCTGTCTGTCTGTCTGCTTCCTGTCTGTCTGTCTGCTCCTGTCTGTCCTGTCTGTCTGTCTGCCTGTCTGCTCCTGTCTGCTCCTGTCTGCTCCTGTCTGCTCCTGTCTGCTCCTGTCTGCTCCTGTCTCGCTCCTGTCTGCTCCTGTCTGCGCCTGTCTGCTCCTGTCTGCTCCTGTCTGCTCCTGTCTGTCTGCGTCTGTCTGCTGCTTCTGTGTCTGCTCTCCTGTCTGCTCCCTGTCTGCTCCTGTCTGCTCCTGCTCCTGTCTGCTCCTGTCTGCTCCTGTCTGCTCCTGTCTGCGTCTGTCTGCTCCTCTGTCCTGTCTGCTCCTGTCTGCTCCTGTCTGCTCCTGCTCTCTGTCTGTCTGTCTGTCCTGTCTGCTCCTGTCTGCGTCTGCTCTGTCTGTCTGCTCCTGTCTGCTCCTGTCTGCTCCTGTCTGCTCCTGTCTGCTCCTGTCTGCGTCTGTCTGCGTCTGTCTGCTCCTGTCTGCGCCTGTCTGCTGCTCCTGTCTGCTCCTGTCTGCTCCTGTCTCGTCTGTCTGCGTCTGTCTGCTCTGTCTGCTCCTGGTCTGCTCCTGTTGCTCCTGTCTGCTCTGTCTGCTCCTGTCTGCTCCTGTCTGCTCCGTCTGCTCCTGTCTGCTGTCTGTGCTGCTCCTGGTCTGCTCCTGCTGTCTGTCTTTCCTGTCTGCTGTTCTGTCTGTCTGCACCTGTCTGCGTCCTGTCTGCTCCTGTCTGCTCCTGTTTTTTCGCTGACAAGGTGACACGGTGAGAGACCTAGTGTTAACCCTAGCGACCTAGAGCTAACCCTAACCCTAACCCTAGCGACCTAGAGCTAACCCTAGCGATCTAGAGCTAACCCTAACCCTAGCGACCTAGAGCTAACCCTAACCCTAGACCTAGAGCTAACCCTAACCCTAGACCCTAGAGACCTAGAGCTAACCCTAGCGACTAGACCTAACCCAACCCTAACCCTAACCCTAGCAGTAGGAGATTCCTCTCAGACGGCGGGGGGGCTGAACATGTGGTATAGCTCTAGTCTTTGCTACCTCATTCTTGAGCAAAATATTTTCAAACACTGAATAGTATTATTCATGTATTTTTCCAATTCATCCGATGTGGTTAAAGTAGACAAACATTGTGTACTATTACTTCAAAATAACATTGCTGCAATACTTTTGCAAATACGTTTCCTTTGTCTTGTAAATATAGAATTTGGTTTTAAAGTGACACTCATGAATGCTGTGGTCTGGCTTGACATTGGCATCACTAGCAGAATGTGCGAGGCTTGTCTGCTTGTACTTTGCCCATCTGACACTTGGCATTTACTTGGGTGAACTTTCCCACATACCAGCCTTCATCTGTGTGAGTCCGAGCTGGTGCCGGACTGAAGCCTGGAGCGGTCAGTGCTGGAGTTAATGTGTTGTCAAGCCCCCTCTTGTCTCACCCCTAAAGACTTCCTGACAAAGTTCTGATGAGCCCATGAATCCTATCACACTTTTTAGAGTTTAAATCCCTTCAACTGCTCCTGCTGCTAATATGCTCAAATGTCACCGTGACAACCACCGCACAGACCGCAGAGAGTTTACCCTGTTTATAAAAACATACAGTAGTCACCTTATTCGGGAAGTGCGTTTGGGCGCCGCCATACGACGTAATCCTCTTCCGGTTGTATTGGTGAACATAAGGCTGCCGACCTCCAGAGAAAATAAGTTCTATACAGACTTAACAGCCGTTTTCTGGCCGCCCAGGGAATCGGTGCATTGTTGACTTGTAAACATGCACTCTCCTGCAGTCCTCCTGGAGCAGCCATGTTTTCTCAGGACGCTGTCATTTGTATGTGTGGACATGCCCAGGCCTCCCATCAAGTGTGCGGATTTATAACCAGCACTGTTCCCACATCAGCACTTCTGAGCCATGGCCACCACCGATCCATACTGTCCCTGTCAGCTAAATGCTAATGGCTAACCGTCCACTGTCCCATCCAGCTGCACCTGAGGCATCTTCTACTGAGCAGTGCATTTAAATGATGTCTGATGAGGCATGTTCTCACTACCCCAAGTGCTCTCTGCTTCACACTTCTGCAGGAGACCACCACCACCACCACACTCTAGGCGACACCACCACCACGTCACTGCAGGAGACTGCCACCACCACACTACTGGAGACACCACCGTCGCACTGCAGGGGACACCGCCGTCGCACTGCAGGGGACACCGCCGTCGCACTGCAGGGGACACCTGCAGGGACACCGCCGCCACACTCCAGGGACACCGCCACCAACACCGCCACCACACTGCAGGAGACACCGCCGCCACACTCCAGGGGACACCGCCGCCACACTGCAGCAGACACCGCCACCAACACCGCCACCACACTGCAGGAGACACCGCCGCCACACAGCAGGAGACACCACCACACTCCAGGAGACACCACCGCCACACTGCAGGAGACACCGCCGCCACACTGCAGAGACACCGCCACCACACTGCAGGAGACACCGCCGCCACACTCCAGGGGACACCGCCGCCACACTGCAGCAGACACTACTGCCACACTGCAGGAGACACCGCCGCCACACAGCAGGAGACACCACCACACTCCAGGACACCACCGCCCACACTGCAGGAGACACCGCCGCCACACTGCAGGAGACACCGCCGCCACACTGCAGGAGACACCGCCGCCACACTGCAGGAGACACCGCCGCCACACAGCAGGAGACACCACCACCACGTCACTGCAGGAGACACCGCCGCCACACTGCAGGAGACACCGCCGCCACACTGCAGGAACACGCCACCACACTGCAGGAGACACCGCCGCCACACTGCAGGAGACACCGCCACCACACTGCAGGAGACACCACCGCCACACTGCAGGAGACACCGTCGCCACACTGCAGGAGACACCGCCGCCACACTGCAGCAGACACTACTGCCACACTGCAGGAGACACCGCCGCCACACAGCAGGAGACACCACCACACTCCAGGAGACACCACCGCCACACGCAGGAGACACGTCCACACGCAGGAGACACCGCCGCCACACTGCAGGAGACACCGCGCCACACTGCAGGAGACACCGTCGCCACACTGCAGGAACACCGTCGCCACAATGCAGCAGACACCAGCGCCACACTGCAGGAGACACCAGCGCCACACTGCAGGAGACACCGTCGCCACAATGCAGCAGACACCAGCGCCACACTGCAGCAGACACCAGGCCACACTGCAGGAGACACCGCCGCCACGCTGCAGCAGACACCAGCACCACACTGTAGGAGACACCGCCACACTGCAGGAGACGCCAGTGGCCTAGTCAGTCTCCAGACCTAAATCCAATAGAAAATCTGTGGAGGGAACTGAAAGTCTGTGTTGCTCAGCGACGGCCCCGAAGCCTGACAGATCTAGAGAAGATACGTGTGGAGGAGTGGGCCAAAATCCCTGCTGTAGTGTGTGCAAAACCTGGTCAAGAACTACAGGAAACGTTTGACCTCTGTAATTGTACATAAACATTAGCACTGATTTTCTCAGGTTTTCAAATACTTATTTGCAGTAATGACAAACAAATACATTATTATCATTAAAATCATACCAATGCTATTTCCCTTCATTATGACTATTATTTTTTTGATTCTGTCCCTCACAGTGGAAATGCACCTACATCTGAACATTTCAGACCCCTCCATAATTTTAAGCGGAGAACTTCCAAATATTTACTTTCCTCACTGTATAGTATGTCCTCGTTAGCCATAAACCAACGGACTGAATCAGAATCAGAATGAGTTTATTGCCATTGTCAATGAACAAAATTCACAAACATAGGAACTTGTCTCGGCCTTAAGGTGCAACATAGAACACTGAGCAATAATAAAATAACATATATTCAATCAACTGTGTTCGACTGTGACGACTGTGTTCACATGTAATTAAGTCCTAAATTGACCCCATTATTGTCCTGTTGTCCTATTCTAATCATTGTTTAAATCTGGTCTAGTCCAAGTTTATTTTCAGGTTTAGTCCTGGTTTAGTCACAATTGTGATGTGGTGAATGTGCAAGTGACCCTTAGCGGTAAATTTGTATAATAGTTTGTGGTTATTTAGCTATTAGCTGTTATTTAAAAAAGCATTTATTAACTCAATAGTTTATGTTCAATTGCAGCCATTGCTAATAATGCTGATTAGTGGCAATTATCTTCAAAAATTGGAAAAGGTAAATGGCTAAATACTTTATGATTGTGAAACTTGTAATACATGTTTTTCTTACATTTAAACTCCATTGATCTCCCTAAATGAAGATTGCTTCCATTCATCTGCACTGTCTGGCTGCCCACTGCGATAAGTGCTGGTTATAGCTCCAGACACAAAGGTTCCTTACTGTACCAACATGACCTCAGTTTTGAGTGCAAGTTTTATACCCACACTCTTCACTGCGACCTTGTGATACTAGAAACCCGAGGTGCATTGATTCTTACACATATTTTGTTTTCACCACAACCCAGGCCAACCCTGGAGCATACATTTGTCATGAACACTTCCTCTGCTAGTCTCTACCATATTTCCACATAACCTCTGGTGTCTTCCTTGTACATCCCCGTGTTTTTGCTTGTCTCTGCCACTGCCACCTGCTCCTGTCTGCCACTCCAGTGCTGCACTTGTTATGCGAACAGCAACTGGATTTCGGTGCACTCGGAGCTGAAATGAATCATAAGCATGACAAATGATGGAGTTGAGGAAGGGAAGCTGGAAGCGACGTGCCACGCAGATACACAGATGGATGAGCGCCCACGGACGGTGCGTGCATTCTGAAATATGCATTATGTTTGGAGATATAGGTGTCAGATACAGTGTTCAGATAGCAAGGGGAATTTGGTGAACTCTTCTTCCTTCCTTCCATATGCAGGATATGTAAATCTGGGTTTTGTAAATGTTCTGAAGAGCGAATGGTAGGGACTGTTCAAATGATGGACCATTGTATTTTGAGTAACCTGATTTAAAATATGTTTGGGTCAAAAAGCTCTAAAGGAAAAGAAAACACTTCATAAACTAATCCACTAAAGCTAGCATGTCTTTGTTTTGATGAAGCCAATATTGTGCAGAATCCCATTATTTTGTATATACCAGAAAAAAGTTGACAGAATGAGTAAATTGACAGGGTGATGAAGAGTTTAATCTGATTATAGCATCAATCCTATTTACACACAGATTGTCTTGACTTATTAATAGTTTGCAACAACCAAACGCAGGCCATCTTGGAACATATAGTTCAAATACAATTTCTTATTGATTTATTCTTGAAGTACAAAAGCATTGTGCTTGTTAATGATCTGAGCGATCCCTGTGCCGTCGGTATTGTTAGAAATGCTAAATAGCCAAAACCAAAACCCCAAATTGCATCATGAGTGTGAGGCAAGGAGGATGCGAGGCTCTTCAGTGTGGTGAAGTCACCAAAATTTGACCATTTAGCTGAGGCTAATGCTACATGCTAGCAGTGTGTTCGCGTTTGTGAAAGTGACTAAAATGAAGTGAAATAAGGAGATAAGGACCTGTTCACGGTGGAGCTCCTCTAATGCAGCGACACCAAGGCTCACTCTGCAACCAAGATTCTGAAATATCAAACAGGTCTGATATAAATCGTTGCTCTTTTTTTCTTCCATGACTTACAAATTTCCTCATATTCATAAATCTTGCACGCCAAATTCGTGCCGTGGACACCTGGCTTAACAGGGAGCAGAGACTTTTAATTATAATTTCCAAAGAGCAAATATAAAAATGTCCAATATCAAATGCCCATGTTGTGCATAAAATATGGGCCAATGCAGAGTTTAAAAGTGACTATTCATGTTCATAATTCAGAGAAATAATTGGTAAAGTTCTACATTATAAAGAGCAAAAGATGGCCGATTTTTCTTAAATCTCATTGTTGACATTTTTGGTTAGTTTAGTCTTTATTTGTCACGGACCTAATACAAATCCAGTAATCTTACAAAAATAAAGATGATCTGTACCAGATTTATCTCTTGCTACTTTCCATCTGCAGTCCCGGGCAGGTGCAGTCCCCGGGCAGGTGCAGGGCAGGTGCAGTCCCAGGGCAGGTACAGGGCAGGTGCAGTCCCGGGTGGCAGTCCCCGGGCAGGTTACAGGGCAGGTACAGGGCAGGTGCAAGTCCCGGGCAAGTGCAGTCCCCGGGCAGGTGCAGTCCCCGGGCAGGTGCAGGGCAGGTGCAGTCCCCGGGCAGGTACAGGGCAGGTGCAGTCCCGGGCAGGTGCAGTCCCCGGCAGGTGCAGGGCAGGTGCAGTCCCAGGCAGGTGCAGTCCCCGGCAGGTGCAGGGCAGGTGCAGTCCAGGGCAGGTGCAGTCCAGGGCAGGTGCAGTCCCCGGGCAGGTGTAGTCCCAGGGCAGGTGCAGTCCAGGGAAGGTGCAGTCCCCGGGCAGGTGCAGTCCCAGGGCGGTGCAGTCCCAGGGCAGGTGCAGTCCCGGGCAGGTGCAGTCCCCGGGCAGGTGCAGGGCAGATTGAAAATGATGATAATGATGTGCTAAGTTTTACAGTAAAATTCAGTACAATTTAGTCTGACTGATGTCGACAGTTGATTATCTAGAATGTTGCTTTTTCAAGTTTCAAGGAAATTAGATAAAATAAAATAAGATCACCTTTATTTGTCCCACAATGGGGAAATTCCACTGTTGCCAACAAAGGGTACAGAAACAGATTATGCACAGTATAATAATAAAAACAGATCACTTAGAAAAAAAGAAAATTCTTATAAGCTTAATAAGAATAAACACTCTTATTTACAGCTGTTATATGGACAGAAAATATTGCACCAGGGATGATTGACATTGTGTCACAGTATTTGCACAGGAGTATAACAGTATTGCACAGGAGTATAACAGTATTTAACAGTATTCACAGGAGTATAACAGTATTGCAGGAGTATAAAGTATCTGCAGTAGTATAACAGTATTGCGGAGTATAGGACAGTATTAACAGTATTGCAGGAGTAGTATACAGTATTGCACAGGAGATAACAGTATTGCAGGAGTAAAACAGTATTGCACAGGAGTATAACAGTATTGCAGGAGTATACCAGTATTGCACAGGAGTATAACAGTATTGCACAGGAGTATAACAGTATTGCACAGGAGTACAACGGCATTGCACAGGAGTACAACAGTATTGCACAGGAGTATAACAGTATTGCACAGGAGTAT
Organism: Chaenogobius annularis; assembly: GCA_015082035.1. Classification (NCBI taxonomy): domain Eukaryota; kingdom Metazoa; phylum Chordata; class Actinopteri; order Gobiiformes; family Gobiidae; genus Chaenogobius; species Chaenogobius annularis. The sequence goes on along the minus strand of BJKM01000206.1, from coordinate 688,504 downwards.
AACAGTATTGCACAGGAATACAACAGTATTGCACAGGAGTATAACAGTATTGCAGAAGTATAACAGTATTGCACATGGTTACACATGGTTAAATAACAGGTCAAATTTGTAAATAGACATTGAAAAAATTCATATTCCGAATGAACTTGTGTGGCTGTTCGAACAGGAGAGAAAGCCTGGGATGTTTTTGATAAGCACAAACCTAATTGGATTCTATTGTCAGTTTGCTAACACTATTTCCATGTAATTACACCTGTTGGCAAGTCGCTCTTGTGAAGTCGCTCATGCACAGCTGGATGTGGAGAGAGCGCACCGTTTCAAACTCGCTCTGACTGACTCGCGTGTGGCTGATTCTGCGTACCTGGGTTTAGCTCGCCAGCAAAGGCAGCAGTGCATAGCGAGTCAGAGAGCGGCCTGCCAAACAATGGAAGCAGAGGGAGGCCTGCCATGTTTTAGATAAGCTTCAACCAAAATGTATTTCACTGTGGGACAAATAAACCATTCACAATTCAAGTGCACCTTAAACCCGTCTTAGAAAACCTCCCTGCTATGCTTTCTGATCGTGTTTCAAGTTTTTGGGAGCACACAGAGAGAAAGCATGGTAACAGGGAGTACATGCAGACTTATTGTCACATAACATAGCAAATGCTCTTATATTGTTTTAAAATCAACATAAAAATCCATATTCAGAATTGGAAATAAGGGCAAATTCCAATTCTGAATTTCTTAGAACTAGTAAGACAACAGTGTCATAGTTGCATGACACTGCCACTCAAGCCAATGCGTCACTAGTTCAAACCTCGCCCTAAAGCTCGGAACACACTACGGGATACTGTGGATTCAAACATGGGAAATAACATAAAGGACAACAATTGCTAATCTCTAGTAAAGATAGAAAGCTAATTGCAATTCCATGTAATTTTATTCAATAGTATTTTACTCTGAAAATTTCACAGTCCACAATATATCGCTATGAATCCTGTTTGAAGCTGTATTTAAAAATGTTAATGTGAGAAAAAGGTAACCCCCTCATGTAGAGTTGGGCAATATATGGACAGTTAGTTTAAACCGTGAATGTTGTTTTGTGTATTTCTATAAAGTAATTTATATATTTTTTCAAAAACAGAAAAAGGTGATTAAAATACAAATGAATAAACTTTCAAATTAAAAAACATCGGAACTAGGGGTGCAGAGAGGGCAATTACACCCCCTGCTGCACAGTCAGGGAACTGCAAACAGGCTCATTGGTTGCTGGTTTTGCTCTCAGCAAACTGGCGATTGTTTCTGCAGTAAACTATATGCCTGAAGATTAAACTCAGGTCAAAATAAACCTGTCATGCTGATGTGATGTGCTGACCTGAGGGCCCCGAGCAGAAAGCACAAAACTGTTTAAAAAACCCAAACTTTTACACTGTGAAATACTTTTAAGCAAAATAATAGAGGAAATGGCAACTAGATTAAGAGGAAGAAATGTACACCGTGGATGTGCAAAAGGGTTGACTCTGCTGGAGTTACAGGCTGAATGCGCAACAACTCGTGTTTGAAACTGACGTGACGCATGAGGATGAAAGGACGAAATGGAGGCTACGTGGAAAGACAGCAGAACAAATCCATGTTTCCCAGTCTCATAGACGTTGGATTTGGCTTCATCTGAGCATCTGAGCGGTAAGTAAACTGATGAAGTTGCAGTGCGTCACAGGGAAACTGAAGTGAGTTGAATAGCTTGTTGCACGTGTATACTGTGTTTAATAATGACATTATTTTCTTTGGTTTTGTTTACTTAGTGTTTATTCCCGTGCAGTGTGTTTGGGGCGGCAGTCAGAGGCTGGTGCTTAGACAACCAAGGCCACACAGGGAAGGAGCCCAAGCTCGTGCGGGATGTTGAGTGTTACTAGCTAGATTTAGTCGGCCTCACCTCCACGCACAGATTTGGTTCCGGAACCACTTACATTAAGAGAAGCTGGATTTTCAATCAACCCATGGGGGAAAGGTTGCGGGCAGGTGTGGGCTTGCTTATTGCACTAATCTCTATTCAGTGTGTTAGAACAAGATCCAGAGTGTGCTTGTGACTGTGAGTTGGTTTATTTACATTCTGGGTGAAAACAATGCTGTCTGAACTGAAACTTGGCTTCAACAAGATGATTATGTCAGACTAAATGAGTCCACTCCACCCACTCATGTTAACTTTCAGACCGCCAGGAGCACAGGCCGAGCAGGTGGTGTGGCAGTGATCTCACACTCAAAGCCTACTCTTGAGTCCTAAAATGAACAATGCATTTCTCTCATTTGAAAGCCTCATGTGATCAATCACATGTCCAAATTGGAGAAACCAAAAAGGAGTCCTGTTCGTGGTTCTCTACCGACCTCCTGGTCCCTATTCAGAGTTTTAACAGAGTTCTCCAGACTTTTATATCAAACTTGGTGTTATGGACTGGGATAAAGTAGTGATAGTTGGAGGTTTCAATATCCACGTGAACGTGAACAATAACTCTCTCAGTAATTCTTTCAACGCCCTGTTAGATAGCATTGGTTTTGCTCAGAATGTAAATAAACCAACTCACACCTGTCACAAGCACACTCTAGATCTTGTTCTAAGCATATGGAATAGAGATTAGTGACCTCATTGTCTTCCTCCAAAACCCTATACTGTCAGATCATTTCCTAATTACCTTTCAGTTTGTTCTTAAAGATTATCCAACACCACAAAAATAAAGTCATAATGAAAAGGACAATATCAGAAAAATCTATCTCAAAGTTCAAAGAAATAATAGAGCCAATATTCAGCGACAATGTCATGTGATCTCTGTCATGTGATCCTGCTGAGAACAGCCTTAGTCCCAGTGTAAGTGATCAATTTGTCGACTTGACCATGAATTCTCTGAAGTCGCTCTTGATGTTGCAGCTCCGCTAAAGCAGAAGGTCATTAGGCCAAAACGTGCCTCCCCATGGTACAGTGAGGAACTGCATTCACATAAACAAAAGTTAGAAAATTAGAAAGACCATTTTGTCGCTCCCATTCGGAGGAATCCCTAAAAGCATGGAAAATCTGCCTACTGTCCTATAAGCAGGTTCTGCGTAAGGCCCAAACCAGATACTATTCAAATTTCAACCACAACATTCTACTGCAGAGGTTAGAATCTGATGTAGGTGTCAGAGGCGCCTCCAAGCCGCCCTCAGCTGGTTTAAATCCTACCTATCGGATAGGTACCAGTTTGTTAATGTAGGTCAGAGCTCCTCCCCCTGTTCTAAAAGTAACATACGGTGTGCCACAGGGTTCAGTTCTCGGTCCAATTTCTGTTTACTTGTTATAATGCTGATAGGTTGCGAGCTGGTATTCTGTTGTGTGTGAGTGCCAGTGTTTTTTTGTTTGATGTGTAGTGCTGTTGGGGGATGTGTGGTTATGGTGAGCTGCTAGCCATTAGGATCACATGACCAAAAGCATGGCATTAACTTCCACTGCTCTGCAGATGACACACAGCTGTATTTATCAATGAAACCCGATCAGACCGATCAAGCAGACAGACTTGGTGCTTGTGTGAAGGATATAAAAACCTGGATGACACTTAATTATCTGCTTCTTAACCCTGAAAAAACCGAGGTCATCGTACTAGGCCATAATCATCTACGAGACGCTTTATCTGAGCAGATAGTCACACTGGACAACGTCAGTGTAGCCTCTAGCTCCACTGTAAGAAACCTTGGAGTCTTATTTGACCAAGAGCTCTCATTCAAAGCACACATAAATCAAGCCTGTAAAACAGCCTATTTCCATCTGCGTAATATAGCCAAAATCAGAAAAATCTTGCCTAAAAGCGATGCTGAAAAACTTGTCCATTGCGTTTGTAACATCTATATTAGACTACTGTAACTCCTGCTTGCAGCGTGCCCTAAAAGCGCCATAAAAAGCTTTCCACTGGTTCAAAATGCAGCAGCAAGATTACTGACAGGAACTAAAAGAAGAGAGCACATTAGGCCGGTGCTCGAGTCTCTTCACTGGCTCCTGTTGAGTTTAGGATCGAATTCAAAATCCTCCTCCTGACTTACAAAGCCATAAATGACCTGGCCCCATCCTACCTCAAAGATACTATAGTACCTTATCATCCAAACAGAGCACTTCGGTCTCAAAATGCTGGACTTCTGGTGGTCCCAAGAGTCTCTAAAAGCACAGTAGGAGGTAGAGCGTTTAGCTACCAAGCTCCTGTGTTGTGGAATCGGCGTCCTGTCCATGTTAAAGAGGCCGACACCAGTCTCTTCATTTAAGACCAGGCTTAAAACGTTCCTCTTTGAAATGGCTTATGGTCAGGCCAGTTAGGAACAGAAATAAAAAACTACAGTTCCCAGCTAGCGCTGCCCTAGGAGCAACTATACTGGGGGAAGTGTGGCAGTTTGAGCAATATCCTCTGCTTCTTACTACTTTTCTATCAAAACAATATTTAATATTTAATTTCACTGGCAATCTGTTCATCGCTTTTTCCTTCTTCTCCCATCTCCCACTTCCCCGACGGGAGTGGAGCAGGCACATCGAGGACCTGTGGATCCAGATGCTCCTCAGCTGCCTGGAGAAACTGTCTCTACTCCATATGAACGGTTCTTCATCAGCCTCAAAAAACTGTTTCTCCTCCTGAGTGGGTCCAGCTCCACCATCTATCTGCAAATTGAAGCGCGTCTGTCCGAGGGAGTCGGATCTCTCCTTCACTGTGGAACTTCTCCAGGTTTCTACTTTTTCCCAAAGAGGTTTGGTAGTTTTTCCTGGCTGAAAAGGAGGGTCTAATGACAGGGAAGCTTGGGACATCTGTCTAAGGACACGGGATGCTGGGACATTACCAAGTCCCTATATACATTGTTTATTCTGTTTTTATTCTGTTTTTCACTGCCCCCCCTCGAGGCAACCGCTGTTGTGATTTTGGACGATACAAAAATAAATTGAATTGAATTGAATCTCTGGGTGGTCACTTTAGACAACTAAGTCTATCGGTCAAATTCCGAACTAATAGGGATGTACCCTTCGAAGTCGGATGGATACCAATCCTGCATATGAGCCCGGGCTTCCCCCAAAACGGATTGTTTTAAGAACACCAACTAGATAATCAGCAGTTGGATGCTGAAAAGCAGCTGTTCAGCATTTATCCAACTGGGCAGAAGACCAGAAAAAATTCCAGTCTCTGACATCGACTTTGTCAATTCACACAGCTGTGAACTACATACTTTAAGCTCCTCGGATTTTTTCCGCCGGGCGTTGTTACCGCTTGCGTGAATCACGATTTGGCGAATTCACCCATTCTGGCCGCAGCTAACATCTCACTGACGCTGCTGGCAGCTTCATGTCTCTGACTGTAGAACTTCAAATTAAGAGAGTGTCACGGGTCCATTTAGCGGGCGTGTTCGCTGATGAGAGCAAAGCTATTGTAGACGGGGACACTACAGGCTGGCGTTAAGCGCATCAATCCCTCCAAACAGTCACATATCAGTCCTGATCTTCCTGATCTAGTCCTGGCTCTGCGGGAGATGCTGAGGGGCTAGTCTTAACCTTGCTAACATTGCTAACACTAACACTACTATTTGCCGTACGGTCCGGTAAACCTGATGCTCCAGGCTGACTATAGCTAGATTTCAACTCCTCCAATAAGTGGATCCGCGCTTCTAACTCAGAAACCCTGACCTCCAAAGCTACCACTACACTGCACTTCACGTACCTGTCGTCAGAGAAGGAGCCAGGGTTCTGACTTGACATATTACAACTTGAGCAGTGAAAGGTAGAGGAAGATCCAGCCAGATCCAGCCAGATCTTCCCCCATCAATTCTGTTTTTCCCATTCTAGCCCCTCGAGGCAACTGCTGTTGTGATTTTGGGCGTTACAAAAATAAATAGAATTGAAATTGATTTGAATTGAAAGCTAGCGGCAAGGCTAGGCTAGACTAGCTCTGTCTGAGGCTAGAGAACAGGGGGTTCATTCACAAAATACTGAGCAAAAGTGAGCTGTGTGAGGCTGCGGGTTATTTAGGGAGCAATCAAACTTTCAATGGTGTGTAGGAAACTTAAAAAGGTTGTGTATGAGTCACAGATTAACAAAAAAAGTAAAGAATGATCAATTCTTTAACAGAATACATTCACCGGCACAATCTCAAGTTTGCTCAAGTCTGGCCTGATCCAGCTCCATACTCAATTCAATCCAATTTAAATTTCAATGCAATTAAATTTATTTTTGTAACGCCCAAAATCACAACAACGGTTGCCTCGAGGGGAAAAACTCCATCTCTCTCTCGATCTCCATCGGGTGCTCAAGTGTTCATGGGAGTTGACCCAACCAGTCCATATGTGCTTTGTGGATGTGGAGAAGATGTTTGACCGTGTCCCTCGCGGTGTCCTCTGGGGGATGATCTGGGAGTATAGGGTCCGGGGCCCTTTGTCCGGTCTCCGTAGGAGCTGTGTTCATTGCTGGTAGTAAGTCAGACCTGTTCCCAGTGCATGTTGGACTCCTCAGGGCTGCCCTTTGTCACCGGTTCTGTTCAAAGTTTTTATGGACTGAATTGCTATTTCTTATGGTCATGAGTCTTGGAACTCCCTTAGAGATAGATTGAGCAGTTCAGTCACATAGGAGGAGCTCGGAGTAGAGCCGCTAATCCTCTACTTTGAGAGGAGTCAGTTAAGGTGGCACGGGTATCTGTTTTGGATACCTCCTGAACAAAGCCACGGGAGGTGTTGCGGGCATGTCCCACCAGGAAGAGGCCCCGGGGAAGACCCAGGACACGCTAGAAGAACTATGTCTCTCGGCTGGCCTGGAAATGCCTAAGGATCCTCCCAGAGGAGCTGAACGAGGTGTGTGTGGAAAGGAAAATCTGGGCCTCCTTGCTCAGACGGCTGCCTCCACTACCCGGCCCCAGATAAAGCGGAAGAAAATGGATGGATGTGGGGATTATTTACTTTGGTATATGCAGCATCGAATAATTTTGTTGTGCCTTCTCACTAGTGTATCTTTATGATATTATATACATAAGAGTAGGGCTGCAGCTATCGATTATTTTAGTAATCGAGTAATCTATCGATTCTTTTCTTCGAGTAATCGGATATTTTTTTTTGTACATTCAGTAAACCATTTAAACACATATTAAATCATTTTTTAGATAAACGTTATAGCTCATAGTAATAAACAAATACAAAATAAGGAATTTCTGCTTCAAATAACACATTTTATTCTTAATTTCATATAAATTTGTCCCCAAAACAGCAACATTTCACTTCAGTCCAAACTGTTCTGTTTGTATAGAAAGAATATATATAAAGGACTTAATTAACTTGTCATAGATTGTAAACAGTTACAGTGGCTCTGTCACATCACTTAAAATAAGACATTTGTTAAACGTTATGTTGGGTGGGACCAGTGGTCCTGGCGTTTTGCGTATTTTGCGTTTTGGCTCTTGTGCCGGTCACTTTGGCTCCGCGTCTCGGACTTTCTGTTGCACAACAGATTATTCTAACATAACCGCGGTCCTCGTGCTGTTTCCATGTGCATTGGCTGTTTAGAAGTACGACTGTAACTGGGAAGCAGAGTTGTTGAGTGGGGGAGCGCGGGGGTCGCGGTGGCGTGTCGACGGCGGGAGGCTGGGGTGGGCGGAGCTAGATGCGGTGTTTAGAGTTGCAGCTCGGAATTATTATAATAGATCCATGGCTCTTTCACTCATCAAAACTCTTCCCAGTCGCACTCGTGAGTTTAAAAGCGCCGCTCTCTTCCTGTCGCGCCTTCGTCAGAGCGGAACAAGCTCCGTGTGAAACAAAAGCGCCACAAGTCGTTCCGTGCGCTCCGCGCGCCACACGTGTTTTTGATTAAATATGTAAATTAAACGAATCATCGAAGCAATATAATAATAATCGAAGCTTTTTTGTAATCGAATTATTCGATTTATTCGAGTAATCGTTGCAGCTCTACATAAGAGTTGCATGGGTGTGTGAGTGCCCTTACAAACGCTGACACCCCCTTCCAAAATTACGTTCCCTCATACGTATCAGTGTTTAAATCCATGTGGATTTGTCAATCTATTGCATCTTTGCTACACTAAACATATCAACTTTCAGTGCTAAATATTTTTCTGATCCATGTTTTACAAAGTAATAATAGCACAGTTTTTACTTGTATCTAAACTGAGTGTGCAATGCTCAGCTCATTTTGAGCATTTGTCATCTCAAAGTGAGAGTGGCTTTTCTCCGGGCAGGAAACAGCTCATAAGGTCCGCTAGCTTTGTTAGCTCACCAAGTTTAACTTGTAGTGTGCGGTCTCTTTTCTGCAGACTTTCCGCTCAGTGGATCCTAAAATTTTAAATCTCATACAATTGTATTTATTTATTTACTTGATTGAGACAGACCATATTAATGGACACAACATTTAGCTAAACACACCGGATTGTAGCCGAAGGCTAATTTCCATCCATTGTCTCAATGGTCCTCCTCATGAGGATCTCCTCATATCTGTGGAATTCACTTTTTGTCTCTTGTTGATAGTAAATGGTTTCAGACGAACATCCTGCAGTGTGAAACAGATTTCCCAACCCAGCAACAGTAATAAACCAGCATAGTTTTATTTGAGAATGCAAATGAAAATGTTTAGAGGTTTAAAACTTCATCACCTTTTGTTTATTGTTTACATAATAGGCCCACTATACAAATTGTAGTAAGTAAGTATTGAAATAGAAAATGGGTATCTGTATGGAAGATAATTAGTTTCATCAGATAGTGGTGAAATTCTTCACCTACATTTTTTACCCTGAAAATTTCCTGTTGAATGAAACTTTTAAAAAAAAAATATTATAATATTTTTCTTCCTAAACATTCTAAATGAAAAATTCACCTTCTAAAAAGTCATTGCATAGATTCCTCTAATTCAATAGACTAAAGTATAAAATGTGTTATGAGAAAGTATATGGTAATAAAAAGTAATATTGCTTAAGCAATGTACAATTTGTATACAATTATAATAAAAATATATTTTTTACGATAATTGCTTTTAATAAAAATGGAACAATATTTTGTTGTAATCTTTTTTGCTCTACTATGAACAACAAGTTGGCAAAGTTTGCACTATATACCAAGTTTCAAAGCACATTTGCATTTCCTTTCATGCAATCCCCTCAAACACCGCCATAAAGTACCTTTTGTGTTGACACCAAATAAATAAGCAGTATATATATTATTTCAGCTTCTTTACTATCAACTTTCTGCATTGACAGTTCTATTTTTAGGTTTAAACATTTGTAATTCACCATACACTACCTTCCACTTCTGTGGTGGTAAAAATTCTTTTTTCCAGCCCACTGTACGTCTTGTAGCGTTTCTTTGTTGTTCCTACCCGACATCTGAGCTGAATCTCCCGCCTGACATTCAGCATCCTACACAAGTCAGACACAAGGCTTTGTCTGAAACATCTGCTGAGTTTGAGCCAAAACAACTGACAGCACAAGTGTGTGGACGTACAGCCAATTCAACACATCTCTGAAGGACATGTGAAAACAGGACTCACTCAATGAGGCTACACTACATTCACTTTCACAAGTCAATCCCTAACATTGCATTGATGAGCGGTAAATTGCTCATGGAAAAAGGGCATATGTCTTATTTTACCCATTTTAATATAGATTACACTGAACTACCATTACATTCCTGTATAGAGCCCAAAATAAGGACTCCTAAGCAGTAGTTTATAGGCACCTCCCACCAAACAGTTTCACATCAACAGATGCCAGACTTTCAATGTTTCAGTCGAGCTTCTCAGATCAGCTCCTTCAAACTGAAAATGACTTTTAGATGGAAGTCTGATTTTCAAACATTGCCCCATAAGTATTGTCTCATTTATTAAGCATGCGTCGGTACAAAAATGTGACATACAAACGTGGCTCATGCCTGTGTGGGCGTTCAGATACGAGTCACAGGGAAAGACCAGATTCCGAGCTTAAATGGAGATAAGTCTGTTATCTTAAGTTCGGGAGCAGGACCACACCTCTTCCACGCCCCTTCCTGCAGCTACACTATTTAAGCCTCCAGTTAACACATACCCGTGTTCGTGACTTCATGCCCCTCCCTCACACCCTCTTTTAATTATTCTAATCTATCTCCTAGATGGGGGTACCGAGGCCCGGGAGCCTACAGCCCTCAGCGCCAGAAGCCCCAAAAACGGCATTCATTTCTTTACCTCGTTTGTCAAGAAACACTTTGCGTGGTAGCTGCGGTTGTGGTCCTTGTTAGTGAAGTGTATGGGCTTCATGAAGTTTGTATTTTGTTCAAAAGGACACTAAGTCGGAATTCAATATCAAGTTTTATAAATGGGACCCTTCTCTAACTCTGATACTGAACCATGTCAGAGAGCCTTACTATGCCGTTAATGTGCACTTGGCTTTGCATTTTATTGATTTCATTGATATTGGATATTGGCATTAGAATGGATATTGGAAGTAGTGAGAGGAAGTACTCGTCCCCTTTTGGCCTGCTGACATTTGAAGTTTGGTATTGTCGATTGTTTATCTTTTAGACTGGTAATATTGGGCTGATACTTTTATGGATGATTCGATTTTGTGCGGTGTTCGGCTGCTATAGCACTGCCACTTGTTTTTAAACCTCAGCCTCCCAAAGGTTCCGTTAAGAAAACTTACAGCAGGATTTTTTTTTAAGCATTTTTCTCATTTCTGCTTCTTGGAAATGTTTTGCTTTCCTTTATTGCTACTTTGACTTCAAAATACACTGGTGAGAACAAATCTGTTATTTACGAACAGCTATTGTTATTATGTTGTGTAGAATATAGTTATTATAATACATTGCTTTCACTTATTTGTTCTTTGCATTTTGTCCCGTCCTCACAATGCTATTTCTGCTCAATGACAGAAGCTTTAACTAAGCAGATTAGCCCTTTGTGCATGTGTGTTTTGGAGGATTTATGTAGGAAATGAAAGCAGAGAGTTGCTTAGCCTTATGAATTATGTAGAATGGGGGGAATCTCATAATGTTCTTGCATGTTGTAATTTAAGCTGTCGCTAATAGAGAATGCAAAATTGGAGAATACAATTTCAAATAAATCCATTTTCAAAAAGATACCAAGAATTGAAGAATGTATTGACTTTTGCTGTAACGACTGAATCCAACCAAGACGTTTACGAGCAGGTTGAGTTTAGGACAGATGTCTTTGGGATGAGCTCCACATAGAAGGCCTGCAGGAGGTTTCAAGTATTGTTTTATCTAGACCAGTGTTCCTCAAACTATGGTACCTCTACCAGTGCTGGTCCTTCAGGTGGTACGCAGAGTCCTCTGCAGTTTTAATATTTGTTGAATTTGGAGTCAATTAAATGTCTGTCCTCTTTTGGGTTGGTCATGCTTAGAGCTATAGCAAATGTGTAGACCCCTATAGACCTAGTAGACCCCTTTGACCCTAGAAAAGTTTTAGACTTGTTTTAGATGTGGTAAGATAAGATAACCTTTATTTGTCCCACAATGTGGAAAAACCCAGTGTTGCAACATACATAGGAGCAGAAGTATAATAATAAAAACAGATAACAGAAACATTACACACTCTTATTTACAGCTGTTATATGCATAGAAAAATATTGCACCAGGGATGATTGACATTATGTCACAGTATTGCACATGATCAGGAATCAGGAATCAGAATATATTTATTGCTATTATCAGTGAAAATTCACAACATAGGAACGTGATTTGATAAGATTCGATATGAGAGACATGCATAAGAGCATCAGCCACCCGGCGGCGCCTACTGTATTATTACAGTATTGCACATGATTATTACAGTATTGCACATGATTATGAAAGCTGAATGACACGTTCAGGACTAACAGTGTTTGTTGTAAAGTCTGACAGCAGCAGAAGCAAAGACCTGTGAAACCTCTCCTTCACACAGCGAGGGTGGATCAGTCTGTCACTGAAGCTGCTCTCCAGAGCGGACAGAGGGTCCTGCAGGGGGCGACACTCATGGTCCAGCATAGACGTGAGTTTCTGTCCCCAACTTCCTGCACCGAATCCAGAGCACAGCCCAGGACGGAGCTGGACTTCTTGTTGACTTTGTCCAGCTTCTTCCTCTCCCCGCTCTGTGATGCTGCTGCTCCAGCAGACCACACTGTACAGGGCTGATGCCACCACCGAGTTGTAGAAGGTCCTCAGGAGTGGCCCTGTCACTCCAAAGGACCGGAGTCTCCTCAGGAGGTAGAGTCGACTCTGGCTCTTCCTGTACAGTGCTTCTGTGTGATGAGTCCAGTCCAGTTTGTGATTCAGATGAACACCCAGGTACTTGTACGAGTCCCACTCTCTCAATGTCCCTTCCCTGGATGTTCACTGGTGAGGGGGCAGCAGAGTGGCGTCTACGGAAGTCCACCACTATCTCCTTGGTCTTCTCCGCGTTAATGAGGAGGTGGTTCTGCTGACACCAGTCCACAAAGTCCTCTGTAGTCTGCATTGTCGGTGCCCGTTATGAGTCTGAGGATGGCAGAGTCATCAGAGAACTTCTGCAGGACACAGCTGTCTGTGTCGTGTCTGAGGTCTGCAGTGTAGAGGGTGAAGAGAAAGGGTGCGAGGACGGTGCCCTGGGGCGCCCCACACTGCAGGTCCGAGTGTCAGACACACAGTCAGACACAGGCTCTCGCAAACTGGGTCGGTTGTGAGGTAGTCCAGGATCCAGGTTGTCAAGTCTCGTCCACACAGCCGTCTCCAGCTTCTCCCTCAGGCAGCGGCTGGATGGTGTTGAAGGCGCTGGAGAGATCGAAAAATAAAATCCTCACAGCGCTGCCAGGCTTCGCCAGGTGAGAGAGAGAGCATTGCAGCAGGGAGATGACGGCGTCCTCCACACTCCACACGATGCCAGGCCGGTACGCAAACTGCAGCGGATCTATGGCTGAGCTCACGTGGAGCGGAGGTGGTCCGGACCAGCCGCTCCATGGAACGGTCCATGTTCAGTACTGACTCTGCACCAGCAGGAGGCCGGTCCATGTTCAGTCCCGACTATGGCACCAGCAGGAGGCCGGTCTATGTTTAGTCCTGACTCTGGGACAGCAGGAGGCCGTCCCTGAGGTCCTCAGAGTCCGAGATGGTTCATATGGCACTAACATGTCCGAGATGTACTTTGGTGCTAGGCCATGGAGAGACTTGTATACAAGCAGAGCTGCTTTGAAGTCTATTCTCTGAGCCACAGGGACCCAGTGCAGAGACCTGAGCACAGGACTAATGTGATGTACTTCCTGGTTCTAGTCAGGACCCGAGCTGCGGCGTTCTGGATGTACTGCAGCTGTTTTACAGCTCGTTTGGAGAGGCCAGTGAGCAGGCCGTTACAGTAGTCTAATCTACTAGAGACAAACGCATGGATAAGTCTCTCCAGGTCTGGTTTAGACGAGCCCCAGTTCAAACTGAAGCTGTTCTTCAAACAAATGTCTGGACTCTTTGTGAAGCTGAACCTCTGTAGTTTTGCATTCTGGTATTTGATGTAATCTGATCATAAGTAGAAAAAGCTCTGCACGTTCCGGTTATGACATTGGTCTAGAGCACACCTGGCATTTGCGGCCCCAGGGGCCGGATCAGGCCCTCGGCCTGTTTTAATCCGGCCTCCTCCCCCCGGGGATCATATGTGTTTACTCTTAGTTTTTTTTATTTTTAACTGTCTTGGCCGTAACATGTGTCTGCCTTGTGTCCTTAATAAAGATAACATGAAATTAATGAATAATAGATTCAGTAACCAGTATTTTTACAGAAAAGTGCCTATAATGATAAGAATTTTTTACACCAATGATCGCGGGCCGGCCCTCCGCCACTCGCCTGGATTCCAATATGGCCCTCGAGGAAAAATAACTGCCCACCCTGGTCTAGAGTCATGTACTCACTCCGCTGCTGCCAAAATTTGCCTGTGGGTACCCACAAAATCTCAAGAAACGAAGAGCAAGAGATGAGCAAACATGATACCGGCGCCAAACTGCTCCCTTGCTCCAGCTGTCCTTGAGTGCGGACGTGTTTTCCTCTGCTCCCCGCTGCCTGCTACTTTTGCCTCTCTCTGTCGTGTTTTTTCTCTTTTTCTCTCTAAATCAAAGTGCTCTATCACCTTTGTTCTCTGAAATAATGGATCTGATTGATTGGTCTCTGAGTCATTGGATACAAAATTTTCCCAGAGAAAAGCTTCCGGGAAAGCAACCTGTCCCGACGGAACGTCCACGCGGGTACGTACGGGACTATTGGAAGAACTGGCAGGTTCTATGCATCGAGCCCTGCTCATTGAAGATGTGGAGGACTATTTATATTTGGATTTATGAGAGCAGGATTCCTCCTAATTGGGCTCGGAGTCGCCTTGGTCTATGGAAAATTGGGAAGACAGAAAAATTCACCCAACAACTGTCTGACAATCAACATGAAAAGGTTTTTGGATTTGAGTGAAAGAATGAAAGGACTCGAACAGAGACTTGAGCACAGCACGGTGCAACTCACTGATCTGAACCGGAACATCTTATTTCGGATCACGGAGATGCAAAAGACTTTGGGGGATTCAAACAAGGAAATGGGAACTTTTCGCTGTCGGACGGAGTAACTACTCAATGAATCAAGCTGATCGCACACAGAGGACAGAAACGATTGGATTATTTGATCATAAATCATTGATCTACAAAATGTATTAAAGTACTTATTTCTCCTTTCGCTGCTGTCCCTTGTATCTCTCTCCCTGTTCTTTATCTGGCCCCGGGCTGAAGAGCCGCAGGCGTTCAAGGCCGTACTGAAGACACACACAGACACTTACACAAAACAAGATTCGGCCTTCATTCACCGTCTGCACATGCCACATTCCTCATCCTAATCTTTGTATATTTGTTGTGGCCCCTCCCCCAATATCCACTGATAATATCCATCACGTTGACCTCGTGTAATGTACTCAATATGTGTTGTTTATCATTGTATGCTTATTGCTGAACTGTTTTTCATTTTCCAAGAGTTCAAGTTCCCCGTAGGCGCCGCACGACCCCCGGTGGCTGATGCTCTTCATGCATGTCTCTCCATGTCGCATCTGTCATCAAGTCACGTTCCTATGTTGTGAATTCTGCTCATTGACAATGGCAATAAATATAACCTGATTCCTGATTCCTGAAACAGCCCGCCTCACAAGCTAACAAGGCTAGCATGGCTAACAGTCCTGGTGCGGCTGCCGACAGCCTCCCTCTGTCAGTAAACCAAGCTCCTCGACGTAGGGTCTCAAAACTCGCTCTTGTCGGAATGAAGAGAGGAGATACCTTTACAGCAGTTTCGCCCTTATGATGCTTGAACTGTAGCATGACATGGCATCACTGAGATCTGAAATGAGAGCAGGGCATTGGTGCAGCCAATTCAACCAAGTCCGACATAAAAGGAGCTGAAAGCGGGGAGAGGAGATTGGTGAACATATTTCAGACAATACGGTATGAGCGGCTGATCAGACGAAACAGAGACTTTTCTTCATCTCCTGTTTTGTGCTTCACGGAGACTTGGCAACCACCTACCATCAGCTCCCTCATCAAGAAGGTCCAGCAGAGGATGTACTTCCTGCAGCAGCTGAGGAAAGCCAAGCTGCCAGTGCAGATGATGGTGCAGTTCTACACGGCCATCATTGAGTCCATCCTCACCTCCTCCATCACCGTGTGGTACTACAGCGCCCTCTGCTGGAGCCACAGCCAGGGACAAACAGAGACTACAGCGCCCTCTGCTGGAGCCACAGCCAGGGACAGATGAAGAGTGGGAAAATGTGTGTACATCCCAGTGCAGGACCACAAAATCACATGTTTGGTGGAACTTTTGCTGGATAAAATGGTCACTTTTTGTCAAAGTGCTCATTATTCACAGGGAAATGCTAACTGTTGGAGAAACTTGCACTAGGAGGCAACCCACTATCTCCGGTTTTGGTCTGTCCTATTGCTCAAAAATATTGGACTGAAATCAATAAAGAGCTACAGGTTGTTTTTGACTTTGCCTTACCATTAGAAGAGGGCCATCAAACTCCTGTCATGTCCACAAAACTCCGGCACAATTAATGGTTTTATTTGGAGCATACCTCTGGCAGCAGAAAAAAGGTCATAAAATAAAAGGTCATAAAAAAAAAAAGTATTACACCAACTGTGCCTAAAATCAAGGACTGGATGGACATTATTGTGGACATACGGAAAATGGAAGAAATCACATATGGACTCAATTTGGAACTTGACAAATTTAACAGACTTTGGAGCAAGTGGGACCCCTTTTTTGTTTAACGTGTCATGATTTTATTTCTATAAATGTTCTGTGCTATTTGGGTTCTTTTATTTATTTACTTTTTTGTCTACTGCTCTCTGGGTGTGATATTAGCATTTAATATCAACACAGTAATGCATGTGCGTGCTACAGATTGCTCTTTTTGGGACAGATTATAAGAAAGCTGAAGCTGAAGTGTGCCTCTGATTCATCTGAGAGAGAACACACACCGCAGAGGCCATGGCCACAGTTACATCACCAATGCACCTTTTAAATCACCGCAGATGATTAGGCGTGTGGCGGCGAATCCTAATTAGACAATTTAGGCAGGGAGAGAAATAGCCTAATTTAAATAGAAAAATGAGGCAGGTTTATTATCCAAAACAGAAATCATTTGTTCTGTGATCATGGAAAGGGAACATTACTAAGTAGACTGATGGTTGAGACTCAAGAGCTCACTAATTCCTCTCATTTACCATGAAAAACATAATGATTTTTAAGTGATCTGTTGCATGGCTGCATGAGGACAGTCTGTGCTCCAAATGAGCTTTATCAAAGAAGAATGACACTGTGAAGTGCTGCTTTTTCTGAACGCAGACAAGACATTTCCCTTTGACAGGGAATACATGAGTGATGGTAGACGGCATTATCATAATAATGGCTATACATTTGAAATAATAGATACTATAAAAATCATATCCAGTGACATATGGTGTTAAAGTTCTGCAGAAGGTTAAAGACCTGGAAGGTTTCCCTTCCCCCAGACACTAGCAATGCTTTAAGATTATCTGAACAATATTTGTTGGCGCTTATCCTGTGTTAATCATTAGCCATAACAATATAAAAGAACAATAAAGTTCATACATTTTTACATATATATATATATATATATATGTATATATATATGTAGGTATATGTATATATTCATGAACATTTCTAGGAGGATGGAAGTTGGTAGTTTGGATTTTTCCTTCGTGCTGATTTGGCCCTGGTGACATAATGTCGATAGAACCATAGCAGGCATAAAGTATGGGAACAGATTGACATTTGCTCGTGTGTAAAACAGATAGTTGGTGCTAAAGAGCATAAAAGCAGGCGCAGTTGAGATTTGCATCTTTCAGAAACAGCAGAAAGCCACATCTCAAGGGACCAAGTGAACATGCGATCCTTGGGTCCAGAGATTGGTTTGGGCAGCGAAGTTAAGCTAAGGTTTTTTCTCCAACAACGCGGCCTGTGCACCGTCTCTTTTAAAACGTCCATAACCTTTTTGAACTGCAGAGTATCCTTCAAGCACTGAAAATGTCCTCTTAAGTACAGGGAAAGACACTTTACAAGTACAGAGTCTGAAAGTGTGTTAGGGGCCACAGAGAAGAGGCGCTCAGGGACACACCCACTATCAGGGGCCTGTACTGTTTTCCACTAAGCTTGTCTCTCACGTCACAACTTTCAACTAAATCTTGTACCTTTGACTTTTATTGAGCACACAAAAAATAATTAGTTGAGTTTCAACGGCACATTTATATTCATCTTAAGGAAGTGAGAAAAGCAGAGCCTTTTAAGATATAAATATTTGGATGTTCATTGTAGAGTGGTGAAAAAGAGCAACAGTTTCTTTCCAAACCGAGACTACAGCGCCCTCTGCTGGAGCCACAGCCGGGGACAAACAGAGACTACAGCGCCCTCTGCTGGAGCCACAGCCAGGGACAAACAAAGACTACAGCGCCCTCTGTTGAGAAGGTGATCGGCTGCAGACTTCCATCTCTGCAAGACCTGTACGTCTCCAGGGCTCTGGGACGAGCAGGTCGGATCACAGCTGACCCTTCTCACCCTGGACATGGTCTATTTGACACTTCTTAAACTCCTCCCACTTTAACAGCAACTCTTCATCACTCACTGCACTGTCACTTTCTGCACTACAGCTGTAAATTCAGCTGTAACTCTTGTGTTTTATGTTGCACCTTAAGGCCGAGACAAGTTCCTATGTTTGTGAATTTTGTTCATTGACAATGGCAATAAACCCTTTCTGATTCTGATTCTGATAAACTCCATTCTGATTCTGTTTTGTTGTAATATATCCCAGATTTCAAGAAATTACATTTATTTTGTTGAAATTTTCCAAGAGAAAGACTCCTTACTTTCAAAACTACCTGCTACATTCAGAACAGAAGGCCTTAATTATTGGACTAATGCCTACAAAGGTCCTGGGGAAAGTATCCAATATTAGACGGTGTAACTTTGGAGGCATGGGGCACCATCCCAAATCATACCGTGGGCAAACAAAGAGCTAAGGCTGCTTGCATCCGCCTGATGTGTATGAAAGGCTTGGTTTGAGACTGAGCTGCTGCTGTACGCACATGTATCAGATGTGACTGTGTTCCTCCTCCACAGAGCAGAGTGTCAGAGCAGAGCGGGATTAGCCTCTGATCACCTCCTTTATTCGCTCACACTCTTGTGCCTGGACCAGCACTATCAACTGCTACAGCCTTTGCAATTGGCACAGAATCTGAACTGTCTACTGACATGACTGTATTTAGTTTAGTTCTGAACAAAGTATGCATCTGTTTAAGGTGGAAACGTAAGTGTGGAAAGATCATGTGAAAGAAACTAGCATAGGAGTAGCCATGTACTCCAGGAAAACTGAGTTCAATCTGAACAGGATTCGTAATTCAAATTTCCCAAATCATGCATGAATGTAACAGTGCACTTCGATCCCAAATGCTACCGCACAGGGCAAGAAAAAAACAAACTCATTTTAGATCATGGAGCAAACGATGGTTCCGTCACTGCGGACTAGCTTGCGTTCTTTTATGATCTGAAGCACTAGGTTTAAAGGAAAACTGAAAACTGCATGCTCCAAGTAAATGCATTGTTGCTTGACGATGTTTGCAAAAGCAGGGTCATATGTTTGTGACGTGAATATGTGCTATCTTTATGTTTGGTTGTTTGACCTGCTGGAGACAGGGAATCATCTCACTGGCTCTAGAAAAATGAGACAAATCAGATCTAGAGCATATTTGGAGTGGCAAACGTAGAGAGTATGTGTTGTACTTAAGACTGGACATGAAGCGGTGTAAAGTGGAGACTTGCTCCTGTCCACAGCGTGTATGTCCTGTCCTTCTGCTGCTCTGTTCTTCCACATGACCTGTCCTGCTCATAGAACAGTATGTGCACATATGCACGGAGCCACGGAGCCACAGGGGCCACAGGGGCCACAGAGCCACAGGGGCCACAGGGGCCACAGAGCCACAGGGGCCACAGGGGCCACAGAGCCACAGAGCCACAGAGCCACAGGGGCCACAGGGGCCCTGGATGGAGCAGGAGCTGGCCACTGCTGAGCTGCTGGCGGAGCTCCACCTCTGAGTCCACAACCAACATCCTTCACAAGCATACAAAGATCCAGCTCCTCATGGGTGTGCTCTGAGCACGCACACACACACACACACGCTCTGAGCACGCACACACACACACACACGCTCTGAGCACGCACACACACACACACCACAACGCTCTCGCACGCACTACACACACACCAGCACTCTCACACACACACACACCACTCTGCACCAGCCTACACGTATCGCAACATGCCAGCACCCACTCTGTGCTGTATGTGCTGATACTGACTGCACACTACGTTACCCACACAGTTGTATCTGCCCACACAACACAACACACACACTCTGCACACACACCACACACACAGCACTTCTGCCACACACACACACACACACACACACACATTGTTCTGCACACACACACACACACACTCTGCAGACACAACCACACGCTCTCCACACACACACACACACACACACACACACGACAGGTGCACAGTCCTGCTGCCTGTGGCCTGCTGCGCTGCCATGTTTAGACGCGTCCATCTGCTGAAGTCACCTGACAGGTGCCGTTGCTCTCTCTGTGTCCTCGCTCTTCTGAAAGGTGGCAAAAAGCTGACGTTCACACTCTGCCGGCTAAAAAAAGAACAGCTCCACATTTAATTAACTCTGAATAACTCGGCCCTGTTTGCATCAGCGTGTCATGGGGTTGCAACACATCCACCACACACAGGAAAGCCACTGGTGATGCTGTGGTCAGAGCCAGGATGGAGGCTCTTTGTGCCTGTTAGAGCCTTCAGAATGCGGTATGAACACAGTTCTGGGATTCTGGAAGCAGCTACAGGCGGAAGTCAAGTACTCTAATAATAATAATAATAATAATAATAATGCATTTTATTTAAAAGCGCCTTTTCAGAACACCCAAGGACACTGTAACAAGAAATAAAACAACAGAATAAAACAACAGAATAAAACCCACAGTACAGAACTGGATGATGGTGTGGATGACTGAGTTATGTGGTTGAGTGACTGATTTATGTGGGTTGGGAGGAACTGAGTTATGTGGTGTTGGAGTGACTGAGTTATGTGGTGTTGGAGTGACTGAGTTATGTGTGTTGGAGTGACCTGAGTATGTGGTGTTAGGAGTGATGAGTTATGTGTGTAGGAGTGACTGAGTTATGTGGTGTAGGAGTGACTGAGTTATGGTTGTGTTGGAGGACTGAGTTATGTGGTGTTGGAGTGACTGAGTTATGTGGTTAGGATGACTGAGTTGTGTGGTGTTGGAGTGACTGATATGGTGTGGAGTGATGGTTATGGAGTGGACTGAGTTGTGTGTGTAGGATGATGAGTGTGGTGTAGAGTGACTGAGTATGTGTGGTGTAGGAGTGACTGAGTTGTGTGGTGTAGGAGTGACTGAGTTGTTGTGTGTAGAGTGACTGAGTTGTGTGTGTAGGAGTGACTGATTATGTGGTGTTGGAGTGACTGATTGTGTGTAGAGTGACTGAGTTATGTGTGGTGCTGATTATGTGGTGTGGAGTGACTGAGTTGTGTGTGTAGAGTGACTGATTATGTGTTTGAGTGACTGAGTTATTTCGTGATGGAGTGACTGAGTTATGTGGTGTTGGAGTGACTGATGACTGTGTGTGTGAGTGACTGAGTTTGTGGTGTTGGAGTGACTGAGTTATGTGGTGTTGAGTGACTGAGTTTATGTGGTGTAGGAGTGACTGAGTTATGTGGTTGTAAGAGTGACTGAGTTATTGTGTTGGAGTGACTGATTATATGGTGTTGGAGTGACTGAGTTATGTGTGTAGGATTGTCTGAACAGGTGAGTTTTGAGTCTGGATTTGAAAAGTGGAAAGGGTGTCTATGTTGCGGAGGTCAGGAGGGAGAGAGTTCCAGAGCTGAGGAGCAGAGCGGCTGAAGGCTCGGCCCCCCATTGAAATAAGACGGAAAGAGGGACAGAGAGCCTTTAAAGGTTTGTGAACAAATACATTCTGAATTCCAGAATGTTTCCGAAAGGGAAGTGGAACATAATGTGATTTCACTGGAGACTGGAGCAACAGGGATTGGCTTTCTCTCTCGCTTTTTATTTTTTTTTTGTAACGGTATGGTAGTGCCAACCGTCATTAAAAGTAACACAACAACAAACAAGCTCTTGTTAGAGCCTTTTTTGCTGCAGCCAGGAGGATGCTCCAGAGATAACTGCTGGTTGTGTCCATGACAGGAGTCCTGAGGCCCAGATACATAGTTCTGAAGTCCATTGGGATGGTGATGTCATAAATTGTCTGTAAGCTTTGTTGATCTCATTCCAATATTTGTGAACAACAGGACAATCCCAAAACACATGATAGTGGTTTTCCTCCTCCTGCTGCCACATCCTCTCCAACAGTCTGCATTTCCCTGTGAGTAATGGGCACTTTGACATGGGTTATAAAAGAAGCGAGACACATTTTTCCAACTGAATTCCCTCCAAACATGTGACTTTTGTGGTTTCCACTGAGATGCACATATACTTTCCCACTCTTCATCAGCCAGAACAAAGCGACCCTCTCTTTCCCATTGACCCTTAATGTAGTCAGTAGAGTGAGGGCCCAGATTGTTAATACATTGTACAATTTAGATATTAATCCCCTTCAAAGTTAATATTGAAATGATTCAATAATATTTCAGTCAAAGGGCTATGATGGTCATCATGACTTTTGATTTCTTGGTTATAATAACTCCTTATCTGTAAATACCTATAAAAGTCCTGTTCCTCTAAGTCAAAGGATTCTTTCAACTCATCAAAGCTCTTCAGATGATTCTCCTTTACAATCTGGTAAAAGACCTTTATACCTTTTGTTGTCCAGACTTTAAATCTTGAGTCTGTGCTGTTAGCTGTGACATTTTGATCATAACCAATTTAAGATTTTAACATCTTTGTTTAGTTTGTTATGTTTTGATCAGCTCCTTCCATGTTGTAAGAATAGACTTCACCCAAGGGTTCTCCACCTCCCCCAAATGACTCAACCGTCTGTCATCTGCCTGTAAGGCCTGCACAGGAACCCCGGCACAACACCAATCTCAATATTTCTTCCATTGAGCTTCATATTCTCGAGGTCACACCAGCACAGCAAGGCTCTGATCTGAGCTGAGATAAAGTAATGTTTCAAACAAGGCAAACCCCAGCCTCCTTTTTCTTTTGAAAACTGTAAAGTTTTGAATCGTATACAGTTTTTTTTCCCCTGCCATATGAATCTTGAGATTGCTTTATTCCACTCATCAAACAGTCGGTTGGGGATGGAAACTGGAAGAGTCTGGAACAGAGAGAGAAACCTGGGCAAAACATTCATTCTTATAGTTTCAATCCTTTGACTTAGACTTAAGGGGATAAGAGTCCATTTTTCAAGGTCTTTTTTTATAGTAGTAAAAAGGGGGGTATAATTGTTGTTAGGTCTCTATGGAGGACCTCACCTAAATATCTAAGAGATTCCGTTTGTCATTTAAATGGGTAAGTCTTTCTTAAGGACAGAGGGGGGCGCCAGTAAGAGAGAATGTCAGTTTTTTTGTACATTTAATTTGTATCCAGACATTGAACCAACTTCTTGAAGAAAATTCATCACATTGGGTATGGACATTTCTGGTTTGGTCAAATACAATAGAACTTCATCTGCAGCAGGCAATTTTATGTTCCGTCCCATCAATTGTAACACCGTGAATTGTTTTTGACTGTCTATTAAATTGGGCCAATGGTTCCAGATACAAAGCAAACAAGAGGGGAGACCAGGTACAGCCCTGCTTCACCCCCCTTTCCAGAGTCAGTGGATCTGTCTGATGACCATTGATTTTAATTCTTGACATTGGACCATCGTAAAGAGCCCCAATATGCTTTATAATTAGATCACTGATTTGAAATTTGTTTAGCACTTTAAATAGATATGGCCAGCTAACAGAATCAAAAGCTTTTTCAGTGTCCAGACTTATTATTACAGCTTTGTTTTGTTGTTTTTGTATTTGGTTCATTCTGTGTAAGGAGCGTCTTATGTTGTCTTGTGTTTGTTGTTGGGTCTGTATGAGGCACATTCCAGTCGGTCCTTCCCCTCTTTAGGTATTAAGGATATGATGGCCTCTTTCCAACTCTTTAACCAGTACCCTACTCCATCCTCAGTACTGTTCATTTCTCTGTGTTTTGCATCTTCCTGAGGAGCACCTCTGCTTCTCCTGGTGTTCTGAGCACGTGTGTTTTACCTTCAAAAGTCACCAGAAGAGTCGAGGGGAAAGAGAATCCATCTCTCAGTTTTCTCTTCCCTAGCTCCTTACAGATGTGGGGGAACTTTTGCTGTTGCTGGCGAACCTCGTATGGAATATCTGGAGCAAAGAAGACACGCCCGTCTTTGTACTGGAGGTCTCCTTTAACCCTTGCAGCCTTCAAGACGCGTTCCTTCACACGCTCGTTGAGAAACCTCATAATCAGGCCTCGTGGTTTATCAGCTGCTGGTCTTGGTTTGCCCAGGCGTTGTGCTCTTTCAATTGTGATGGGAGGGACCTCAACTCCTGAGTGGAGCTCTGGTATGATCTTCTCCTGGAAGCCCTCAGTGTCCTTTCCCTCTTTTCCCTCCTCAACGCACACAAGCCTCAAGTTAGGACGACGGGAGCTGGACTCCAAATCCAGGGGCTTATTTTTCATGTTATTGTTCTCCGACTCCAGCCGACTCCCTGGCCCCCAGCGCCTCGATCTCGTCCCCTACTGTCTGCAGATTGTCCATATTGTCTGAAACATGCTGTTCAACCTCCTCAATGTGTGTTCCCGTTATGCCTTCTGCTTTCAATTCAACGGTCACCTCAGACACTGCCGTAGCTATGGTAGCTAACAACTCGGCTCTCACAGACTCCATGGCACGCTGCACTTCGGACATCTTGAGCCACAGTCGATGACTAATTACGTTCTCTCCCCTTCCAAAGCAAAGAAGTCATGTGAGTCTCCATCTGAGCCGGCAGGACTCCGCATCTCCGGCGGGGAAGGCGTGCAGCTCACAGATTTGTTGTTAGCTGCATTAGCTTTGTTAGCCGAGCTAGCTTCGTTAGCCGCACTAGCCTTGTTAGCTTGTGATGCGGGCTGTTTTCCAATGGAGTCGTGGCCCGTCAACTTTGTCTGTTTTGGTCCCGTGGCTCTACCGGACTTGTGTCTTCCTTCTTTACTCATCACTCTTCTTTGTTCTGTGGGATTGGGTGGGTCAAACGATGCTTTTAACACCACTTTTAGCAGCAACGGGGTAGGATGTTTCCACTCAGTGCGTCACCATAACCGGAAACTCAAGACCTCTTTTTCAAGGTTGACCAGGGGAAAAGTGAAAAATGTGACAGCACACCAATTATAAAAAACAATTAAACAAGTAAGATATTTAACTCCTTCCCTGCCAGTCCTGTAGTTAGAAGACACTCCCCTAGACTGCCAGTGTTTTCACAAAATTTCAACAATCTTCACTGCCCCACAGAAACCTTTGTGCGGTAGGTTTAATCACGTGTTGCACACCAAAATAAACGTCCCTTTTCATAAAAATAAATAAATAAATATTATTGTACATTGATCCGTTCCTTTTTAATAGGCATTTGAAAACCAGTCGTTTTTATCAGAATCGAGCACTTTAATACAAGAAATTAGGGAAAACACTCTTTTGTTAATTTATATATTTTTTTATTTTAAAATGTATATTACCACACTGCTCCTCCTGGATGTGAGGTTTGACCCTCGGTCCGATTCTCCTCTCCAGTACCCTGGAGTAGACCTTACCGGGGAGGCTGAGGAGTGTGAGCCCTCTGTAGTTGGAACACACCCTCCGGTCCCCCTGCTTGAACAGAGGGACCACCACCCCGGTCAACCAGTCCAGACCTCCATGTAATGTTGCAGAGCCGTGCCAGCCAAGACAGTCCAACAACATCCAGAGACTTTAGGTCCTCAGGACGGATATCATTTGCCAACCACCTCAGTGACTTCAGGTTAGTTGATGGATGAGCCAGTGTCCGAGTCCTCAATATCTGTTTCCTCTTCGGAAGGTGTGATAGTGGGATTGAGGAGGTCCTCAAAGTATTCCTTCCACCAGTCCGACGTCATCCCTAGTTGAGGTAAACAAGTCTCACCCTACTTCCCCCTCTTGAGGCGTCAAACTGTTTGCCAGGATTTCTTTGGGGGCAACCGATAATCCTCCTCCACAGCCTACCCGAACTGCTCCCAGCCCCGGGTTTTTTCCTCTGTGACAGCAGAAGCTGCGTTACGCCTGGCCCTCCAATACCTGTCAACTGCCTCAGGAGACCCACAAGCAAAAGACGCTTGATAGGCTTCCGTCTTCAGCCTGACGGCATCCCTGACTTCTATACACCAACGGGTTCGGGGTTTCCGTCATGTCAAGCACCTGCGACCTTGCGACCACAGCTGTGAGCTGCTGCATTGACATTGTATGTTGAGAACGTGGTTCACTCTGACTCAATGTCTCCAGCCACAACTGGGATCTGGGAGAATCTCTCCCGGAGGTGTGAGTTGAAGACCCTGCTGACAGAGGGCTCCACATGACATTCCCAACAGACACCCTTGTACACAGTGTTCGTTATGGACAATCCGTGGCTAGCACAGAAATCGAATACCTCGTTGCTTCTGAACCGCTCTTGGACCTGCTTGAAGACCCTGCTAGGGTCTCTATACTCTCCATCGGGTGCTCGCGGGTTAATGGGAGTTTGCCCAACCCAGCCCACAAGCTGTCGACCGTGTCCCTCTTGGTGTCCTGGAGGGCCTGCTTCTGGAGTATGGGGTCTGGGGCCCTTTGCTCAGGGCTGTCCGGTCCCTGTATGACCGGAGGAGGAGCTGTGTTTGCATTGCCTGTAGTAAGTCAGACCTGTCCCCAGACAGACCTGTCCCCAGTGCATGTTGGACTGCTGCCCCGGCTGTCAACGGTTCTGTTCATTGTTTTTATGGACACAATTTCGGGTAATTCTGGGTACAGTCAGGGGTCAGAGGGTGTCCGGTTTGGGGACCACAGGATCTCATCTCTGCTGTTTGCTGATGATGTTGTCTTGATGGATCCATCAAGCCTGGACCTGCAACAGGCACTGGGACGGTTTACAGCCGAGTGTGAAGCAGCTGGGTCGTCACCTCCAAATCCAAAGTCATGGTTCTCAACTGGAAAAAGGTGGCTTGCCCTCTCCAGGTAGGTGGGGAGTCCTTTTCCCGAGTGGAGGAGTTCAAAAATGTTGGGGTCTTGTTTACAAATGAGGGAAGGATGGAGCGTGAGATTGACAGGCGGATCGGTGCAGCATCTGCAGTGATGCGGTCGCTGCATCGGACTGTTGTGGTAAAGAAGGAGCTGAGTCGAGAGACAAAGCTCTCGATTTACCGGTCAATCTACGTTACTACCCTCACCTATGGTCATGAGCTTTGGGTAATGACCGAAAGTACAAGATTGCAGATAGAAGAGGTCAAAATTTGTTTCCTCCGCAGGGTGGCTGGGTGCTTACTTAGAGATAGGGTGAAGAGCTCACATGGGAGGGGCTCGGTGTATAGCCACTGCTCCTCCACATTGAGAGAAGCCAGCTGAGGTGGCTCAGGCGTCTTGTGCGTGCCTCCTAGACGCCTCCCTGGAGAGGGTAGAGGGGAAGACCCAGGACACGCTGGAGGGACAATGTCTCTCGTCTGGCTTGGGAATATCTTGGGGAAACCCCCGAAGGAGCTGGAGGGAGTGCTTAGACTGTTGTCCCTGCGACCCGGCCCCGGATAAGGGGAAAGAGGTAGATGGATAGAAACTATATATTAATAAAAGAAAAAGAACACAGAAGTCTGTCAGAACATGCACCTAGTTCGTCAATTAAGCCACTTTGGTTTGTAAAGTAGAGAGGGGTTCCTCAGGTCAGAGAACTCCCCCACCACCGTAGCCTGGGTGCCAAACTGGTTGTTCTTGGATTTCAAATCACGCATCTTTGCAAGAGCTGTGTCTATTTTTGCATCCACTGTCTTCCTAATCTTGTCATTAATCTCCCATAAAGCCGCCATAATCACCGGGTTTATCCCGCTCCCAGTCTCCCCTGCTGATGAATCTGATCTGGAGCTAGAGCAGTCGCTTGATGCGGCTGAAGCTGAAGGAGCAGCAGCAGCAGCAGCGGGGCCCTATTGCACAGCAGCCTGTGCAGAAGCGTCGCAGCACTAGCAGAGCAGAGTGGGCAGAAGTAGCAGCTAGCTAAGATGCACTGTTTTTCTTCTTATTTCTCTTAGACATCGTCATGGAAGTCCATAGAATTGTAATGTTTTTTTTTACAAAAAGTTACATACTGGGGTTTTAACTTTGTTAGTCTATGTTATTGCATTTTGCACTTTAACTGGCAGACAGAATTTACTTTGAAACTTGAACTTCACCCCACTTTGAAACAACCCTGAAGTGGGGACAGCATCTCTGTCCCAAGTGGAGATGCTCGTAAAATGTCCCCTCTCTTTTAATGCACCTTAGAGACTAAACATGACACAGGAAAAAAAAAAAGGGCAGAAATAATGTGGGGGAGATAATCAGACACGTATATGTACTGTATGTATATGTATATATGTTATATCTATCTATGTGTATGTATGTATGTATATATGTGTATATATGTGTATATATTATATATAGAGAGATGCAATGACACTGGGTAGTGGTATATAATGATTGCTATTTTAAAAAGATGACTATATCTACATGTACGACAATATATGTGATGATGGTAATGATGATGTAACACATTTTGACTCTGTTTGAATGCATCCAACCTAAACTAGAGTTAGCGACTAAAAATTGCCATGTTTTTGTTTTTTTCTTTCTATTGATGCCTAACCCAAGAGAACCAACTAAGTAACTATTAAAATGAATATGCAGATCCTAAGATGTTTTACCTCATATAGATATTATTAAATATGGTATTTTCTGCATTGGTGAATCTGATTGGCAGTCGTGGCCATTGTGATTTCATTAACAAGTCCAAGAGGCTCTTGCTGCAAAAAATATATTTTTTTAAATAAAAATGCCCAAATGTAAAGAGAAAGTACAACTGACACAACAGATGGCGCTAAAATGAGCAACAGCGCCATGGCAGCAGAGATCGTGAGAACGAGAGGATTTATCCCCAAAGCCAAAATACTGTTGATCTGCATTCAGGCAAAGAAGATTTAGAATGTGTAAAATGAAATAGATTAGCAACTGGGTAAACAAACAGGAAGCAGAGTACACTTCCAGCAAGAGAACGAGCATCTCCTCTCTGACCTGGAGGCTGCAGTGACTGACGGCTGCAATGCCGGATTTGCCCAGTGTGTCTGGAGTGCAGCTGTCAAAATGCACAGCAAACAGATCACTTCTATATCACCTTTGCTGGGGATTGTAATTCAGAGGAGCTTAGCATTTAGTAGCTAATCCTAACTGCTGGCAAACTGACTTTTGTCACTTTCTGAGGTGACATTTATTTGGCAAGTTGCTGCGTGACCTATTCACTGTCCCTTAGGCAATTTGGAAAGCATGTTCAGACTGCAGCCATGAGGAGCAGAGTGCACGGATGTATAGGACACTTGCTGAAGTGAAAGGATACAGCACATTCTCTCTGACAGCAGAAATGAGGCTGCACTTTCAACATACACACTCTAACATTTGAGATGGTCTTTTGGTTCCCAAGGGTAAAGTTCTATTATTAAAAGGAATGTCCAACAGAAAATGCAATATTGTTAGTTATCGTGTGTATTCATGACTTTTAACTCCCTTTTTTAGACACCCTTTTAAAAAAAACATTTTGCAGACTTTTTTCAAGATATATATATATATATATATATATATATATATATATATATATATATATATATATATATATATATATATATATATATATATATATATATACACATACACACACACACACCACACACACACACACACCACACACACAGAGGAAACAAACAATTTACATAAACACATCCCTATACATTTAGTCCGGCATATCTGTCCCAACAATCAGTCCAAAGTCTTTTGAATTAGTCCATTTTGAGAATGTCCATAATAATTTCAGTCCGGTCCTTGATTGTTGGTACATTTTGTATTATAGTAAAACATTTTAACAAATTGTGGTTCATTTTCATGTTGCTCAAATGTGCGTTCTTGTAAATATGTCATGTCTATTATCTCCTTTCTCATTTTAAAAAATATTTTTTGATCGTTTGTTTGGGGTCAATATGCCAGTAACATTAAAGGATTCTACTTGTTACACTTCCGATGCCTTTGGATTTCTTGTATTGATTTTACTCGTATTAATTGACCAATTCTACAAAACTCTCTGGTCAAACACAAGAACTACAGAAGCATGAAACAATGGAGAAGATAAAATGAAAAACATGCACTGAACCCAAAACCTGATTGTATAAAAGATAGGAAAATGGAGGGAAGTCCCCCAAAATTTTTCTCCTAGCCTGCTCCTCTTATGAATCCTCTCAAAGGACTTGATACTCTTCCTCCCAAGATCACTACACTCCCTCCCCATCTTCTGTATCTATCCATCCATGTTCCACAAACCTAATCTCCCACATTCAGCACTCAAATTAGTGCATATAACTAGACACTGAGTGTCGGTGTAATCCCTCATTCGTCCAGGAGTGTTCCATTGTAGAAAAAGATTCAGTTGTAGTCATCTGGACTCTGTTTATTTGAAAAAAACAAAACGTTTCAACTCTCATCCAAGAGTCATTCTCAATCAGAGAAAGAGGTCTGAGAACTCTTGTTTATATCCTGCTCTGTGAGAGCCCTGCCCACAGGGCGGACCTCCTGCTAATGGCCCATTGAAACTGGGATGGGCCTATTGTTCTATTGTTCCCTGTCACCTCACCTTGAGTGCCTATTTAGCATCCGAATGCCCAGGGCGTCTCCAGGGTTTCAGCAGACCATTATAAACAACGGGAAGGTTGAATCTTAAACCTCCATTCCGATTTAATGAAGGATTCTCTTTTTTAACAAAGATGGCCTCCTTAACTCCTCTTTCAAACCATCTTTTTTCCCTGCTCAGAATCTCCACCTCACTGTCTTCAATAGAGTGGTTTGTGGCTTTAAGATGAAGATGCACAGCGCTCTGGGGTCCTGAACTTGGGTGTCTTCTGTGCTGATAAAGCCGTTACATAGGGGAGACTAAACAGCCACTTCACAAGAGGCTTTAAGATTCAACCTTCCCGTTGTTTATAATGGTCTGCTGAAACCCTGGAGACGCCCTGGGCATTCGGATGCTAAATAGGCACTCAAGGTGAGGCAGGGAACAATAGAACAATAGGCCCATCCCAGTTTCAATGGGCCATTAGCAGGAGGTCCCGCCCTGTGGGCAGGGCTCTCACAGAGTAGGATATAAACAAGAGTTCTCAGACTTGTTTCTCTGATTGAGAATGACTCTTGGATGAGAGTTGAAACGTTTTGTTTTTTCTAAAACAGAGTCCAGATGAGACACTGAGTGTATGTATGAAACATATGGCCAAATCAATTAGACAAATGTATGAAGCAAATATTTTTTTAAACATGTATTTATGTAAATACCATCTTCAATTTGGTGACATTATCATCACCGTAACAATCAATCGTTGTTCTGGCAAAACAAATTCAAGAAAACAGAAACAAAGCTATCAGCGCAGATGATGGTCCACCCGGACCAGAACCTCCCGCCACAAGAACAGTTTCTTTCCCTCTGCCGTTGGACTCATGAACACTTCTAAACACCTGTCACTTTAACAACTATTCAAACCAACCACTCACTGCACTGTTCACCTTCTGCACTATTCTGACCAACTGTAAATTGTGCATATATTCACACCAAGTCTATTTTATTTTATTTGTGAATTAAATTGTATACATGCCCTTTTTGATATAGTTTGCTACTATTATTATCCATTGTTGTCTGTTGCACCTTAATGCCAAAGCAAGTTCCTAGTTTGTGAATTCTGTTCACTGACAATGGCAATAAACCCATTTCTGATTCTGATTCTTTCTAGGACATTAAAATTATGAATGAATATTTTTTACTGTCAAGGCCCATTAGAAATTAAACAGCTTGTAAAGTATCATCTTCAGTGACGGATCCAACCTTGATTCTGAATACATTCCAATATGGCGCCGCAGATGAGTGCCCTGGATTTTCCGTGCCCTTTATTTTGTCTGTTTTTGTTCGTAAATCTATGTCAGCGTGCTCTTACACCTGTGAATAGCTCTTATCCATCCGAACCACAACTCCTACGGATCTAGTTCCAGTTTTTCTAGCTTCAGCTGCAGAATTAGCCCTTCTTTTGGCTAAAAGTGTAAGACGTTGCAGAAGAGAAAAACCTGCCGGTGCGCTGGTCCGCCTCCATAAACGCGGAGCGTGGACGACTTTACCTGGGATTTTTTCTCTCTAACGTTCGCTCACTCTCCAACAAACTGAACGAACTGGCGCTTCTGATGAGACGAAACAGAGACTTTTCTTCATCTCCTGTTTTGTGCTTCACGGAGACGTGGCTAAGCGACTTAGTCCCGGACTGCGCCATTCAGATGAAGGGATTTCAGATTCTCCAAGCTGCTCGTCAGAGAGATTTCTCTGGGAAAAAATCACGTGGCGGAGGAGTCTGTTTCTACATCAACTATGCCTGGTCTTCAGATGTGACTGTGATCTCCAAGCACTCTCATGATCTGGAATATCTTTTCCTCAACTGCAAACCATTCTACTCGCCACGTGAGTTCGCTTCATTCATTCCGGCCGCTGTTTACATCCCACCAATTAGTTTGGATGAGTACACGGACACTGTGACGTCATACATTCTATTCTGTGAGGACAGCATCATACCAACACGCAACAAAATCACTTTCAATAATGACAAACCCTGTTTCACACCTAAACTGAGGCAGTTGAGGCAGCAGAAGGAGGCAGCGCACAGGGCTGGAGCCAGGGGGCGCTACAATGATGCAAAGTATGGCTTTGGCAAAGAGGTTTCTCGAGCGAGATCACAGTACAATACGCGTCTGAAGCAGCAGTTCTCTGACAACAACCCCGTCTCCGTGTGGAGAGGGCTCTGGCTTCTCACCAATCATAATTGATCATCGAAAACTAGCTGAGAAGTGTAACACCTTCTACTCCAGGTTTGATGTGACCACCCCCTCCGCTACGGTGGCCACCTCTGCCAACCCAACCCTGGTCCCTCCCACCTCCCCCACCACTCTTTCAGTTCAGGAACAGTATGTAAACAGGCTATTTCGGAAATCCAACCTCCGAAAAGCTGCTGGACCAGACAGTGTTTCCTCCGCCACCTTAAGACACTGAGCAGGAGAGCCCGTCCCCCTTCTTCAGAGACATTTATCACCTCCCTGGAGTCATACCACGTCCCAGCCTGCTTCAATTCGTCCATCATAGTCCCTGTCCCCAAGAAGCCCTGGATCACTGGACTTAATGACTACAGCCCTGTGGCGCTGATGTCTGTAGTCATGAAGTCATTTGACTTCCTGGTCTTGCCCCACTTCAAGTCCTTCACCTCCTCCCTGCTGGACCTCCTGCAGTTCGCCTACAGAGCCAGCAGGTCTGTAGCATCAACTCCACTTCATCTTGCCGCATCTGGACTCCCCGGGAACCTACGTCAGTATCCTGTTGAGGACTTCAGCTCTGCATTCAACACCATCCTCCCTGCTCTGCTCCAGGACAAGCTGTCCCAGCTCAACGTGCCTATCTCCACCTGCAGGTGGATCACTGACTACCTGACGAAATGGAGGCAGTGTGTGTGGCTGGGGAAGAATGTCATCAGCACAGGACTCCACAGGACTATGTACTTTCTCCAATGCTCTTCTCCCTGTACACAAACTGCCTACCTCTAGCTGCAAGCATGTTACCATGGTAACCTGACCTGGTTTACAGGCATTTTGAATGGGATGAAAACATTGACTTTGTCATTAAATGAAGATCAGTCTGTTATCTTAAGTTCGGGAGCAGGACCACACCCCTTTCACGCCCCTTCCTGCAGCTACACTATTTAAGCACCCAGTTCACACACCGGTGTTCGTGACTTTGTGCACACACTCCATGGTGGCGGAAGCCCACGCTCAAATACGCACTTGTTCCTTACCTTTCAATGAAACAGCTTGACCTCGTTCCTTCCGATGCATCGGCCTGACCCAGGCCTCACCTTGCCCAGCACAGGAGAGCCATACCGGGCCGTCCTCCACCGGAATCCCGCCGACCTCGGCCCCATCATTTCAGATGTTCTCCCAGGCGCAGCTCTCGCTTACGGTCGGTTATCTCCTTTCCTTTTTTTGCCTTCTCCCGCTTTGTCTCACTCACACTAGTCTGGTAACTCACTCTCTGGGCTCCATCCATGCTCCAAGGCCAGGCTCCCGTCAGCAGGCCAGCATCTTGCCACAGATCACTCTCTGCTAGTTCTGGATTCAGATCCTCCTGCGCTCGCAGGCCTCCACCACGGGTCCTCCCAGCAACCTCGCTTATTAAACAGGCTCCGTGCACGCTCGTCATTCCTCTCTTCATTTGACCATCCGTGTGAACGGAGGCTGGTTGCTTAAGAAGAAAGATATTGGTTTCCATTGCACCGTCAACAAAACCTCGTTCAAACTTCTCTTTGACCAGCACGATTCGCTTGATCACTCTCGTTCCTGCAGCCATCCTCCGCTTCCAGGAAGCGAAGTGCCTTTCGTCCTGTCCACTCTTGCGGGACGCAGCGGCTCCTCCAGAACGCGAGTTTTCTTTCACCGTGGTCTCGTTTCTCCCGCACCGGGTTGCCCATTACTTCTCCCCCAAAGCACGTCTCCAGAGCACCAGGTGTTGTTGCCAAACCTGATCACACTTTCAAGTAATTCTTTAGATATTTTCCCTTCTGTCTTCCAATTGTTGTCCTAACAGTAGAAGCTGGCATCTCTTGAAGTAAAAGTCAAAATAAAAAAAATTGATAATAATAATAATAAAAATTACAAAGTTGCCAGGTTCTCTCTCTCTTCCCTCCCGGGCACCATGCTTCCAGGTTCCTCCTGTCCCTCCTAACACCACTGAGAAAAGAGCTTCTCCTCGGGCACCGCGTTGCCAGGTTGCAGTCGTTTTTCCTTGGGCACCGCGTTGCCAGGTTCTAGTATTTTATACTCGAGCACTGTGTTGCCAGGTTCCAGTCGCTTCTCCTTGGGCACCTCGTTGCCAGGTTTCAGTCGCTTCTCCTTGGGCACTGCGTTGCCAGGCTGC
The DNA here is from genome assembly GCA_015082035.1 of Chaenogobius annularis. Lineage (NCBI taxonomy): Eukaryota > Metazoa > Chordata > Actinopteri > Gobiiformes > Gobiidae > Chaenogobius > Chaenogobius annularis. Next base: position 653,744 of record BJKM01000206.1, on the reverse strand, counting down.
AGTCGTTTTTCCTCAGGCACCACGTTGCCAGGTTCCAGTTGCTTCTCCTCAGGGACTGTGTTGCCAGGTTACAGTCGCTTCTCCTAGGGCACCGCGTTGCCAGGTTCCAGTTGCTTCTCCTCAGGCACTGTGTTGCCAGGTTTCCAGTCGCTTCCCCTCGGGCACCGTGTTGCCAGCTCGTCCAGCGTCACCAGCTCGTCCTCGAGTCGCCAGCTTGTTTTGTCACTTCTCCTCGGGGTTCCAATATTTTAGTCTCGGGCGACGGGTCGCCAGGTTCCACACTTTCTCCTCCTTTCTCCCAACGGATTCTGTCCACCAACACAAGGAACGGTTCTCCTCCAAAGATTCCAACTCCAGTCTAACTGCAAACTGAAGTGCATCCGCCTGTCCTCTCCTTCACCATGGAACTCCTCAAGGTTCTACTTTTTCCCAAAGAGGTTTTGTAGTTTTTCCTTGCAGAGAAGGAGGGTCTAAGTACAGGGGACCTGGCACATGCTAGCTTCATTGCTCCGACTCATGCCACTTAATTCGTCACCGGGATGCTCCCCTCAGTGTCGCCGCCAGGCACCTGGATGCCACAGCCGGCAACCAGTTTCTATTTACCGCTACTTAAGGCCTACCTGAGTGACATCAACATCTGTTTAGGCTACTCTTGGCGATTCCCTCTCTGGTCTGCGAAGAGACCAAAGGCAAGGCAAGGCAAGTATATTTGTAGAGCACAATTCGTTCACAAGGCAATTCAAAGTGCTTCACACAACGTGAAAAAAATTCATTAAAATCACAAAATCTTAATTTAAAAAGGCCATTTCCAGCCTATAGGTCAAATAGTTCAAGACATAAAAGAGAAGAGTGCAAAGTAAAAATAATTTCAGTCATATGCACAGCCAAACAAAACAGTTTTTAGTTTAGATTTGAACATTGCCAGAGTAGCGGCCTGTCTCACATCCTCAGGAAGACTGTTCCAGATTTTAAGCTGCATAAAACTGAAAGGCAAATTCCCCATGTTTAATCCTGACTCTGGCACCAGCAGGAGGTCCCTGAGGTCCTCAGAGTCCGAGATGGTTCATATGGCACTAACATGTCCGAGATGTACTTTGGTGCTAGGCCATGGAGAGACTTATATGCAAGCAGAGCTGCTTTGAAGTCTATTCTCTGAGCCACAGGGAGCCAGTGCAGAGACCTGAGCACAGGACTAATGTGATCGTACTTCCTGGTTCTAGTCAGGACCCGAGCAGCAGCGTTCTGGATGTACTGCAGCTGTTTTACAGCTCGTTTGGAGAGGCCAGTGAGCAGGCCGTTACAGTAGTCTAATCTACTAGAGACAAACGCATGGATAAGTCTCTCCAGGTCTGGTTTAGATGCTATACTTTTGATTTTGGCAATGTTTTTTAGATGGTAAAAAGCTGCTGATGTTATTGATTTGACGTGGCTGTTAAAATTCAAATCTTAGTCCATTATTACCCCCAGATTTCTAACTTGATTTGTAGGTTTTAGAGCGAGACTCTGGAGGTGACTGTTAACACTTTCTCTTTGTTTCTGTGGGCCAAAGACCATGATTTCAGTCTTGTCTGAGTTCAGCTGGAGAAAGTTGTTTTGCATCCACACACTGATCTGTTGGATGCAGTGACAGAGTGAATCCACTGGTCCATATTCACCTGCCGTCAGTGAAACATAGATCTGAGTGTCGTCTGCATAATTGTGATAGGACACATTCTCGCTGTGTATCAACTGACCTAACGGCAGCATGTAGAGGTTGAACAGAAGGGGTCCCAGGATTGACCCTTGGGGCACCTCACAGGTCAGGGGCATCTGGTCTGAGACACAGTTACCAATCCCCACAGTACTTTCTGTCGTCCAGATAGGACTTTAACCAGTTTAGGGCAGTGCCAGTGATGCCCACCCAGTCCTCTAGTCTCTGTAAGAGGGTCCTACGATCGACAGTGTCAAAAAGCAGCGCTCAAATCTAACAGAATTAAGACTGAGGCTTTGCCCGCGTCACTGTTCAGGTGGATGTCATTTGTCACCTTTGACAAGAGCAGTCTCAGTGCTGTGATGAGGTCTAAAACCTGAAAACATCAAATGAGTTGTTTATTAAGAGGAAATCAGTGAGCTGTTGGCAAACAACCTTTTCAAAGACTTTGGCCCAAAATGGCAGATTAGAGATGGGCGGTAATGACTCAGTACTGCGGCATCAAGACTGCTCTTCTTTTAGGAGAGGCTTTATGACCGCATTATTTCAAAGACATTGGGAATGTTCCAGATTGAAGCGACATGTTAACTATGTGAGTGAATGGTGCTAACAAACTGTTCAGCACAGACTTTAGAAAATCTGGTGGGTAAGACATGGAGGCAGCATGTAGATGAACTCAGGCTACTGATGATCTCCTGGACAGTTTTGTCAGTTACAGGTGCAAAGTGAGTCAGCTCTAAGTGTGTAGGTGGTTTGAGGGTTATTTTTTGCATTGTAGAATTGATAGCATTTTTAATGCCCTGAACTTTGTCATTAAAGAATAATGCAAACTCATTACACTTGGATGTGGAAATGAGTTCTAACGGCAGCTGAGCTGGAGGGTTTGTTCATCTGTTTACTGTGGCAAACAGGACACATGAGTTGTTACTGCAGATTCCAATTATTTCAGAAAAATATCCGTCCCTAGTTCTACATAAAATGAGGTTGTACATGTACAACTTCTCTCTGTAAATCTCTTTTTGAACCTGGAGCTTTGACTTGCACCATTTTCATTCGGCCCGGCGGCACTCCCTTTTCTGTGCCCTGACCGCATCATCATTTCTCTATGGCTTATTTTTAACAATTTTAGGCATTGACAATGATGGTTGTCAATGCCTCGCATTGGCATGTTCCTTTTCGCCTTCTTCGGTTTCCTCTGCCGCCCAGAGGTTGCCCCGTCCACGACCGTTCTTCTCACCCCTGCATCAAGGACCTTCAACCGACAACCAGTGTTCCCCTCAAACGAGCAAGATCAATCACAATGGTAGTTCAACCACAATCTACTAATCGTTCAAGCTAAACTCTGTTTCGAGCTTCTTCGCAATCTTCCAGGACTTCTCGTACCGGTTGTCACATTCCTCCCCTCAGGAAATTGTCCATGTGAGGACATGTAAAAAAAAATATTATGACCCCACCCTAAACCATACAGGAAGTCGTCCATGTTGGATCAAACACAGCGCTGACAAAAGTATACCTCGTTGTACTTTTGGCCTCTCCTCCTGTAGTTTTCATCGAAAACTTCAATGTGTCCACAAGACACACAACCCATGAGCACTGAAATGTTATCAGTTTGAAGCTTATACGCCTTCAGGTGTGGTCATAGTGAATTTTAAACAAAATCGTATTTTGGGAAAATTTCTAAAAAATCCATGTTTCTTAAACATTATTTTATTGGGAAATGTTACGAGAGCATTTGTGAAGATTTCTAATCCGAACGCAATGATACGCAAATTTAGTGGCTATTTAGGAAAATGGCCCAATCCAAATTTGATTTTTAAAAATTCATAAAAGACAATCTATTCGTCATAGATAACTGAAATAATTTTATTTTGTGACCTAGCTTGAGTTTTAATAGCCAAAAAAGGTTGAAAAAAGAATTTCCGTTGTTATTTTTGTGTTTTATTTTTTCTCCCACAAACCACCCCAATTCCGCCCCCCTGAACGTTAATGAAAATGCATTTTTTTCTTTTTTTTTACCAAAATTCAGGATCGGTGATTGGTGTCTAAAAATATTTTCGACGCAAAATTACTCGCTAGCACCATCTCAAATTTCAAAATACATTACGGTAATGAGGGGACTTTTTTGTCGTAGACTTATGAAACTTGATACAAACATACCTCATGTCAGGAAAAGTAAAACATTATATTATGACGGAAATCCTTAAGCCTTTGCTGTTTCTTTGAAATTGCACTCGGTATATCTGCTTCATTTGTACGTGATTCTGTTTCAAAAGACGGTCAAGACGGTTAACTTTTTAAAAGGAAGCCTGAGGTTGTTTTAGTTAATTGAGTCCAAATTGTCCTAGGCACTTTAATAAAGGTGGCTGTGCACAAGCATCTTAAAAAGTGTGGCTCAGTACTAGTCCAATGATTTAACTTAACGTCCATCATTCCCTGTTACACTTAAACACTGAAAAAGGAATCATTTGTTCCAAGCTGCAAGTTCTTCCAAAACTAAAACAAACAACAACTGGTCCATGAGTGCATGAGCTGAGTCATGCACAATACATCATCCCTCTCTCCAAGTTATTGTCATTTCTAATTTCTCCTGCTTTAATTTGGTTCCAAACTGGGCTCTCTGGAGACGTGCTCTACCCCACATGCCCACAGTGCGAATGCTTCTGCACACTCAGCGTAGCCTGCGTCTCTAAGTGTTTGTGAGTGCCTCTGTGTCTGCTTCTGCTGCTCGCCGGCCAAATAAATTTCAAATTAACCACACAGCAATCCCCCTGTGAACGCACCTCCAGCCATAATCCATGCCGTTTTATTGGCTTTTAATTAAACATGTCATTTCTCCAATGCACCAGCATCCATCTTTTCAAACAGTGCTGATCAGAATAGAGTTCCAACAGCGCTACATGTTTGTTTTGAGGTTTGAAGATGTGGGGATGTCTTTCACTCCAATAGAGGACATTGGGCACATTAATATTGCCGGTAAAAACTTGTCCACTCCTCCCTCCTGTGCGGACGTGTTTTCCTCTGCTCCCGCTGCTGCCTGCTACTTTTGCCTCTCTCGTCGTGTTTTTTTTTTTTCTCTTTTTCTCTCTAAATCACAGTGCGCTGGATCACCTGTTGTTCTCCGAAATAATGAATCTAATTGATTGGTCTCTGAGTGCATTGGATAAAGTTTTTTCCCAGAGAAAAAGCTTCCCCGGGAGAAGCAACCTGTCCGACGGGACGTCCTCAGCGGGGTACGTACGGGACTATTGGAAGAACTGGCAGGTTCTATGCATCGAGCCCTTGCTCATTGAAGATGTGGAGGACCTATTTGTATTTGGATTTATGATAGCAGGATTCCTCCTAATTGGGCTCGGAGTCGCCTTGGTCTATCGGAAAAATGGGAAGACAGAAAAATTCTCCCAACAACTGTCTGACATCAACATGAAAAGGTTTTTGGATTTGAGTGAAAGAATGAAAGGACTCGAACAGAGACTTGAGCACAGCACGGTGGCAACTCACTGATCTGAACCGTAACATCTTTATTTCGGACCATGGAGATGCAAAGACTTTGGGGGATTCAATCAAGGAAATGGGAACTTTTCGCTGTCGGGACGGAGTAACTCAATGAATCAAGCTGATCGCACACAGAGGACCAGAAACGATTGGACTATTTGATCGTAAATCATTGATCAACAAAATGTATTAAAGTACTTATTTCCTTTTCGCTGCTGTGCCCTGTATCTTCTCTCCCTTTTCTTATCTAGCCCCGGGCTGGAGAGCAACAGGCGTTCAAGGCCGTGCTGAAGCCACACACAGACACTTACACAAAACAAGATTTGGCTCCCTTCACTCACCGTCTGCACATCCCACATCCTAATCTTTGTGTTATCTTGTTTGTGTCCCTGCCCCAACATCCACTGAAAATATCCATCACGTTGACCTCGTGTAATGTACTCAATATGTGTTGTTTATCATTGTATGCTTATTGCTGAACTGCTTCTTCATTTTCTAAGAGTTCAAGTTCCGAGTAGGCGCTGTGCGAAAGCAAGCCGCCCCGGTGGCCGGTGCTCTTTATGCATGTCTCTCATGTCGCATCTGTCACCAAGTCACGTTCCTACGTTGTGAATTTGTTCATTGACAATGGCAATAAATATATCCTGATCCTGAGAATTAGAATAACCAGATAACCCAACAATGAGATCTTATTTTATTGTGCGTTTATTCTGTGACACATGTGAGTGAATCAGTGGATTTTTAAGATAAGATAAAATAAGATAATCCTTTGTTTCCCATTGGAAAAATGCGTCCTGGGACTGGGGTGCTTTAACGCACAAACAACATCACCAACAATACAAGTACTTTTAAATCAGTATAACCATTGAACACAAACATAGGAGACCAAAAAAGACACGATTGATTTAGCAACAGTGGCCTGGCAGTCAATACATCATAAACATGTGTGTGCAGTTTTTAAAGGTACATTCCTATAACGCTCCAGAAGAGCCGCTGTTCCTCTTGACGTGGAGGAGCAGCGGATCTTCTCCGAGTAGCGGCTGTACTCCGAGCTCCTCTCTTGTGTATCTTTTTGAGGATCTGCCTTTGAGAACTCCCCTTCTTGCCATGATTTACCTCCAGCATTTTTAGTTTTTCTTGCAGGTCATATCACTTTTTCCCCCTTTGTTTCTTTTCTGCTGAGGCTGTGGCTATAATTTTTCCTCTCAAAACTGCTTCGGAGCAGCATTCCAAATGATTGGCGGGGAAGTTTCATACTTAAAATTTTCCGCCAGATATGTCTTAATGTCATTTGACAAATCTTTTACAGATAAAGTATAATTAATTGATCAATTAATGCAGACTGGCATTGAACCTCCATAGTGTGTTTAGCATGGTCACTTACTGTAGGTCTATTGTGCCTATATCTGCCTCAGTGATCTTAGATCTGTCTTTACTGAAGATAAAGAAATGTTTTATTCTGAAATAGTGGGTATACTGACATGCATTGGCATTCATCTCCCCGCCAAAAAATATATCTTCAAAAGTCCCAGATGAGTTACTGGATGTGAGAAGCCATGCCTCAGTTGTCGCCTCCTGAATGACGCCATGTCACACTGCATTTCATGCAAACAGTTCACCTGTTGTAAAGTTATGTCCTCTCTCCAGTCCGTCTTGTGCAGGCCTGGGTTGTCCCCGCTGGGGACGGAGCTTGGCTGAGTGGCCCTTCAGGGGCTGTGCTACCATTAGCATTGTTAGCTTGTGGGTATTTTAAAGGCAAATATTGCCAGCAGGACATAGCGGCGCAACTAGTACCATACCCAGACGTCAAAAATTGGCTGATATTCCATCTGGCCTGCTTGGCTTTTTGGTGTTAAGTGTTTTAAAAATAGTGGTGACCACCCGGGGGTCATCTTGAATCTTACTCTGAGTTATGTTGCTAACCATAACCGAGGACACGTCTAGCTGACCTGAGGATTCTTGACATTCAAAGCGATTATAAAAAGGATTACGCTCATTGGCCTTCTTTTATTCATTAAGAACTTGCAGGGAACCTTCATTTGATTTTAGGTTTGTTATGTCTTCAACAGCATCCCAGCATGTTGTGCTCCTCTTTCGCTTCCATAATTATCTTCTAAGCCCCGGATCTAACCCTTTCAATTCAAGAGTGTTCTTGTTCCTGAAGGCTTGTTTTTTATTTGTATACATTTTTATTTCTTTTTTGGGGATTAGAATCAACGGCAAAAATAATGTAGTCCATCAATACTTAAGCAATATTATCCACAGTGGCTTCCTGGAAGAAAACATTCCAGTCCCTAGCCCAAAAAACAGTAGCTGAGCCCCATTATGCAGCTCTCCTGCCAAACGCTGACTGTCCTGGCTACAGGTTTGCTCCTTTTAGGAAATGTTTAAAGGTGAGAATTAATAGTTCAAAAGTGGCGGCTTAATCCGGGCAGTATAGTCGACTCAGAGTCCAGATGACTATAACTGTGGTTGAAATCTCCTGAAATAAAAATAGGAGCATCTGGCTTTAAACTTAATTGCTGATTGACTCAGTCCGCAATTAGTGAGGCAGCCTTAGATGCATGCCCACTAGAAGGATTATATAATGCCCAAATGAAAAGGTTCCCAAAGTCTCTTCATAAATAGAAAGGCCTTAGACTTAAGCATAAGAGTTCCACGTCTGCAGTACAGATTCAAGCCTTTCTTGAATCATTTGTGCACCAAGATTCATTGATAAATACGAATACATTCATTTTCTACCGCGGGTTACTGGAGCCTATCCCAGTGACTTTGGGCCTTAGGCGGAGTACACCCTGGACAGTGGCCAGCTCATTGCAGGGTAAATACGTATACCCCCTGTTTTTACTTAACCAGATTCTGTTACTGTCCTTATGAACCATTGAAAAGGATTGTACCTGAGCGAGCTGGTGTGGGTAATCCTTCTGGAGCCATGGCTCTCTATAAACAAGGAGACATGACTCGCGTTATTCATGGCACACTCTGCTTTTTATCCCTCAAAAAGCGGGTGTTGCTCAATAGGATAAGATGGTAGCGGTAGCTAGATGCGTCTGTGGCGTAGCCGCTGGTGGATGCGTATCAACTCTGTTGAACGTCCTCCAGAAGGCCCGGCTCTGGGGCGGTTCTGTTTTGAAGGATCAGCAAAAATTCCCTCTCGTATATACCCGGGGACCGGTCCCCCCCTCCAGGTGCTCCGGTGGCAGCATCCGGATGTCGGCACATGTTAGCTAGCACCAACACCAATAGCACCATCAACAGGTTTGGGACTATTTTCTTCATCTCAGACCTCCTTCTCTCACTCGGTGCAGCTTTGGTATTATAAACTCTCCTCTCAACGTGCCCCATTCTCCATTTTCCCTCACAAAAACATACAAAACACATAATAATAAAGCATCTGAGGGACCCTGTGCCTGGGTCACAGTCGTGCTGGTAATGTTGACATGAGCCTTTTCCAGGGGGCGGAGTCAGGGCGCAATTTTGCTATCTTGCCGACTTTAGCGCTGGCATAAAGAGGCTTGACTTGGCCGCTGGAGGCTGGAGTGGGATGGTGCCAGTCCAAATATGGTGATAGTGTTTGAACCAATAACTGAGAACTGTGGCATTCAAAAGCGCCCCCTGTGGGAGATGTTTGTCATGGCCTCATATGAAGGCAATGAAAGAAGTGAGTAATAAAACAGGTTGGTTTCCAGTTTTCCAAAAATAAAAAAAATAAAATATTGAAATGCATTCTCGGAGCATTGTTTCTTTATTTAATTCACCTTTATTTGTTTTGCACAACGCAGAGTATGTCCTCAAGATGGGCTTGTGCCAATTTAACCAGACCTGAGTGCTCGGTGGGATGCTGGCGGTCCGGAGGGCACGAGAACGGAGCACACACTGTGGTCAGCTCAGTCTGATCGTATGTGCGGATCTCGTGTTGGTCTGCCAGTCTGTGCCCGTTTTACGCAGACTGGGACAAAGATTGTCGCTGAACGTGACAGTGAGGATTTATTTAAAATTTTCTAAAAGACGTTCCTCTCAAAGCTGCGCAGTAAAAAGGGTCCAACGCAGCGCAAAGAGCTTTAGGGGCCAATTCATACTTCAGAAGAAGCAATAAGTTTGTTCGTTTAGCTACAGAGCTGCGAGAACAAGAACAAAGTTCATTTCGGCTCTGGCATTCATACTTTAACAGAAGCACCGCAGCTAGACCCCGCCCCCTGTGATCCCCAACAGCTGTTTCCACGCCGTTGCTTTGGAGATTATTATCACAAACAGCTCAGTTGAGAGATTGTGGAGAGAGGGGTGTAGTATAAGCTACATAAAGCTTCGTGTTTTATTACAATCAGTCACATATTCACAGAGAAACGAGCCGAACCAGGAAGTGAATTTAGACGCAGCAAAACGCAATGGTTACAGCAGGAAGTGAATTTAGACGCAGCAAAACGCAATGTTACAGGCGGAGCGAGGACGTACGAGACGCGGTCAGCGTGGTTTGTGCGTGTCTTTCCTTCTGTGCAGTGCGGATCAGGCAAGACAGAGAGGGAGTTTTCCCCTCATCTGCTCCGCTCTCTTCTCAAATATAAAACCCATTCACCCAGTCATTTATGCTTCCTCAATCTATTATTAATGCTAGTTTTGAAGTTTATTATTAGTTACAATTCTGACCATTCACAGAATGCACCAGACCACGCCCTCAGTTTGCATCACTCCACCTCATATTTTTGCATAATCACTCCTCTTTCCACTTTTTTCTCTGCTGCTGGTGCTTATGTTTGTGTCAGTGCTTGTTTCATGCTTTATTTTCAAAATAAAGCATGGAAATCACAAAACAGATATGCACAGCTAAACAAAACTGTTCTTTCAGGAAGACTGTTCCGGATTTGAGCTGCATAAAACTGAATCGCAGATTCCCCATGTTTAGTCCTGACTCTGGGCACCAGCAGGAGGCCGGTCCATGTTTAGTCCTGACTCTGGGCACCAGCAGGAGGCCGGTCCATGTTTAGTCCTGACTCTGGGCACCAGCAGGAGGCCGGTCCATGTTTAGTCCTGACTCTGGGCACCAGCAGGAGGCTGTTACAGTAGTCTAACTCACTGGAGACAAATGCATGGATAAGACATGGCGAAGTCTGGTTTAGACACTATACCTTTGATTTTGGCAATATTTAGATCCATTCATTTGTCCAGGAGTTAATTGTAGAAAAGGTTCCAAGAAATCAAATCAATCCAATGCTAAAGAAGCACAGCTCTGAGGTGGAGATGGCCGGACCTCAACAGGCTGTGAGAACTGTGAACCCAAGCTCTGAAAGTGAAACTGTCACACCTGTAAACAAGGAAAGATCAAGTTCCAATGATAAACGCCTCACCTTTGGGCAGGACCAATTAGAGCTCAGTATAAATGCTGCAGCTCTTCCTCTCTCTCTTTCTCTCTCTCCTTCAATATCAAGGTTTATTTCTAAAAGCACACTTACAACTTTAAAAACCCAAAGTGCCGTACAGCAAAGTGCAATAATACATATATACAAACAATTAAAATACACATGAAGTAAATAAAATAATGGCTCAGTTCGTGTTTAAAAGTCCAGAGAGAAAAGGTAGTTTTTAACAAGGATTTAAACTGCTCTAGTGTCTCAGCAGCTCTAACATGCAGAGGCTGTTCCAGAGCCCGGGCCCCGCCACAGAGAGGGCTGTGCCAGGGCTGGAGTCACGTGTTGGTGACGCCTTGTGCCTGTGCCAGTGCAGCGATGCCAGGGCTGGAGTCACGTGTTGGGTGACGCCTTGTACCTGTGCAGTGCAGCGATGCAGGGCTGGAGTCACGTGTTGGTGACGCCTTGTACCTGTGCCAGTGCAGCGATGCCAGGGCTGGAGTCACGGGTTGGTGACGCCTTGTGCCTGTGCCAGTGCAGCGACCAGGGCTGGAGTCACGGGTTGGTGACGCCTTGTGCCTGTGCCAGTGCAGCGATGCCAGGGCTGGAGTCACGTGTTGGTGACGTTGTACCTGTGCCAGTGCAGCGATGCCAGGGCTGGAGTCACGTGTTGGTGACGCCTTGTGCCTGTGCCAGTGCAGCGATGCCAGGGCTGGAGTCACGTGTGGGTGACGCCTTGTGCCTGTGCCAGTGCAGCGATGCAGGGCTGGGAGTCACGTGTTGTGACGCCTTGTGCCTGTGCCTGTGCCGCGTGCCAGGGCTGGAGTCACGTGTGGTGACGCCTTGTACCTGTGCCAGTGCAGCGATGCCAGGGCTGGAGTCACGTGTTGGTGACGCCTTGTACCTGTGCCAGTGCAGCGATGCCAGGGCTGGAGTCACGTGTTGGTGACGCCTTGTACCTGTGCCAGTGCAGCGATGCCAGGGCTGGAGTCACGTGTTGGTGACGCCTTGTACCTGTGCCAGTGCAGCGATGCCAGGGCTGGAGTCACGTGTTGGGTGACGCCTTGTACCTGTGCCAGTGCAGCGATGCCAGGGCTGGAGTCACGTGTTGGGTGACGCTTGTACCTGTGCCAGTGCAGCGATGCCAGGGCTGGAGTCACGTGTGGGTGACGCCTTGTGCCTGTGCCAGTGCAGCGATGCCAGGGCTGGAGTCACGTGTTGGTGACGCCTTGTACCTGTGCCAGTGCAGCGATGCCAGGGCTGGAGTCACGGGTTGGTGACGCCTTGTGCCTGTGCCAGTGCAGCGATGCCAGGCTGGAGTCACGTGTTGGTGACGCCTTGTGCCTGTGCCAGTGCAGCGATGCCAGGGCTGGAGTCACGGGTTGGTGACGTCTTGTGCCTGTGCCAGTGCAGCGATGCCAGGGCTGGAGTCACGTGTGGGTGACGCCTTGTGCCTGTGCCAGTGCAGCGATGCCAGGGCTGGAGTCACGTGTGGGTGACGCCTTGTGCCTGTGCCAGTGCAGCGATGCCAGGGCTGGAGTCACGTGTGGGTGACGCCTTGTGCCTGTGCCAGTGCAGCGATGCAGGGCTGGAGTCACGTGTGGGTGACGCCTTGTGCCTGTGCCAGTGCAGCGATGCCAGGGCTGGAGTCACGTGTGGGTGACGCCTTGTGCCTGTGCCCAGTGCAGCCGATGCCAGGGCTGGAGTCACGTGTGGGTGACGCCCTGTGCCTGTGCCAGTGCAGCGATGCAGGGCTGGAGTCACGTGTGGTGACGCCCTGTGGCCTGTGCCAGTGCAGCGATGCCAGGGCTGGAGTCACGTGTGTGGTGACGCCCTGTGCCTGTGCCAGTGCAGCGATGCCAGGGCTGGAGTCACGTGTGGGTGACGCCTTGTACCTGTGCCAGTGCAGCGATGCCAGGGCTGGAGTCACGTGTTGGTGACGCCTTGTACCTGTGCCAGTGCAGCGATGCAAGGGCTGGAGTCACGTGTTTGGTGACGCGCCTTGTACCTGTGCCAGTGCAGCGATGCCAGGGCTGGAGTCACGTGTGGGTGACGCCTTGTACCTGTGCCAGTGCAGCGATGCCAGGGCTGGAGTCACGTGTGGGTGACGCCTTGTCCTGTGCCAGTGCAGCGATGCCAGGGCTGGAGTCACGGGTTGGTGACACCTTGTGCCTGTGCCAGTGCAGCGATGCCAGGGCTGGAGTCACGTGTGGTGACGCCTTGTGCCTGTGCCAGTGCAGCGATGCCAGGGCTGGAGTCACGTGTTGGTGACGCCTTGTGCCTGTGCCAGTGCCTGTGCCAGTGCAGCGATGCCAGGGCTGGAGTCACGTGTTGGTGACGCCTTGTACCTGTGCCAGTGCAGCGATGCCAGGGCTGGAGTCACGTGTGTGTGACGCCTGTGCCAGTGCAGCGATGCCAGGGCTGGAGTCACGTGTGGGTGACGCCCTTGTGCCTGTGCCAGTGCAGCGATGCCAGGGCTGGAGTCATGTGTTGGTGACGCCTTCTACCTGTAAGCAGTCTACTTTGAAGACGTACAACTACACTAGGTGGCGGTAAATGCACCTTTTCATTTGGCTGCGACCCGCCATTAAAAGTGACACAACAACATCTCCAGCTGATTGAAAATGACATGCAGATGGAAGTCAAAATACCTTGATTTGAGGGTTAGAATGAAATGAATACATCTTTTGGAAGCTTTTCCTTGTTTTTATTTCACCTTTTAATAACCCTTTCACAAGAAAGCGGAACATAATGTGATTTGACTATTTGACTATCATCACAAAACGGTTTAGTCTTTGTAAAAGCCTCAGATACATGTGAGTGACATCAGATCTGCTTTAAACACAGTTAACGTTGGATTTTACTGCATTTACTGCACATTTAAGAGCTCATTATGATACAAACATACAATTTTTGATGAAGGCAAAATCCTCTTTATTTTTTGTATTAATTGGACAAATACTTACAGAAATATTGAGTTCACAATATTTTTTCTATTTTATGTACAGATGAATTATATATTTTCCCACAAATTGTAATTGTAGTACATTGGGGAAAAACAGAAGCATACATTTTACTACACAATTATTTGAGTTCAAAAGTTCCGAAGTGTCAGAGTAATTGGTCATTCATTCAGGTTTGATGCATCGTAGGACTTTGAAGCTCCAGCGTCTTAAAGGAGAGTCGCGCAGAAAAGGAGGGATCACAGGCAGCACAGTGGTGATATAAGCAGATAAATATTTCATTCTTTTCAGTCAATAGAGCTGTAGAGAGAATGCTTAATAACTACAGTACCAAATTAATCCAGTAAGTCACAATGTTTGCCAAATCTCCAGTAAAGATTGCTCAAACCGGCTGTCAATTGTACATGTGTTAGAGTGCTTATGACAAGTTGGATGACTCATTGAACTAAAATGCAGTTCAGTTTTATACATTTAAAATTTTGATAAAAAATATAAATTTTTTTATCACAGAATTGCTCATTTTTTAGGTTTATAATTTCACTTTGTTTGTAATTGATGACATCACACTGGGAAATTACCCAGCCAAGACTGCACCTATTTTTTTTTTTGACAAATTAAATATATGAGAGCACCTTTATTTTGTTGAATTATTTTTAGAGGGTCGGAAAAGTACTTTCAGTTGTGTGAATTAGGAAAAAACTTTATCTAAAATGAGTGTCCCTAGTGTAATTTTCTAAATTTTTTTCAATTTTCAGAATCAGAATCAGAATCAGAAAGAGTTTATTGCCATTGTCAATGAACAAAATTCACAAACGTAGGAACTTGTCTCGGCCTTAAGGTGCAACATAAAACACTGAGTAATAATAAAACAACATATATTCAATCAAAAAAGGGCATGCATTAGGAAACAAATTAAAATTACTATACAATAAAAATAAAAATAGGCATTTCTATGTACACACAAGTTTACAGTTATGTTTTTCTCCTCAAATACCTACTCGATTGGTGTAAAAGTATCAGTTATATTTACAACAGGTATAAAGTATTCCAAATAAAGTAAACATTTGTTATAGGCACTTTAATGCGCATGCTCACTAAGCTGACCAAGGTGGCCTATTAAAGGGACACCATGCAACTTTTCTGACAAAGGGTCCATCACCTGCTTGTCTCATGAAAATGTTATTGCTAAAGTAAAACCCATTATAGCCCTCTGCCTGAAATATTTATCAAGGCTTATAAAGCAGAACTTTCAAGGGGAATAATATCTAAAGTATATCAATGTCACTCATAAGATTCTAGTTTGAATAACAATTCAATTCAATTCAATTTAATTTTGTAACAGCCAAAATCACAACAGCAGTTTCCTCGAGAGGCAACAATGAAAAAACAAATTAAAACAATGTTCATAGGGACAGGACAGATGTCCCAAGTTCCCCTGTCCTTGGACCCTCCTCGGCCATGAAAAACTACCAAACCTCTTTGGGGAAAAAGTAGAAAAAAGTAGAAACCTCGAGGAGTTCCACAGTGAAGGAGAGATCCGACTCCCTCGGACGGACAGGCGGACGCGCCTCAATTTGCAGATACACGGTGGAGCTGGACCCACTCAGGAGGAGAACCAGTTCTTCGAGGCTGATGAAGAACCGTCTGGGGCATTTGGTCTGAGACACAGTTACCAATTTCAACAAAGTACTTCCTGTCTTCCAGATTGGACCTTAACCAATTTAGGTCAGTGCCAGTGATGCCCACCCAGTCAAAGCCTCTCCGAAAGAAGACTGCTCTTCTTTAGGAGAGGCTTTATGACCGCAGCTTTCAAAGATATTGGAAATGTTCCAGATTGAAGCGACATGTTAACTCTGTGAGTGAATGGCGCTAACAAACTGTTCAGCACAGACTTAAGAAATCTGGAGGTAACACATGGAGGCAGCATGTAGATGAACTCAGACTGGTGATGATCTCCTGGACAGTTTTGTCAGTTACAGGTGCAAAGTGTGTAGGTGGTTTTAGGGTTATTTTTTGCATTGTAGAATTGATAGCATGTTTAATGCCCTGAACTTTGTCATTAAACAATAATGCAAACTCATTACACTTGGATGTGGAAATGAGTTCTAACGGCAGCTGAGCTGGAGGGTTTGTTCATCTGTTTACTGTGGCAAACAGGACACACGAGTTGTTACTACAGCTTCCAATCTACATAAAATGAGGTTGTACATGTACAACTTCTCTCCATGGCGCCTTCTGCTTATTTTTAACAATTTTAGCCTTCATAGGGGAAATGGTGTAGAAAACAATCAAAACACTAAATGTAAAAGAGTTCAACAAATCATTTACATTAGAACATGAGACATTTTCAAAGCTTATCATTTCCATAAACAGTTTTCCTGTGCTGTCATTTATGTGTCTCCTCAGAACAACTGCAGGACCAGCCGGTGGTTTGGGAAAAACAGACAGGTCAAAGAAGACACAGAAATGATCAGACAGAGCAACATCGACCACATTGACGTTTGAAATAACCCCCTTTGTAATTAGAAGATCTAGAGTGTGCCCTCTGCTGTGGGTGGGGCCACTCACACGCTGAGTAAGACCGAAAGTTTCAAGGACAGCATGAAGCTCTTTAGCGTTTCTGTCAGAAACATTATCAACATGAACATTGAAATCACCTGTAATGACCAAACTGAACCAGACTGAACACATCTCAGTAAAATCATCAATAAAACTTTGGCAGTGCTGAGGAGGCTTGTATTAAACAATGAAGAGAATGTATGGAGACTGTTTTAGCTCAGTTTTAAAGGATACGTACTCAAATGTTGAAAACACCCCAAAGGACAACCTGTGGGTAACTATTTCATCTCTAACAAAAGCACACACACCTCCTCCCTTTTTGTTTTCTCGTATTTCAGATTCAAACTTAAAGTTGGGTGGAGCAGATTCTATTAGAACTAAATTTCCTGTGTTTTTGTCAAGCCATGTTTAAGTTAAAAACATAAAATCAAGATTATAAGAAGAAATAAAATTATTAATTTGAATGATTTGTGACATAAAGATCTGACATTTAGCACAGGAAGTTGCAGACTAGTTTCAGTGGGACTGGGCGATATCTTTTTTACAGGGAATATGAATCAAATTTTTCTCAGATTGGGCTGCCTGACCCGCATTTTGTTTTCCCATCTTTGTGATGTGACTACAGAAATAGCACTATGATAGTTGTGTACACACAGATAATTTGGATGAGTACACGGACACTGTGACGTCATACATTTTATTCTGTGAGGACAGCATTATACCAACACAAACCAAAGTCATTTTCAACAATGACAAACCCTGGTTCACTCCAAAACTGAGGCAGTTAAGGCAGCAGAAGGAGGGCAGCGCACAGGGCTGGAGACAGGGGGCGCTACAAAGATACAAAGTATGGATTTAGCAAAGAGGTTTCTCGAGCGAGATCACAGTACAATACATGACTGAAGCAGCAGTTCTCTGACAACAACCCCGCCTCCGTGTGGAGGGGGCTCTGGCTTCTCACCAACCACAAGCCCCGAGCCCCCCCTGCTGCAGACAATCGAAAACTGGCTGAGCAACTCAACACCTTCTACTCAAGGTTTGATGTGACCACCCCCTCCCCCACTGTGGCTACATCCGCCAACCCAAACCTCCCCCACCACTCTCTCTCAGTTCAGGAACAGGATGTTCACAGGCTATTTCGGAAATCCAACCCCCGAAAAGCTGCTGGACCAGACGGCGTCTCTGCCGCTACATTAAGACATTGCGCAGGAGAGTTAACCCTCGTCTTCACGGACATTTTTTAACACCTCCCTGGGGTCATGCCATGTCCCAGCCTGCTTCAAGTCTGCCATCATTGTCCCTGTCCCCAAGAAGCCCCGGATCACTGGACTTAATGACTACAGGCCTGTGGCGCTGACGTCTGTAGTCATGAAGTCATTTGAACGCCTGGTCTTGCGCCACCTCAAGTCCTTCACTTCCTCCCTGCTGGACCCCCTGCAGTTTGCCTACAGAGCCAACAGGTCTGTAGACGACACCATCAAACTGGCACTCCACTTCATCCTGCAGCATCTGGACTCCCCGGGAACCTACGCCAGGATCCTGTTTGTGGACTTCAGCTCTGCTTTCAACACCATCCTCCCTGCTCTGCTCCAGGACAAGCTCTCCCAGCTCAACGTGCCTGACTCCACCTGCAGGTGGATCACAGACTTCCTGACGGATCAGAGGCAGTGCGTGCGGCTGGGGAAGAATGTCTCAGACACTCGGACTATCAGCATAGGACTCCACAGGGCTTGTGTACTTTCTCCTCTGCTCTTCTCCCTGTAAACAAACTGCTGCACCTCCAGCCACGACTCGTAACACTGATCAAGTTTGCGGACGACACCACCCTCATCGGGCTCATCTTGGACGGGGATTTGTCTGTCTACAGGAGGGAGGTGGATCGGCTGGTGTCCTGGTGCAGCGGCAACAACCTGGAGTTCAACGCCCAGAAGACAGTGGAGATGATCATGGACTTCAGGAAAGTCACAGCCCCCCAGCCCCCCTCGTCATGACAGACTCCCCATCACCACCGTGGACTCTTTCCACTTCCTGGGCACCACCATCACCCAGGACCTCAAGTGGGAGCCCTCCATCAGCTCCCTCATCAAGAAGGCCCAGCAGAGGATGTACTTCCTGCGGCAGCTGAGGAAAGCCAAGCTGCCAGCGCAGATGATGGTGCAGTTTTACACGGCCATCATTGAGTCCATCTTCACCTCCTCCATCACCGTGTGGTACGCTGGAGCCACAGCCAGGGACA
The DNA here is from genome assembly GCA_015082035.1 of Chaenogobius annularis. NCBI lineage: Eukaryota > Metazoa > Chordata > Actinopteri > Gobiiformes > Gobiidae > Chaenogobius > Chaenogobius annularis. The sequence goes on along the minus strand of BJKM01000206.1, from coordinate 635,462 downwards.
AACAGAGACTACAGCGCATTGTGCGTTCTGCTGAGAAGGTGATCGGCTGCAGACTTCCATCTCTGCAGGACCTGTACGTCTCCAGGGCTCTGGGACGAGCAGGTCGGATCACAGCTGACCCTTCTCACCCTGGACATGGACTATTTGAACCACTCCCTTCAGGCAGAAGAAATAGTTTCTTTCCCTCTGCCGTTGGACTCATAAACACTTCTAAACACCTGCCCCTTTAACTGCAACTATTCATACACTCACTGCACTGTCACTTTCTGCACTAAAACTTTAAACTTAACTGTAAACTTGTGTACATAGCAATGCCTATTGTTATTTTTATTTTTATTTTATACTATAGTAATTTTTAAATTGTCCCTTAAATGCATGCCCTTTTGTTTGACTGAATATATGTTGTTTTATTATTGCTCAGTTTAGTGTTGCACCTTCATGCCGAGACAAGTTCCTATGTCTGTGTTTGTTCATTGACAATGGCAATAAACCCCTTTCTGATTCTGATTCTGATTCTCATTCCTCTCTTTTCAAACTATCTGCTCAGGACCCTGTCCAGGCCCAGTCCAATGCCTCAAGAGAATGGAGCAGGTTCTCTGTCAGCACCCTCACTCAACCTCTGCATAGGTGTGGGCCATTTCTCTTAAACATTTCCAGAATAGATAGAAATTCTCAATGTAGTGCAATCCTCTTGTTGCACACTCTTTGGACAGCCATGTGTTCAGCTGAAGCAGCCGGCTAAACTTGTTTATCTTCCTGTCGATGTTTGGAAGAGGTCCACTTATGAATGTTTTTATTTCCATTTTATCAAGCACGTCAAATAACTTAAGATAACATTAGAATAACATTAGAAATTACGTAACGTAATCTAATTGATGGTGGCGCTGCGGAAATGTGTTTTCATTTTTTCATGCATCATGTGACTTATCCTGCCATCCCCAATCAAGACGACCTTAACGTTTGACACCTGCCTTTTGGCTTTCCTTTGTTCATTTATTTCAGTCTCTGAAAGTGGTAAAAATCTGTTATATAATCTGTATTTTAGGTGACATTACAATATCTTTATATCGCTTAGGCTTTGCACCGAGTTGGTTCCAAGATACAGCCTGGTCTTTATTCAGTTGGGAGTTACTCTGGTTTAGGTTGAAAGTAGCTGTTTTATTGTAAAACATTTGGCTTTTTTACCACTGGATGACACTGGAATTGTATCGGGGAGTCCTTTTTCAGATTCCAAAGCAAATATCCGTGCTTGTAGCTCATGAATTTCTTGTTGATATTTCCGACAACGTTCACAAGAGTTTGTTTCCCTTCTTCTGTAGGACATGTCACTGACTTGTCAGATATATTGTAAAACTGTAAAAATGTTCTTAAAATCCTTGGTTTACTTAAAAAAATCATAACCAAAAATATTTGAAAGACAAAAACTGATTAAAAAACTAAATAAATAAGGAAAGCAGCTATAGCAAGCAGGAGCAAGCAGGAAAGCGTCTGCACTCTGCAGACGTCAGGCTTTAAAGAGAGGAATGTTTTAAGTCTTAAATGAAGAGACTGTGTCGGCCTCTTTAACAGAGCTGATTCCACAACACAGGAGCTTGGGAGCTAAATGCTCTACCTCCTACTGTGCTTTTAGAGACTCTTGGGACCACCAGAAGTCCAGCATTTTGAGAGCGAAGTGCAGTTTGGATGATAAGGTACTATAGCCTCTTTGAGGTACGATGGGGCCAGGTCATTTATTGCTTTGTAAGTCAGGAAGAGAATTTTTAATTTTATTCTAAACTCAACAGGGAGCCAGTGAAGAGACTCGAGCACCGGCGTAATGTGCTCTCTTCTTTTAGTTCCTGTTAGTAATCTTGCTGCTTCATTTTGAACCAGTTGAAAACCTTTTATGGAGCTTTTAGAAATAGACTGTTGTCATGTTCTATCTTCTGAATGATCAAAAGTCCTGAAAAGGGCCTCCATTTGGGAGAAATTGATGTAACTGAACCATGAACCACAACAGTTGTGTATAAAAAGTATTTTATAAAGCGAGAGGTCATGTTAGATGATGTACATTGCTAAGGTTATGGCAGGTCTCGTACCTTGGTAATGTTCCAGTGGTTCTTCAGTGCACCGAGTGTGAACAAATCAGCATCCTCATCATCCAAAAGATTGACTTTAAAAAACGTTCTCAGTGGTAGAGATCTAACCCTACACAAATCTCACGCTGCAATATTGTTATGAACCTCACGGTACAATACCTACTGCAATAGTGTGGAATATTGACGTTATGTTTACAATCATAGGCATAATAGCATAATTGTTCATTGTTCAGTGATTCATTTTCTAAAGTGCACATTTCATATTATGTCAATAACATCAGTGTGAATAGCCTGGTGGAACAATAAAAGAATGTCCAGACAAAACTATGTTTTTGATTGTATTATTCTTATTTAATACTTTCTTCTTCTGTTAAGCATTTTGAACACTTTGTTTTGTGTTCTACTTACACATTTCCCTTGACTATCCAATAAATAAAATGCAAAGGCCTTATATAAGTTGTGCAGTAAAGTTTATATTAGTTTTATAAAACATGCATGGATCACTGGCTGTGTATTCTGTAGCAAGCCTATGAAATTGATATAATTGAAAGGTCAACACATTTAATAATTCACAAAATCTGGTATTTTCAAAGAATAGACTTTTGGAAAATTTACCGGTAAATACTATTTGATGGAACCCAAAGCTTTTATCACTTGTAGACTTAAAGCTGTTTTTCAAGAAAGAGACTTACTAGTACTCAAGTAGTAGTAAAGTACGGTGGGTTCCATGGGATCCATGGGTTTGATTGAAGGTGGTGTGGGGAGTTTCGAAGCTTGTGCTCGTGGTGCATTGTCCCTTTGTTTCCTTTTCTTTTCTTTTGCACTGCTCATCACCTTACAATACTCCCACATACCCTGATCATGTGTTTACACAAACACACTTGGTTATTGGTTATGTATGTATGTAACTGTTGCAGCCTCAGAGCCGCCGGACCATGACAACAGTGATTAACAATTTAAAACAGAATATTATATGTTCTTAATGGGGAAAAAGTCCTCAAAATGTTGCATACAGCAGGAAGCTGATGCCCGCAACTAGGTTTATTTACTATTAAAAACACGACACAAATAAATCTCCTTGAGTAAATGGAAGTGATTACAATAGGTCATAGAGCATCCAGACCACCTCAAATTGACACATTCATTATTAAAACAATGTCTGGCTTTATTAGCGCATCATACCATCTAGAATGAACTAGTCACTTTAGGCTTTTCTATTCTGGTGTTCAGGCCCAGTTGTGCTCCAAATGCAGCTGATGCAACACATCATCTGGCACAGCTTATCACCATGACAACCACAGCGCATGTTCACTTGTAGACTTCAACAGGCAACATGGTTATTCAAGTATGTTGCAAAATCAACTGTTCTGCCCTCTGTAAAAGAGTGTTTCAGTTAAGGGTTAAACACTGTATTTATTTGCTCTCAGGATTGGTTTTCCTGTATTTTATTTTGAAGGCACAGTTAGTCGTCATAGGAAGCAGTCGCGTGAAAAGAAAACGTGTTTCTGTTGCTTGTTGATGTTCGAACTACTTCTCCTGTGTCCTAATCTTGTCTTCACCTACAATAGCAATGGCTGTAAATTGAAGAAGTTTTATAAGTGTTTGGTTACCTTTACAAGTCTATACAAACAATGTTTTAGAGATAGTTTTTGAACCTGTAATTACCAGGAATTAGACCATGCCTCGATCTTGCTAGCTCAGGAGGACTGTTTTAGAAAAACAATGACTTGATTCACACATAACTACCTAATTAGCATACAAAAATATTGCAAAAATGTAATGAAGACTGTTTTATTTCATGTTTAGCATTTTGTGACGCTAGCTATTTCCTGGTGCATTTATTTGATGTTTTACGAAGCTAATGTAGATTTTATTTCTGTTTTGTTTTCCAGTTTCACTTGAGCTTTTCACACAATTGTAAAGAATTGTAAGTTGTCTAGAAGACTAATAAAGGGGCGAGACGCTCAGTTCCTGGCTCGTGAAAACCGACTTTGGCTTGCTGTTGATCTGCGTCCACATACACGACGTATTCAACACGAAGTGATAACAGTATATCAGAATCAGAAAGAGTTTATTGCCATTGTCAATGAACAAAATTCAAAAACGTAGGAACTTGTCTCGGCCTTAAGGTGCAACATAAAACACTGAGCAATAATAAAACAACATAATGCATATTTAAAAACAACATATATTCAATCAAAAAAGGGCATGCATTAGGAAACAATTTAAAATTACTGTACAATAAAAATAAAAAAAATCAACCTTTATGCACTTTTAGCCATGTTATAACTGTTCCCTTATCATTCAGTGTGTTGTGTATGCAACTAACCCTGCAACCCTAATCCTAACCCTAACCCCAGTCACTAGTTCTAGAATTTTTTAGATTTTTTTTTGACCGTTTCACAGGTCACATTTCTTGTCTGATTTTCCTCATTTATTCTTTTAGTAGATATTGTTTGTGTGATTCCTGCTATTACTTTTGGTATTCCTTAGAATCTTTCGGGATTTCTCTTCAAAGTTGCAATGTTCCCTATTTTTTAGAATGGTGGAATAGTAGTAGTAGTTCGTTCTAGTTCTTGTAGTTAGTAGTTCAAGAACTTCTAGTACTTGTAGTGTTTTTGTCATGCAATGATCATAGCAGTTGTCCAGAACTACTAAAACTAATTAAGAAAAAAAAAAGAGAAGAATCAAAAACTCAGTGGTCTGCATTTCTATTGCTAAGCCGTTTTAGATCAATTTAGCAGTTTACTATGTACAAAATGTAGAATAATTATTGATGAATGTTATAGTGTTTTAGGATTTGAACCCAAGGCTCCCAAATGAAGGGCTAACACATATCTTACTGAGCTAAACTCAAACATCCTATAGCTGTGCTAAATGGATAAATAACCTGACTTTATCGACCAATTGACAATACAAATGAGCCCTCTATGTTGTTAAATGACTGCCTGTGTTTCTAACTAACATGGAAACATGAACAGAGCCTGAGCTACAAACACAGACTTGTCTCTAAAACAGTGTTTTTAAGTCAGTTTGTTGAAACTTGGCGCTGCTGTTGCTTCGCTTCTCCTCGCACATATATATTATATATATATATATCTATATATCTATATATCTATATATATATATAGATAATGAATCCCCTTCTCACCCTCCGCGGGTGGTCTCATCCCTTTTTCTAAGCTCAGGTCCTCTATCAGAGGCCTGGGAGCTTGAGGGTTCTGCGCAGTATCTGTGCTGTTCCTAGTACTGCGCCTAGTACAGGCGTACAGGTATATATATATGTATGTATATATATATAAAAATATATATATACACATATATATATACACACACAAACACATATATATGTGTATATATATATATATACACACATATATACATATATATATATATATACATATATACATACATATATATATATATACACACATATATATATATATATGTGTGCATATATATATACATGTATATATATATACATATATATATATATATATATATACACACACACACAGGTGTGTGTGTGTGTAGTTCAGCAGCTGTTTGTACTGTAACTCCTTGAATAAGAGGTAGATTGACCTGAAATAAAGACTGGCTGAATGCTTGAATGCTTAGGGGATGTAGAACTTCTCTCCAGAATCCAAACTGTTTCCAGAGTTGCTGATTTCATTCTATCTGCTGTTCATGATCAGGTGAATTCAGGTGCATGTATGATATTATGCGTGACACACGGAACAGCGGCTGGTGCCCTCCCATCACTGTGCATCCTTCACATTTCCCTTTACTGCCTGTACCACAGACTGGCTCTGCTGAAAATGGACATAGCTAGCAAACAATACAACTTCCAAAAGACATCTACAAAAAACGACAATGTGGATTTTAAGCCCCTACATAACCTGAAGCTCTGGAGTGTCAAGTAAAGCACAAGTCAAAAGTTGTTGACCTGGACAGACTGCAGAAGATGGAGGGATGGAGAGAGCGCAAATTTGAGGTGTTAAATGTCCCTTCTCTGTCTGCTCCTCCATCTTCACATCCATCCTTGGTGGAATTAGGTGACTCAGAAAGCAATTAAACGGCTGCAGTTAGACAGAGGGTGAGGCCTGGAATAAAGGGATTTAGCTGAGGAAATGAATGCATGAGAGAGGGAAGCGGCGGAGATGAGCAGCAGAGGAATGCAATCTCAAAAGCAGCTGCCTACATTCATATCTGTGCATAATCCGTGGGTGCCTCTCATCCATGCTGATTTGCATGTATGTTAGCCTGGCATCCTTTGCTAACGTGCTTGTACAGTATGTCTTTGTCCACACTTGTTTGTTGATATTGAGTGTGATGTTTGCCTATGCAGATGAGATGTGAATAAAAGACCGTTTGAATGGGCCTGTAGCAGCACTAGTGTTGTCTGTGGAAAAGTGCTGGAAAATTAAAGCTGCACATAACGTCCATGGAAGGAGTGATAAAAGTAGGGCATTTAGCGTGGGCATCAGCTCCTGTGGAGGGATTCACTTTTTATCAACAGACATCTTTGAGAGCTCCTGTGATGCATTCTGAGGCGAAACGAGCACTTTAGCGCTGCTAGGTTTGAGTTTGGAAGGAGAGTTTTCCAAAAGAAAAGCATACATAAACATGTGCGCTTGACATAAATGAGCTGGCAATTTTTAGTCTCCAGTTACTACTGGAACAACTCCCCCCACTATTACTGCTAAATAACTGTTGTGTTGTGTGTTGTATATGTAATACATATAGGGAAAATGTGTAATACATATAGGGAAAAATAAAAGACTTTCAAATCAGTATATAATGTTCAACATAGAAGTCCCATTTGGTCCAAAGTTTATCAAATTTGTCAATTTTCAAATGTTCAAATGTCATGTATTCCATTTGTCGGATATCTGTTACTGTACAAAAGGCCCGTAATTTCTGCATTCCCATGAGTTTGTTGTTAGCGGAGCATCCAGTAGTGGGCGCTCCCGTCTTGCCATAATAATCGTGCTTTATGATGTAACCTTTATGCTTGTATGACCAGTGTGCTTTACGATGTCACCTTTATTCTTTCCTTTATGTTTTACATGACGTGCCTTGTGACATTATATGTGCTTTAAAGAGCGTGCCGGCTCTTCTTACGTTTTAGTACTGCTGTTGTCGAGGTTCAGTGAACGTGTTAGCAACCTGTGTGCACCTGTTCGGTTCAATACAGCTCCTGAACCCTTCTTTGCGTCTCCTCCTGGTTTCCATTGGTCCAGTTATCTGTCTGGGCCTCAAGTGGTGCTCTGGTCGACACTCCAGAGCAGTGACAGCTAAATAACCTGAATCAGCGCCACACAGTCCAGAGAGTCCGGGGACATCTCCCCAACAGTTACTATGTCAGTCAGGTCCTTGATAATTGGTGACGTCTGTGTCATCCATTTCTTTGGGATGGCCTTTTTTCCTGATGCCAAAAGTATGTTCCAAAAGGTATCCATTTATTGTGCCCTTGGCAGGAATTTTTAGTCCCAAGTGCATAATTCTAAAATTGGGATGGTGGTTTTAAAAACAGTCTTCAGTGCATTGTTAATTTCTGTCCATATTATTGAGCAACAAGACAGTCCCAAAACACGTGATAGTAGTTTACCTCCTGGTGCCACAGTTTCTTTCCAGAGTTAGCAATTCCCTGTGAAGAATGAACACTTTGACATAGTGCAGCAAAATTCCCTACAAACATGTGATTTTGTGGTTCTCCACTGGGATGTACATATACTTTCCCACTCTTTGTCTGGCAAAACAAGATTCCCTTCGCTTTCCCATTTGTTTTTAATATTTTAATCGAAGAATCTTAATATTTTTAGAAGAATTGTCTAAACAATTCTCAAACTTTTTCTGGTGCGCCCCACCCTTGGGAGATAAGAAATTTATCCACGGCCCCCCACGGCAGTGAGAAATGACAAAGTATTATAAATAAAACAATAAAAATGAAAATGACTGAAATAACGGTAATAATTAGAGTTTAATTGGGCTAAATAACATTTCGTTTCAGTGTCTTTCTTTGGTTTGTGCTTTGAAGATATGAAGACATTGCCCAACACACCTGCTGCTGGCTCTTCCTGAGCAGACAGGGCAGTCACATGTCTGCAGTGGGACAGTGCGCTTCACTGCGGTTAATGAGGCGTTTCAAAGAGAAGACGCACTTGCGTTACTTCTCGTAACTGTGGATCAGTTTTACCAGCACGGATCCACAACGTCACACAAAGACTGCTTTCTTCTTATGTTTTATGTTGCTTAAGCTTTACGTTTGACAAGAAAAGCTAATGGGATCAACGCGGAAAGGAATTGAATGCACACGTATTCTCTTCTCATATTTTTCAGACATGTTTATATCACCAAATGCGCAGTCAGAAGAGTAGCAAGTTTAAAAGTTAGACTCGAAAAGGGGAGGGAGGAGCTTAGCGAAAAGGGAACCAGGACAAAAGCATGTGTAGAGGGACAGTGGGGGGAGCACATATTGCATAAGAGGCCAAAGCCGTGACTGGTTCTAAACCCGCTGTAAACGTGTGTGAGGGGCACAGAGGCATGAGTGGGTAACTCATCCGCTGCTCTCTCATATTTAGAGATAAACCCTGTGCTGGCACGGGGCATTTATCTGGCTCCATCTTCTGATCCTTTTTGGATCAGTCTGTGGACTCTTTACGTGTTTTTGGGATGCCCTTTTTTCTTTTTTGCATTTTGTTTGTTCCATTGTGTTCTGTTGTTGTAGTTCCTGTGTAACAAAAGCAGATTTGCAAGATTTTTTTCAACATGGTTGTCGCGGGTTCCTTTTTACCACAAAATGATATGGCGTAGTCAAGAATAGTGTTTGTGAATTTATTCCCCAGAAGTGCAAAAACAAAATGGTGCAGAACAAAAAACAATGGATATTTAAGGTAAGTGCAGCAAAACAATAGATAGAAAAAACCTTCTGTTAGCTCTGGAGCGAGTGCCTGCGGTGCACTGAGCTCCCTCCTGGAACAGACACTCCTTTGAGGTCCTAGGAGTCTCCTTTTTATAACAGGAGGCTCCTCCCCCAAAACAATCAACAGAATCTACGCCTATGTGTAGTGATTTAATGCCACAGAAAAGAAAACAAATTAATTTCACCCAAAAACGGTGAATTACATGATGTCACTTGTGAGCGAAAACGCTGGGACAAGTGTGTGTGCGCGTGTGTATGTGTGTGTTGGCGCCATGTCGCCTTGGCCTCCCCGTGCTAGCTGACAAAGCTACTTCGTCACAATGGTTAATGCAATACCATCTGAAAAATTGCAAATAACATATTTTAATGATAACAGCATATTGAGTCCAATTAAGTGGTCTCAAAGATACGAACAAAGACGAGAAGAGAAAAAAATAGATACTATATACCTACAAAAACCCATTTAAACGACGTAGAACATAAAAAATGTACGTTTTGTTATAACAGACTTTCTATCCCTCATGCAGGGGCAAACATAAGAGGGGTGTGGCCATATTGATCTCAAGCAGAATAGACTTTGAACAGAAAGATAAGGATGACTGAAATGCACTTGTCAAAGGAACTATTAATGGAAGTGTGTTTAATGTGTTTGCTCCTGGGGAAGCGACCTCATTTTCCATACTGAAGTTTTGGATCTGATTGCAAACCACTCTGAGGGAACCCTTGTCTGGCAGCGACTGGAATTTACATTTTCAGCCAACAGATGTCTCAAATTCACAAAGTACTGGTAAATCTATACATAATACATTTAGTAAATGAATACATAATATAGGGTTGATTGATATCTGGAGAGAAATTAATCGTAATGTTCGCCAATATACACATTTTTCCAACCCACATAAGATTTATACTAGAGACTACTTTTTTATTTTCAACAAAGATAAGTCCAAAATTAGAGAGGTAGACGTAGGTACAATAGATTTATGTGATCATTCCCCCTATTCACATCACTGTAGATCTGGAACAGAACTTTAGATATTTAATGCTAGTTTACTCAAAGACCCACAATTTGTAAAAATGATCACAAATGACATTGACACTTATGTAGTGGAAAACGACAATGGTGATGTTTCTCCACCACTTTTTGGGGATGCAGCTAAGGCAGTTTGAGGGGTAGGGTAATTGCTGTCATCTTGGCCAAAAAAAAAGCAAAGGGAAAAAAACCTAAAGGATTTAGAGAACAAACTAGATCTGTTGGAAACTAAACATGCCGAAAACAGAGAGCCTCAAAAGCTACAGGTTGTTAAAAAGACAAAGGGTGAGATTAATGACCTGGACTGAACGGAAATCATTTTTAAAATGCTCTTCACCAAACAAAGATATCATGAAAGTTGTTTCTCCAAATGATTAGTTTGGAAGCTTACCCAAACCCAAAACAACAGGCAGAGAGAATTTTTTAAAAAAAAAGATGAGATAGATAGAATTGAACCAAAGAAGGCCAAATACAATCATCGTTTCAATCCTTTTACAAAAATGGTTTCACCAAAATATCAGAAGAAATACAATCTTTTTTGGACACTCTTAATTTACCCGCCATGACCGAATAGCAAAACTAAAAATGAGGTGCTGAAATAACAACTACTGAAATTCAGAATTACAATCAAGAGACGAAAAAACAATACATCTCCGGGGAGTGACGGGTTCACCTCAGAGTGGTATAAAGCTCTAAAAGACACACTTACTCCTCATGTTTTATCCACTTTTAACTTGGCCCTTAAAAAAGTTCAGATCCTTCTGAGTTGGAAGGAAGCCATCATTTCCTTAATACCTAAAGAGGGGAGGGATTGACTTGACTGTGCCTCATATACAGGGCCGGCCTAAGCCTTCAGGGGGCCCTAAGCGAAATTTCCCTTGGGGCCCCTCATCACTTCATCAGAATCAGTTTTATTGCCATTGTCAGTGAACAATTCACAAACTAGGAACTTGCTTCGACGCAAACAAAGCGCATCAAAATTCCAGGGCATTCCGTTTGCCATCTTGGTTAGTTTATTATCAACACCTCACAAGCTCAAATACTGATTACTTAAATCCCACAACGCAACTTGGTATCCCCCTGACATCATCTCTACTCCCTGTATAAATAACACACCTCTCAGCGATGTTACAAATGTGTTTGTGGGTGTTAAGAATCTAACGCCACATTAACAGAGGGGTCTGGGGGCACTCCCCCATACATTTTCAGACCATTTTCGTGTATTCTGGTGCATTTTAATGTGGTCCAGCCGGCTAAAGTAAAATTCAAATCTTGTGGTTGTAATAATATAACATGATGGTGAGATGAAACTGCCAGGAGAAAGAGACTAAAGCCAGTTATTAATACATTAGTAAACTTAATTACTCAATACAATATTGGCTATGAAAAAGAGTTAGGGTCAAAATGTGTTCATAACAAAATAAATGTACCTAAAACAACAGGCTATTTTTTTAATACTAAGTTAAATTCGATAATGAACTATTTACCTCTGGGAGGTCACAATGTGTTTGTTAATACTTATTACTAAGCGTTGTTATGAGACAATTAAAGCAATCACCACTTAACATGGATGGACTCTCATAACACAAGGAAGGTCAAGTACAAACTGACCAAACATCAGCAGAACTACAAATATAAAAGTGATATAATTGTAAACAAACACGTGATATTCCAAGATGGCACCGCAGACGGATACCCTGGCTTTTTGGTGCTCTTTGTTTTGTCTGTTTTTGTTCATAAATTGTATGTCAGCGTGCTCTTACACCCTTGAAGAGCTCTTATCCATCCGAATCACAACATCTACGGATCTAGTTCCAGTTTTTTTTAGCTTCAGCTGCAGAATTAGCCTTCTTTTGGCTAAAAGTATGAGACGCGGCAGATGAGGAAAACGTGCCGATGTGCTGGTTTGCCTCCGTAGACGTGGAGCGCGGATGCCCTTACCTGGATTTTCCTCTCTAACGTTCGCTCACTCTCCAACAAACTGGACGAACTGGCGCTGCTGATGAAACGAAACAGACTTTTCTTCATCTCCTGTTTTGTGCTTCACGGAGACGTGGCTCAGCGAGTTGGTCCCGGACTGCGCCATTCAGACAGATGGTTTTCAGCTGCTTCGGGCGGACTGTCAGAGAGATCTCTCTGGGTGAAAAACACGAGGCGGAGGAGTCTGTTTCTACATCAACAACGCTTGGTCTTCAGATGTGACTGTGATCTTCAAGCACTGCTCTCCTGATCTGGAATATCTTTACATTAACTGGAAACCATTCTACTTGCCACGTGAGTTCGCCTCATTCATTCTGGCCGCTATTTACATTCCACCTAGCGCAAACGTGCACGATGCAGAGCACGGACCAGATTCTGAGTGTGGAGCGGACCTTCCTGGACTCCTTGTGTATTATCCTGGGTGATTTTAACAAGGGGAATCTTAGCCATGAGCTACCAAAGTACAGACAGTTTATAAAGTCCCACCCAGAGAGCAGAGCACGTTGGATCACTGCTACACAACAGTCAGCAACGCCTTCCGCGCTGTGACCCGAGCTGCTGTGGGTTTTTCAGATCACACCATCGTTCACCTGATCCCCACATACAGACAGAGGCTGAAGCTCTCAAAACCTGGAGTGAGGACCTCTAAGAAGTGGACCAGTGAGGCAGTGGAGGAGCTACATGTGTGTTTGGACAGTACAGACTGGGAGGTCTTCAGAGCTGCCACAGATAGTTTGGATGAGTACACGGACACTATTACGTCATACATTCGATTCTGTGAAGACAGTATCATACCAACACACACCAAAGTCACTTTATGTAATGGTCCTGTTGTTAATACTGCTAGATCACAGTACAGTACGCGTCTGAAGCAGCAGTTCTCTGACAACAACCCCGCCTCTGTATGGAGGGGGCTCCGGCTTCTCACCAATCATAAGCCCCTAGCCCCCCATACGGAAAATGACCGAAAACTAGTTGAGAAATTTCACGCCTTCTACTTCAGGTTTGGTGTGACCAGCTCCCTCATTAAGAAGACCCAGCAGAGGATGTACTTCCTGCGGCAGCTGAGGAAAGCCAAGCTGCCAGTGCAGATGATGATGCAGTTTTACACGGCCATCATTTAGTCCATCCTCACCTCCTGCATCACCGTGTGGTACGCTGGAGCCACAGCCAGGGACAAACAGAGACTACAGTGCCCTCTGCTGGAGCCACAGCCAGGGACAAACAGAGACTACAGCGCCCTCTGCTGGAGCTGCTGGAGCCACAGCCAGGGACAAACACAGACTACAGCGCATTGTGCGTTCTGCTGAGAAGGTGATCGGCTGCAGACTTCCATCTCTGCAGGGCTCTGGGACGAGCAGGTCGGATCACAGCCGACCCTTCTCACCCTGGACATGGTCTATTTGAACCACTCCCCTCAGGCAGAAGGCTACGGTCCATCTGGACCAGAACCTCTCGCCGCAAGAATAGTTTGTTCCCCTCGTTGGACTTATGAACACTTTTTGAACACCTGCCACTTTAATTGCAATCCAACAATCACTTTCTGCACTACATCTGTAAATTTAACTGTAAATTATTATGTACATAACAAGCCTATTTTTATTTTATACTGTCCATCCATCCATCCATCTTCTTCCGCTTTAATAGGGGCTGGGTCGCGGGGGCAGCAGTCTAAGCAGGGACTCCCAGACTTCCTTATCCACAGACACTTCCTCCAACTCCTCCGGGGGATCCCAAGGCGTTCCCAGGCAAGCCGAGAGACATAGTCCCTCCAGCGTGTCCTGGGTTTCCCCGGGTCTCATGCTCGAAACACCTCCCTAGGGAGGCGCCCAGGAGGCATCCGGAACAGATGCCCGAGCCACCTCAGCTGGCTCCTCTCGACGTGGAGGAGCAGCGGATCTACTCCGAGTTCCTCCCGTGTGACTGAGCTCCTCACCCTATCTCTAAGGGAGCGCCCAGCCACCCCTGCGAGGATGCGGAGGAAACTCATTTCGACCGCTTGTATCCGCGATCTTGTCCTTTCGGTCACTACCCAAAGCTCATGACCATAGGTGAGGGCAGGAACGTAGATTGACCGGTAAATCGAGAGCTTTTTGTCTTTCGACTCAGCTCCTTCTTTACCACAACGGTCCGATGCAGTGACCGCATCACTGCGGACGCTGCACCGATCCACCTGTCAATCTCACGCTCCATCCTTCCCTCACTCGTGAACAAGCCCTGAGATACTTGAAATCCTCCACTTGGAGCAAGGACTCCCCACCCACCTGGAGAGGGCAAGCCACCTTTTTCCAGTTGAGAACCATGGCCTCAGATTTGAGGGGCTGATCCTCATCCCGGCTGCTTCACACTCGGCTGCAAACCGTCCCAGTGCATGTTGCAGGTCCAGGTTTGATGGAGCCATCTGGACAGTATCATCTGCAAACAGCAGAGATGAGATCCTGTGGTCTCCAAATCGGACACCCTCCGACCCCTGACTGCGTCTAGAAATTCTGTCCATAAAAACAATGAACAGAACCGGTGACAAAGGGCAGCCCTGGGGGAGTCCAACACGCACTGGGAACAGATCTGACTTACTGCCGGCAATGTGAACACAGCTCCTGCTCCGGTCGTACAGGGACCGGACAGCCCTGAGCAAAGGGCCCCGGACCCCGTACTCCCGCAGCACCCCCCAAAGGACACCCCAAAGCTTTCTCCAGATCCACAAAGCACATGTGGACTGGTTAGGCAAACTCCCATGAACCCTCGAGCACCCGATGCAACAATGAGAGACCTGTCCCCAACCCAAAGGCGTAGGGACGACCCTCTCATTCACCGGGGTGAACAACACATGGCGGCTGAGCTGTGGGGCAATAAGCAAGCCCACACCAGCCCGCCGCCTCTCCCCGCAGGCAACACCAGAGAAGTGGAGCGTCCAGCCCCTCTTGAGAAGATGGGTTCCAGTGCCCAAACTGTGCGTAGAGGTGAGGCTGTGACTATATCTAGTCGGTACCACTCAACCTCCGGCACAAGCTCAGGCTCTTTCTCCCCAAGCGAGGGAGTTAATTTCTGTGTCCAGAGATCCGGTCGTCGAGGCCCCCACGGTCGACTGCCGCCCAGCTCTCTCTGCACCAGCCCCTTACGGATTCTCCTGCACGGGAGGACGGCCCCACGTCACTCGTTCAGGTTGTTGATTTAATAATAAAAAATATTGAGGTTCCAACACCAAGAATCAAAATTAACGGTCACTTGACAGACATACTGACTGGAAAGAGGGGTGAGACAAGGCTTAGCTTGGTCCGCCCTGTCGTTTGCTTATTACTTGGAACCTTGGGCCCAATATATTAGACAATCCAAAACAATTCATGGTGTCTCAATTTACGGAATATGAACTTGCTTGCTATGCCGGTGATGTCCAACTATATCTGACCAAACCAGACATTTTCAGGCCTAATTTAATGCATTTCCTTCATGATATTGGTCCAAAGTCTGGATACAAATTTAATGTGCAAAACATTTAAATTCTGTCCTATCTTCCCCTCTGTAATCTCTTCAAAATGCAGGCGTCGTCCACTATCAACAATCTTAGATAAAAAACTATACTCCTCTTTTCTTCATTATAATCGATCTCAAAAAATGGACTCTGATCCCATACTTAATTCTAAATCAAAGGACTGAAACTATCATTTCAGTCATTTGAAGGAAGTTAAGAATATCCGTGGGTAAAATCTGTGCTTACAACATGTAAGGAGCTAAACAAAGATGTTAAAATCTTAAACTGGTTGGCTTCTGACCAAGGTTTTGTACCTAATAGAACTGACCTGAGATTCAAGGTCTGGATTACAAAAGGCATCAGAGTTTTTCACCAGATTGTAAAAGGTAATCACATAAAAAGCTTTCGTATGTTGAAAATAATACTTATTATATAAAAGATCATCACAAAGAAACAGATGACACAAACTTCACCAACGATCAAGGACTGCACTGACATAATAACAGACATCAGACAAATGGGAAAAAAATATCTTAAATAACAAGTTTGGTTTTTTTTAAAGTCCAATTGTCCATGATGAGAGTATCTGGCACATTTCAGTCTCTTTGATATAATTTACTTGATCATTTATGACTGGAAAGTCATTTTGCAGCATTAGCTCTGGGCTCCGGGTCACTTTAGCCTCTGTGTCTTTGCTCCTTGGCCTGGACTTTCTGTTGCATTGGAAGTGTGAGTTTAAAACAGACCGCTTTCTACTTTGTTGTGCTTCAGTTTTTGCAGGTCAAAGCGAAAACAAGCTGTGTGTGAAAACTAGCTCCATGTGAAAAAAGAGCCACAAGTCGTTCCATGCGCTCTGTGTGCCCAGATTCCCGCGGTTTTAATTATATATGAAAATTAAATGAATCATCTAGGCAATAATACTCAATTTAATTACAGGCGTGTTACAGGTACAGAGTGCTTCCTGAAACAGGGAAGCGTGCCGCTGCACTCACCAGGATGACTCATCCTGTTCCCAACAGTTCGTCTGCTCATCCGAGGGTAAGGATAGAGACCGTTCTCTAGCTGAAGACTGCAGGAATCAATCCAAAACACCTCTTTGGGCACATATACGGCTTACCAATAGCACTGTAAGAAGGTTAAAAGGCCCTTTCATTTCTGGTAGAAAACCTTTAGAATACCTTTTTTGTAATCGAGATTTCCAATCTCAGATCTGTGCTGTTAGGCAAAAAACTGTGATCATAAGATAACCATCTTTGTTTAGTTTGTATGTTTTGATTAGCTCCTTCCATGTTGTGAGCACAGATTTTACCCAGGTATTATTAACTTCCTCCAAATGACTCAACCATTTGTCATCTGCCAGTAAGGCCTGTACAGGATGCGGGTGACTGGAGCATATCCCTGTGCCTTTGGGACCGGGTGAACATTCACTCTCACATTCAGTCACTAGGGCCAATTTACAGTTGCCAATTGACCTAACACATGCATGTCTTTGGACAGTGGGAGGAAGCCGGAGACCCCGGAGAGAACCCACGGTGACACGGGGAGGACATGCAGACTCCACCCAGAGAGATCATGTGATGTTGGTCCGGCCCGGGACCCAAGATCTCCTTCTTGGGAGGCAAGAGCTCTAACTGCTCAGCCACCGTGACAGTCATCATAATTTTCAAGTCATCCACTCTCAGAGTACAATTAGAATTTTATAGAACAAACTTTCCAAGGACAACTGGGAAAAAAAAAACTTAATATGCACTGTTCCAAATGATTCTGCACAACAGCGTTTCAAACCATGTTATTGTTGTAAAGAACTGAACATTTTGTTAACTTAGAAGCATTAGCAGATCATAAAATCAAAAAGCTATTTCAATCAAAACATCTCAACAGGTCAAGTTACATTTTAACATTGGACCCCTTATTTTACAGGAGCTTCACAAGTCTTGCATCTAGTGCACTTGTGAGTTTGTGGAGAGATTCTTCTTGAATTTCTCGAAGTTGAAGTTTCTCTTCTTTTATGCCAATAGCAGCCAATGATGCAGAGGTATTCCCTGCAACATGAGATGGTGCATTTCATGCATGAAGATGATTTTGTTACAGAAAGCACAGTTCTTCTTTTTGTACCATGGAAGAAAGTGGTCAGTCAGAAACTCCACATACTTTACAGAGGTCATTTTCACACCTCCAGGGACCCTAAAGGGACTGACCAGCTCTCTCCCCATGATTCCGGCCTTAAACATGACTCCGCCTCCTCCTTGCTGACGTCGTAGGCTTGTTGGGACATGGTGGCCGTCCACCAACCATCCACCACTCCATCCATCTGGACCATCCAGGGTTGCACGGCTCATCAGTGAACAAGTATTTGAAAATGTGTCTTTATGTATTTCTGGGCCCACTGGAGCCATTTCTGCTTGTGAGCATTGGTTAAAGGGGGCCAAACAGAAGGTTTATACATAACTGCAAGCCTCTGGAAGATCCTACACCTTGATGTTTGCGGGACTCCAGAGGCACCAGCAGCTTCAAATACATGTTTTCTGCTTTATGATGGCATTATAGCAGCTGCTCTCTTAATCCCATGTATTTGTCTGGCAGAAACCATCCTCGTTGTGCCTTTATCTGCACAAATCCATGTGTGCTCTGAATCGGCTACAAATCTCTTAATAGAACGATGAGTTTTTGTGAAATATCTATGGTCTTCATAAATTGTCCAAGACATTCAACTATGGTGGTCTACTTAACAATGTGAAACGTCCTTCTTAAGTAGTTAGTTCCTTTAATTGGACCTACTTGGCAAACTAATTGGCACAGGTGTCTAAGAGTGAGTTCACTGACCCAAACAGCCCTGAGACACAATACCATCCCCATCCATGAGTTTCACTGGAAAACAAACTAAAATGACCTCTATGACACATAAACACAAATTGCATAATCATTTGAAACGCTGTATTTTTTGTGTTACACATTGATTGTTGCAATTTCAGTTGTAATTTTTACTACAACTGTAATGGATAAGACTGCTGTGACTAATCAGCAGCGTTGAAGCCTTAATAAGTTTGTATTGATGTTGAATGAATCTTGTCCCTACCTTTGTGAAAACAGTTGTGGTCTCCTGTCATTGTGACGCTTGACCCAAGCTGCCCAGTATGAATCTGATGGGTGTGTTGGTGATAAGTCCGTTTGTTTACCCCATGGTATCTTTGCCTCCATCAAAGTCCATAAAATAAAATATAAGTATACAAAAATGTGTATTTGTATATTTATATGTATATAAAAACTTATAGACTTTTTTAAATTTCCCCAAATTTGCAATTTTGGTTAAAAATTCACGATGACAACACCCAAAGGTCTATCAGCTTCAAATTGAAAACATTTAATTGCTCATGAGTTTTGTCTTGTGGCCAGATTTGTGTGGAAACTTTTCAATGAGAACTGTAGGAGGAGACGCCAAAAGTTGACACTGTGCACTTTTGTCAGCGCTGTATTTGAGCCAACACGGCCAACTTCCTGTATGATTTAGGGCAGGGTCATAATATCATTTTTCACATGTCCTCAAATTTTTTCCAGTGTCATATTTTTACTGTGACTTCTTTTGGCGTCGGGATCCCATTGGCCCCATGTTAATCGATTTTTGAGGTGGCGCTACAGAGCCGTCTTTCAGTATTTTTTCACGAGGTCTTCACTCAAAATTATAACTCACTGAGTTCTAATTTTCAATACCACTCACGGGCATATTTGTCCTTGTTTACTACTCAATTTTTGTGTAGTACAATACAATTTTGATGAGTCCCTCACGTCCTTCGACTCGGGCCTAATAATAATAATAATAATGCAATGTTAAGTGTTCAGTTCAATGCAATTTTTTTTGTCCCCAACATTATCATATATAGTGGGTGTTGTCATTTCATCATAAAGTTTGTTATCTCTGAATCCAGAACAGTTAGCCTGTCCAAAATGTGCAGCTAAAATGAGTAACTTGTTCTGTTCCCAGTGCCAGTCCTGTCACATGTTTGGATCCATCTGTTAAACTCTTCTCACTCATCTTCTGCTCCCACACCCTGGGAACAGCCTGTCCGTGCACATGAGTGAAAGCACATGCACATGGGTAGATGCGTGTGCGTTCTCTCAGGTGATCCGTTTGAAGTAGGATCAAAGGAAGAGTGGATTGGGGAGAGCGGCCCAAAGCTGTCCAAACAGCTCTGCGCACACAGCTCTGCGCACACAGCTCTGCACACAGCTCTGCACACACAGCTCTGCGCACACAGCTCAGCTCTGCGCACACAGCTCTGCACACACAGCTCTGCACACACAGCTCTGCACACACAGCTCCGACACACAGCTGCCCTGCACACAACAGCTCTGCACACAAGCTCTGCAACAGTCCACACGCTTGCACACACTCTGCAACACGTACTCGCGCATTACAGCTCTGCAACACAGTCTGTCACACACAGCTCTGCGCACACAGTTACCCACAGCTCTCCACAACAGCTCATCAGCACACAGCTCTGCACACACGCTCTGCACACACAGCTCGCAAGCTCTGCCACACAGCTTGCACACACAGCTCATGCAACACAGCTCAGCACAACACACAGCTGCACACAGGTGCACACAGCTCGGCACACACAGCTCTGCACACACAGCTCTGCACACAGCTCTGCACACACAGCTCTGCACACACAGCTCTTCACACACAGCTCTGCACACACAGCTCTGCACACACAGCTCTGCCACACACAGCTCTGCACACAGCTCTGCACACACAGCTCTGCACACACAGCTCAGCTCTGCGCACACAGCTGCACACACACTCTGCACACAGCTCTGCACACACAGCTCTGCACACACAGCTCTCACACACAGCTGCACACACAGCTCTGCACACACACAGCTCTGCCACACACAGCTCTCACACACAGCTCTTGCACACACGCTCTGCACACACAGCTCTGCACACACACGCTCTGCACACAGCTCTGCACACACAGCATCTGCACACACAGCTCTGCACACACAGCTCTGCACACACAGCTCTGCACACACAGCTCTGCACACCACAGCTCTGCACACACAGCTCTGCACAACGCCACAGCCTTCAGCTCACACACACAAGCTCTCTGCACACACAGCTCTGCACACACAGCTCTGCACACACAGTCTTCACACACAGTCTGCACACACACACAGCTCTTCACACACAGCTCTGCACACACAGCTCTTCACACACAGCTCTGCCACACACACTCTTCACAACACAGCTCTGCACACACAGCTCTGCACAAGTACATTCAAATACCTCTGGACCTAGACCTGGACCTGAGGCCAGGTGCTTTCAGTCAACAGCTAAAACCACCATAGACAGAACAGCAGCAGTTAACATATAAACCTGTGTGTGTGTGTGTGTGTGTGTGTGTGTGTGTGTGTGTGCGTGTGCGTGCGTGTGTGCGTGTGTGCGTGTGCGTGTGTGCGTGTGCATGTGTGTGCGTGTGCTTGAGACCCATAGTCTGAAACTCTCATGTGCAATTTTATATTATTGGGAAGACTACTTTGTCCGTTACTGAAAATGTATTCAGTAACAGAATACTCAATACCTGCATTAATTTACTTGGTAATCAGAGTACTGCATTCAAAATACTTGGAATACATTCAGACTGACAGTAACATTATATTGACACTGTGTTTGTTTTTGTTTCATTGTTTGCTATGCGTGCAGTTATATGATGAGAGCACTTTTGCCACACATTAGAGATGGAAGAACTCACATGCAGTCACAGTAAGTGTTTAGTATTGATTCTCACTATCACTGCAGTTTGAAGTTTCAATTTCATCATCACATACCTTAATTATCCCTTTGATTTGACTAAAGTAACTGTACATCACCAAATGAAATAACTAAAAAATGTGTTCTCTGAATCTTTTTTTTTTTTTCAAACAATATAAAATAACAAACAGAGAATACAGAGAGAGGATTAGGGTTAGGGTTAGGGTTAGAGAGAGAGAAGAGAGAGACAGACTCCAAACATGATTACACTGCTGTTTTTATTACTGCCTTTTTCTGTCATTGATGAAACTATATTATTTGACTGATTGTGTATATTGCTTCTTAGTTAAGTTAATTTACATTTTCACTCTTGATTACCATGAAACCAGAGGGAAGTTCATGAGAGAGAAAAAAAACAACTCAAGTAGGAATATCATTACTTCAAAATAATACAAATGAGAAAAAGTAAATCCCATCCGAAGAAGCGGTGCAAGAATTGCAAATCATTAATGTTGTCATCATAAATCTTTGGTCGCTTGGTAAGAGTAATCAACACTTTTACTTCAGTAAGAGTATTGTTACACTATCAAGTATGTCACTCAAGTAGGAGTAGAAGTTTGAAAACTACTCAGAAGAGTACAATTTGATGAAACAAGCGATTGCTCGGCCATATAAGCAATGAAATGTAACCTTCAGTCAGTATTACGAGCAGGTCGGATCACAGCTGACCCTCTCACCCTGGACATGGTCTGTTTGAACCACTCCCCTCAGGCAGGAGGCTACGGTCCATCCGGACCAGAACCTCCCACCACAAGAATAGTTTCTTTCCCTCTGCCGTTGGACTCATGAACACTTCTAAACACCCGTCACTTTAACTGCAACTATTCATCACTCACTGCACTGTCACTTTCTGCACTACAACTTTAAACTTAACTGTAAACTTGTGTACATAGTAATGCCAATTTTTATAGTAATTGAGTATCTGCAGTCACTATACGTTCACTATAGTCACTATAACCCTTTGTCCCAATTTTTGGCACTCACATGTCACAGCTTTTCAAATATTTCAAAACTTCCAAAAGTTTTCAAAAGCTTCCCGTTGTCTAATTCCTGCTCTTACTTTTGGGTGGCTGTAGGTCTTGTAGGTCTTGTAGGTCTTGACTTACAATGGGGGCTTGACAAAATTACATTTTTTCAAAAGATTTTCAACTTTCCACACTTCCAAACACTTTCAACATGTTCGCCATTTACAAAGTTAGTAATTACAAAGATTTTATTCTCTTACACATATGCAGTACTTTTACACACATGCAGTACTTTTACACGCATGAAGTAACTTTACAAATATGCTTTTCACAGGTCACAATTTTTCAAATATTTCAAACCTTTTCACAGTTTTCCAGTCTTCCCAGTTATGTGAGGGGTACTATTACTTTTGGTAGTGATAGGTCGTGTACTTTTTGAAGTATTTCAAATAAGTATTTGTACTTTTTCCCTATTCTTTCCAATGGAATGTTAAACTTATCTCAGTTTTTCAACACATTTTCAACTTTCCACACTTCCAAACACTTTCAACATTTTCACAATTTACAAAATTAGTAAGTACACAGATTTAGTACCCTTACACACATGCAGTATTTTTACACACATGCAGTACTTTTACACAAATGCTTTTCACAAGTTGCAATTTTTTAAATCTTTCCAAACTTTTCAAAGGTTTCCAATCTTTCCAGTTGCCTAATGCCTTCCATTCCTTTTGACATTTGTACCTCTTATATTATATAAGAGTATATTATTTGTATACTCTTGTATGTATTTGTACTTTTCCCCATTAACTTACAATGAGATATTGAACACGTTGCAGTTTTTAAAAACATTTTCAACTTTCCACACTTCCAAACACTTTTAAACACTTTCACAAACACTTCCACTCCTTCTCAGTGGTACTATAGGCTATTGCAGTAATGCAGTAGAAGTACATCGAGTACTACCTTCAAAATAAAAGCACGGTAAAACAAAGAATTTGGTTTTAGAGAATAAACACACTGTAAAACCATGGTTTTGGGTTCCAGTCCTTCACAGTGCTACTATAGGCCATTGCGGTAATGCAGTAGAAGTACATCGATTACTGCCTTCAAAATAAAAGCACTTTAAAACAAGGCATTTGGGTTTTTCAAAATAAAAGCACTGTAAAACAAGGCATTTGGGTTTTTCAACATTAAAAGCACTGTAAAACTACGGAATTGAGTTTTTCAAAATAAAACCACTTTCAAACAACATTTCTTGTTGTTTTCATGGGTTTTTCCAATATCAAATACTTTTTGGGGGGGGGGGTTTCAAAATGAAAATGTATTTCAAACAAAGTTTTGGGGTTTTTCAAGTCTTTCTTTTTCAAAATCTTTTCAGTTTTTCTGTGGCAGCAATTTTCCATTTTCTTTACCAGAAATGTTCAATTTTTACATTCTAAAATTTAGATACTTTTTTAGACTTTTCTGTAAATCTTCTTCCAAAGGTTCTGCAGTCACTATGCAGTCAACTGTGCAGTCAACTGAAGCCATTGCACAGTTTCTAGTTTCCAGTTTCCAGTTTCTAGTTTTAAATTGTTTCTTTTGATTTCATATATGTTGTTTTTATTATTGCTCAGTGTTTTATGTTGCACCTTAATGCCGAGACAAGTTCCTATATTTGTGAATTTTGTTAGTTGACACTGGCATAAACCTTTTCTGAATCTGATTTTGATTCTAATCAAGATTCTGAATCTAAGACATTTCAGCTCATTCTAGATCTCCCTGCAGATTGCGCTGGTCGAAAATGTGCTTGGGAAATTTTTAACTCTGTGGAGAAATATTTGCAGTCAAAATAAATGGCTTTCTATAGAGTCCATTTGTGCAGCGCTGATGAATAATTAATGCTCTTCTTTTGGAGCACTTTTAGTGGCACAGGCGCAGGGCTGTAAGCTCCAGATGTGATCATCAGTCAAAACGTCCAACAACACTGAAGAACAGTGTTGGTCAGATTATTTTGTAAATGTAATCTGATTACTGGTAACTCCTACAAAAAGTAATCAGATTTCTACTCTTGGAAACATGTTGGTGTAATCCCTCATTTGTTCAGGAGTGTTCCATTGTAGAAAACGATTCAGTTGTAGTCATCTGGACTCTCATCCAAGAGTCATTCTCAATCTGCGAATCGAGTCTAGGAACTCAGGTTTTATATCCTCCTCTGTGTAAACCCTGCCCACAGGACCTCCTGATAAAGGGAGTTATTTTCACTTGAGACTACTCTCTTTGTATACTAACAGCCCTGTAATGGGCAATCTACAGCCTATTGTTAACGGACTTTTGATCCCACCTCACTGGGTATCTGATTAGCATCAGAATGCCCCGGGCGTCTACCGCTCCAGGGTTTCGACACACTATTATATACCACTGGAAAGTTGAATCTTAAACCGGCATTTCGGTTTAGGGAAGGATTCAAACCATCTTTTCTTCGATAGAGTGGTTTGTGGCTTTGAGATGAAGATGCACGGCGCTCTGTGATCCTGTACTCGAGTGTCTTCTGTGCTGAAAAAAGCCGCACATTGAGAAGTGGCTGTTTAGTCTCCCTTATATACCGCTCTTAACAACTTTATTCACTGCATTGGATAGAATACACTACATTGCTCTGTTTTTGTGTGGCATCTTGTCCTTAGGGTGAACCACTTTTTGTCTCAATGTGTTTGAAATAAACAGGGACTTCGTGTTGCAGTTTTTCTGACAGTCCTGAGACATAAGGGATAGAGACGCCCTTTCTTTTTGGTTCTGTTTCCCTTTTGTCCCTTTTGTCCTGCTTTTTGGTTCTCTTCACTTTGTTCAGAGCCCAAGTCGGGTATTCACAGGCTGAGAGAGCATTCTGATCGTGTTTTTCCTCTTTCCTCTTGCCCTCTGAGCTGGTGGGCACCTCTTGTGCTCTGAGTTGCAGTGTTCTGATCACTCCCAGCTTGTGCTGTAGTGGGTGGTTAGAACCAAAGAGCAGGTACTGATCCGTGTGTGTGGGTTTCCTATATACTTCTATCTGGAGCTTCCCGTCTTCTCCTCTGATGGTGGAACAATCAAGAAAGGCCTTCTTCTCAAAATGCTCCATGTACAAGTTGGCCACTATGGGAGAGACGGGCGAGCCCAAGGGCAAGTTGCACATCTCTCTACAGATGCTCAGGACTTCTTTCGCTGCCTATCAGCTGGCTGTTAAAACTTCTAAATGTGATTATATGTCTAACCTTGTGTCCACAAATAGCCATAAGCCCCAAGTGCTTTTCAATGTATTGAATAACATCATTAACCCATGTGTGAAAGTAGGCATGAATTACTCTCCAAGCTTGTGTGAAACATTCCTGATGTTTTTGTTGGAAAAATTGAAGCGATTAGGTCCACCTCACCTTCAGTCTGGCTTTAAGCAACAACATAGCACAGAAACTGCACTTTTATGTGTTTTAATGATCAGGAAATCCTGCTGCCCTTCTGCTTTTGGATATGTCCTCAGCTTTGGACACAATGACCACAGTATTCTGCTGTCTCTGTTAGAACCATTAAGGCTGCACTTAACTGGTTCAAATCATATTTGTCAGAACAAACCTTTTCTGTTCAACTCGGCCCACATCAGTCTACAACTGCCCCTTTGAACTGTGGTGTACCTCAAGGTTCCATCCTAGGTCCAATTCTCTTCAGCATTTATTTGTTGCCGTTAGGATCACGCTTCAAAAAATATGATACCTCATTCCATTTCTTTGCTGATGACGTGCAAATTTATATTCCCCTGCAGTCAAATACCTCATCATTTTAGCCCCTGATTCACTGCATCAGAGACATTAAAAGACTGGATGATTCTTAATCTTCTACATTCAAATGAGAAGAAACTGAAATAGTTGTTTTTGGTGATTCAGATGTATTAGGAGGGGTGGATAGTGTTCTTTAACTTTTGTCTTCTTTTAACCTCCCATTTGTGAGAAACCTTGGTGTGCAGATGGATTCTTCTCTTAAACTGGACAAACAAGTCACCAAGGCGTCACCAACACATAACTCCGGGAGTTATTGTCCCATGTTCCTGCTCGTACCATGTGGTCTTCCTCTCAGCTCCTCCTGGATGTGCCCAGGTCAAAGCTGAAAAGCAGAGGGGACCGAGCTCTCTCTGTTAGAGCGTCTGAGACACTAGAGGAGTTTTTTATTATTATTATTATTGCACTTTGCTGTACAGCACGTTGGGATTTTAAAGTTGTACGTGTGCTTTAGAAATAAACATTGACATTGATATTGGTATTGAGTAGTACTGCCAAGCACTGGTAAGCACTATCAAGTACTGACAAGCACAGGCAAGTACTGACAAACACCGACAAGCACTGACAAGCATTGATAATACTGACAAGCACTGAAAAGCATTGACAAGTACTGACAAGCACTGGCAAGTACTGAGCACTCAGGAGAACTTACAAGAGAGAAACAGTTTGAGCCCAGGTTTGAGCCCAGTTTAGTCCAAATAAAGACATTATCTAGTGCTGGTTAAATTGTCTAGTCCAGGATTAGTTCAAAATTTAGTCCCAGTTTTCTTCCAGTTTTGATAGTAAGTGGGAATACACCCTTAAGGAGACACAGAATCAACAGCCATATAAGGCTATTGACAAACAATCTTATATGTTAGCCATATACTTAACACCTTTATATTAACATTTAAAGGTTTACTTTGTAAACAAACATTTGCGCGCTTTAGTACATACATAAAACTGTGAAAGCAATAGGTGAGCCTGCCACTCAAAAGGCGCTAAACAACCTTGCCTGTTTTTATTGTGTAAACACACAACATATCCACTCAACGATTTATTTGGACCATGAACAATCCTCAAAACCCACCCCAATCCTATAAACACTATTCTTCATTCTTCAATACCAACAGTGAAGTGATAGATGGCAGGGATGGCACAAAGGCTGACGTACTCAACTCATACTCAAATACCCGACACATTGCATACAACACCTACATATCACATATACTACAAGTACCCATCACATACACAAAACACCCTAACACAACAAAGACAGGACAACAAAAAATATGTGTATGTTCAGTATTTAGTTATTTTGTTGAATGTATGTAAATCACTCCCCCTTCCCGTTCTTCCATGAAATAAAGTAAATACTGGTCACATGTTTACATAAAAGGTAAAAAATAAATAAAAGCCTAATAATATAATTATTTACAAAGAAACATTGTTATTAAAACAATACCGTCTTATCATGACTTATTTTTGATTGCACTTTTCTGACTGCACTTTATCATGTGTTAGGAGCTGTATCAAAGATTACATTTTGTGTTATTTATTACAATAAGTCAATGTTCGTATGTAAAATCACCGCCACCTTATCTATTATATATATTCAGTATGTGAGTGTCCAGTAGTTTCCAAAAAGCTCTCATTACTCTCACATTACAACAATTATTATTGTTCTCTAATATTATCAATAAATGGACAGTAATCAGCCCAGTGTCATTAAATTGTCTCCACACAGTATTGTGATGTCAGACAGATAAGCAAGTGGAAGACAAGTGGGATCAGCCCCACACCACTGAGCCAGTCACATCTCACTCCTTTTTCCATCTGTGATTTCAAAGGATTGCAACATCTTCTGAGCCTGTAGGCCTGGGCTTGCAAAACAGAATTCTCTAACAGCTGCACTAAAACCAGCCCAGAATCAAGGCCAGGATTAATCATCTTCCGTCATCGCATCTCTCCATCTCATCCTAGCCCATCCATCGGCCGTCACTCTCCGCTCATAACCCTCTCCATTAGCTGCAGATTAGCCATGCGCTCATAGGATGTAATTGTCCTTGTCTATCATTGTGGGGGAAGGAGGGGGGAGGGGACAGAAACGACTTGCCTGCTGCTACAACTAGTTAATTCAAATGTAAGAGATTACAGAATGCACTTGCATGACAAAATTAGGTCAAGACCTACAATGGGGGAAATTTCAATGTTGCAATGCAAGGTTCACGAAGCAGGAGAATAGAAACAAGCAATCAAAAATCAAGATGAATAACTATTAAAAATATACTTAAAAAAGCACACGTAAGGTATGGCCTCCGACGCAATTCAAAATATTTCTTTTGACTAAAAGTGCGATCCGAAGCACAGGGTAGAAAGTAGTTGAAAGACATAGTTGAAAGACATTACACAGGCCAACCAAACCAGTTCCATCAAGAGCTCCATGAGGAAGCACCGGGGAGAAGGGCTCTCCCCTGGCCTAGTGATGCTATGCTAACACAGGAAACAAACTAACTTTACTCTCTCCCATAAGTAATTCTGTGCCCATCTTTGGACACGATTTTTCTTTGAATTGCAACATGCAAACTCAAGCAAGGGACTTTTTAGATCCAGGATACTCTTCAAATCAGCATAATTGGTAGATCAGTGCAACGGCCCTTTTGGTATCTGATGAACGTCCAAGGAAAACGCAGATGAAGCGGACCTGATCCAGCGCTTCTTCAGCCTGCGTCAGAGCTCCAGACCTAGCTCCCCAGCGTGACCCCAAGCTGAACCCTGGAGGAGGGAGCTCCCTCAAAGCGCACACACAGGCCGATCTCGGCCTGATCACACTGGTCGTATGAACAACACATATTTCAGTTTGGCTGATAAGCCAAAGGTTCAACTTTAACTAACACACAACTAGATAGATCAAGAACAATCGTATCTAGGGTCTCCACCTGTCAATGACTCACTTTCATAGTCGGTAATCAAATGCCATCTCTTTAATTATTTGGACAGTAAAACTTCATTAACCACATTTGGTAAGATTTTCGTTCATTTCCAGAAAAGGGGTCAATGTCAGTTACGTTCTCACAAACCTTCAGATTAACAAAACAATTTTTTAAAATTGATACATTTTGATATTTGATTTAAGAATTGGTAAATTCCCCACATAACTCTTAAAATATGATAAATAGACATTACACTCTTGCAGTGTGGCATGTTTGAAATCTTGATCCAATTCTTTTATCAATATCAACTTTGACTGTCGCCCTCTTTCATAAGTGGGAGGACATGAGTAACGCTACAGTATTTGTACTACTAGAACTACAACACATACTTATACCCGTTTGTTTCACTAAGGATAGTACTGATACATATAGAAAAGGAAATACTGATATTTTTGGCTGACACAGGGATACGTAAATGGTTTGGTGTCAAATGAATCAAGATTTGTCAGCAATTTGTCTCAGCTCGTCTGACAATGTGGATCATTCTTCAAACAGAATACTTTAGTATTCTAAATTTGGAACACTTGTTTGTATGTTTGCTGTGAAAGCACCCTTCTTACATATCAGGGCACAGTGAAGTTCAGCAGAAAGTAGATCCACTTGTAATAGCATGTAATACACAATAAAATCAAACATAGCAGACAGATAACTACCAGTAGCACTACTTTCTTCAGAGCAGCTTCTTAAGCTCCAAAGACGCAAGCGTCATGACGCAATAGTTACATTCCTTAACTCGTAGTTAACTCAAACTGAATTCAAAATCAATTACCTGAATAAAAATAAAACTAGATTAAACCTGGAAAGCCTCTGACTGGAGATGTAAGTTATTTGTTACTTGAAGTTTTTGTAAAGGTGTTGTGTATATATGTGTGTGTGTGTGTGTGTGTATGTGTATATATATATATATATATATACATATATACATATACACATATATATATATATACACACATATATATAAAATATGAAATGCTATATATAATTCACAAATCAATACTTATATCGATAAAAAAATAAGCATCCTCCATCAAAGTGGAGATCGACAGCAGCGGACAGGTCTGACTGCACAGATTTCCGGGTGGGCTTCATTTGCACCCAGCCTCTC
The DNA here is from genome assembly GCA_015082035.1 of Chaenogobius annularis. Taxonomy (NCBI): domain Eukaryota; kingdom Metazoa; phylum Chordata; class Actinopteri; order Gobiiformes; family Gobiidae; genus Chaenogobius; species Chaenogobius annularis. Next base: position 605,338 of record BJKM01000206.1, on the reverse strand, counting down.
GCCAAACAGCTCTGTCAGGAGATGAGAACTTTTACGGCTTATTATTCCTCCCCGAGACTCTTTCCAAAGCAGAGATTATGCAAATCCATACTTTGTGAACTGGCTGGCTCGTTCATTTCCTCCGTCTCTTGCCTTTTGTAACCAGGCCTCTCTCAGTTCTGCCTACTGTACGTGTCCATGCGCCGCCAAACACAAAGCACATATATACTGCTTTAGTCCTGTGATGAAAGCTGCGTTTATAGAGTCTGTGGATGGCATATTTTGTCCTCATTTGCATGCTGAAAGGAGGATAAAAATACTCCTTTAATCTTGCCTTCTTGGACTCGACTTTTCCTTTGCTTGTGTCGTTAATACGATCCAATTAACAGCACAGTCCTTTTAGGGATATGCCAGCATGATGTTTTGACCCACCCTTGATGTGGTTGGTCCTGTTTATCATCATTTATCATTATCAACAATATTCTTTTGCAGATGTTATTTGTATACGCCATTATCTTCTATTCATAAAAAGCCTTCTTTTGCATATGTTTATTATCATGACACCTGCTGTGTAATATTCTGTTACTCTCAGTGAAGCAATAATGGAATTCAAGTATTCGATAAATGAGTGACTACACTATCATAGATTTCTGTTTCAGTTTATAGTAAGCTCCCCAAAACAATAATGCCGTAAGTAAAGCCAAGGAGTAGACAAATACGATATTATTAAAAGTGTGCATGACTTTATTTAGGGAAGGAATATATGTTGTGTTTAAGTGTTTGAACAGTCCCCTCTGAAGTTAGAACCGGGAATTTACTGATCTCAGGCACAAGTTCTACCACTGCACCAGCCAATACAAGATTATATATATAATTATATATATATAATTATATATATATATATTATATATATATATATATATATATTATATATATATATATATATATATATATATATATATATATATGTATTTGTATTTTTTTTTTTTTTTTTAATTATTAGTAACCAGACCAGAGAGGATACAAAAATCAAAAACAGTTGACATTCAACAAAAAATAAAGACCCCTTTTTCTTTATTCATTCTATTTTGTCTTATCTTTTTAAAAGATAATTGTCAAAACGAAACAGAGGCTCATTTGTGTCAATCAGCCAATCCCTCTAGAAACAAGCTATACTCATTTATATATTTGACATAGAAAATCTAGGCAGGATTTAAAAACTGATTTCCTCTGTGCAGAGCTCTTTTCTACTTATGACTAGAGTAAAACAGACATCAGAGTCCAAAACTACAGTCTCAGCTTCACAAAGGCTACAGCCAATTGTTTGTGCTCCAGAGGATTCAGGAACAGTTTTAAATGGGGCTCATTTTTTCAGGCATTTTTTTGTTTTGTTTAAATAGACCTCTAAGCAAGGGTTAAGGGTTAAGGGTTAAGGCATAAACAAATCAAACCAAATGTCCCTTTTAGTACAAAGTCCCACAAATTTGTCCCCTTTTTCCATTTTGCGTTTGTCCAATTGGATGTCTGTCCAGTCCCTGATCATCGGCGCAATTTGTTTCATAATTTTTATTGTAAGGGCCTTTTTTGCAGCAGCCAGAAGAATGTTCCAGAGGTAACTGTTTATTGTGTCCATGGCAGGAGTCCTGAGGCCCAAGTACATAATCCTGAAATCCAGTGGGACGTGATGTCAAATATTGTCTGCAGGGCTTTACTGATCTCAGTCCAGTAATTCTGAACAACAGAAAAGTCCCAAAACATGTGATAGTGGTTGCCTCCTGGCTGCCAGTTTTCCAGCAATTGGAATTTCTTCTTCAATAATGAGCACTTTGGCATGGTGTTATGAAGAAACGTGACACACTTTTCCAACAGAATTTCCTCCAAACATGTGACTTTGTGGTTCTCCACTGAAACAAAGTAATTTTTCACAGAAGTTAAACCTCCTTCTTCCTTTGACAGTTGTAAAGTTTTGACTTGGATTCAAGGTCTTTATCCTTGCCATACAAATCTTGAGATTGTTTTATTCCACTCATCAAACAGTCGGGGGATGGAAACTGGGAGAGTCTGAAACAGATAGAAAAATCTGGGCAAAACAAAAGTATGGGATAAGAGTTCATTTTTCGTTTCTTTATAGTGGAGAAAAATGGAGAATAGTTTTTCTCTAAGATTGTTGATAGTTCTTTATGGAGGACCACACCTAAATATCTATTTGCCATTTAAATGGGTAAGTCTTTCTAAAGGACAGAGGGAGATGCCAGTAAAAGAGAATTTTATTTTTTTGTACATTTAGTTTGTATCCAGACATTCAAACAATATAATGAAGGAAAGGCATTACATTAGGCATGGAAACTTCTGGCTTTGTCGGCTATAGCAGGAAATCATCTGCATAGCAGGCAATTTCATATTCTGTCCCGTAAATCGAGACACCATACATTGTCACAGATTGTACTTAGAACAATTGGCCCAATATATTAGACAAAGTGAACAGCAGGAGGGACCAAGCACAGCCTTGTCTCACCCCTCTTTCCAAAATCAGTGGGTTTGTCAAGTGACCGTTAATTTTTGACATTGGGCTATCGTAAGGAGCCCCAATATATTGTAATTTTAAATCATCTATTTTAGGCCAGCAAACAGAATTGAACGCTTTTTCAGCATCTAGACTTATTATTACAGCTTTGATTTGTTACTTTTATAACTGGTTCATTATGTGTAAAGATTGTGTGTTTGTCGTTTGTTAATAAATCATGTCTGATCATTGTGAATTAAGTTTGGGAGTATTTGTTCCATTCTTTTGGACATAACTGAGGTGTATAAATGAAAGTCCACATTCAGAATTGAGATTGGTCTATATGAGGCACAGTCGAGTCGGTCCTTCCCCTCTTTAGGTATTAAAGATATGATGGCTTCCTTGAGTGTTTTCAAGGGGCCAGTTAAAAGTTGATGAAAGTAGAGGAGTGAGTGTCTTTTAGAGCTTTATACCACGCTGAGGTGAACCCATAACTCCCTGGAGATTTATTGTCTCTTGATTGCCCTTTGAATTTTTGAAGCTGGTATTTCAGCATAAATTTTTTAGTTTTGCTCATTGGTCATGGTGGGTAAATTGAGAGTGAATTTCTTCCTCTTTGTTTCCTGATATTTTGGTGAAAAGTTTTTTGTAGAAGAAATTAAACAATGTCTGTATTTGGTCATGTTTGACAGGTTAGTTTAGAATGTTAATTTTAAATTGTTTAATTTCCACAAAATATAGTTTTTTGTGAAAACTTTGTTTTTTCTACAACATGAAATGTCAAACTAAAGGTGCATGTTTAAATGCCAATAACAATAAAAATGATTTATAATAGGCCCAAAGACACTGGGATAGGCTCCAGTACCCGCAACCCCTAACGGAAACAAGTGTTAGAAAATGAAAGAATGATTTATAATATTTGTTCTTTAATTCTGGTTGAGTACTGGATTGTGATATACTGGTGAAGCTTTGATATTTACTTTTCACAGAACTCTAATATAGCTTGCGTTGTTATATTGTCAGTATTGAAACAGATTCTTGTGTTGGGGAGATTTTGCGCGACACCAAACTCTGTCACAAGCGATGACGTTAATCCGGGCTAGATGTCACGCCCCTCAGGAAAATCTGGTCCGCTGCTATGTAGCTGAAATGGTTAAGAGTAATAATCACTTTTTCTCTTACTTATTGGTTTGCTCGGGTATCGTTAAATAATACTTTTATTTTTGTATTGGGAAAAATTTACAGTATTCTAGATTCTGAAAACCACAAATGCATTGCTTGTGAAATTGTAAAGAGTACTTTCATATTGTTTGTGGAGATGGTCATCTGCAGTCTGACTTATTCCAAAATCAATCTAATTTCTGAGCCCACAAATTTATTGTTGTGAACTAATTATCTCTCCTTTCTCTCTCTGCTTCCCGTCCTGTGTCCTTGTCCTGCTCGACCCAACAGGTGAGTCATTATTCCCCTCCCTCGTTTGTGACTTTCTGTGTCCATAAAACATCTTCACATAGCCCTGTGCCCATGGAGACACTCTCTACCCGGGCATAAATCCTGGCTCATTTTCTGCTCCCGTGATTGTGATAATGCATGGATGTGGGTACTACTCTGATGTGCCAAGGCCCTGCTGTGTTTTATGCCTGCTGCTGTCTCTGGAGGAGGACAAAACCTTGGCCTCACTCTGCCTGAATGCAACAGGAGGCAGAGAGGAGAGGCCGAGACACTCCAAATACTGGCTTTAGAAAAGAATTGTGGCGTCAGATATTCCAATGAACTCGGCACTTGGAGATTTGGTGTCAGGGAGGTATTGAATAGACTTTTCTGAGGCTGGAGTTTTATTAGAATAAGATCAGAAATTTGGAGAAAGAAAGTGTGGCAGACCCAAAGTTAGCCTGTCAGCATTCATACATGGGGCTATTTATCAAAGCAGTGCTTGTTTGCACTTTGCATCTGCTTCAATACATCTCTGAAATGATCTAAGCTCAGTAAAGATGTCATGCAATATCAATTATGGCCAGATATTTTTTCACAGTATAGACCATTCTCAACCCTCGTCACTGGTGCCATGACTTGCACATAAGTGTACGCTCGGCTGATGCAGGTCGTATTTTCCACTGAAATTCATCTTGTCTGGCCCTGTGAAGTGTTGAGCACAGTTTCCTGCCTTTTCATTGGTTAAACAACATCATGTGATCATTTGCCGACCAAAACAGAGTTGCTGCTAACTCACTCAGCAGTGATGCTAACTCCCTCAGGGGTCTCTAAAATGGACATTAAAAGTGTAGACAGAGGTGAAGAAGTTGGACACATGGATTCAGAGGAAAACCTGTGTCGTTTGGAGCTGGGTCCAAACAGATGAGGACGTCAGACACGGGAGGAAAAGAGGAGGAGGGCTAATTTACACAGTGAGTGCAATCATTTATGTGTGATGTGCTTAAGCTTCTGTTGGAAGTGTAAAAGTAGTTTGTGTCAGCATTTTTCACATTATACATTTGGTGTATAATTTCTAATCATTTAGGCAGAAATATCACTCTGTGCATCTCTCTCTTATAAAGATTATAAAGATTTGACCCAGACGCTGTCCACCAGTGTGTCTGTGTTTGTGGAAGTGTCAGTAAATAGTCAGCTGCACCGGATCACGGCCAAAATCATCTCCTGTTTTGTGCTTCACGGAGACGTGGCTCAGCGGCGCTGTACAGATCGAGGGGTTTTGCCTTTTTCGTGCGGATCGTCATAAAGGTCTCTCCGGGGGTAAAACATGCGGCGGAGGAGTCTGTTTCTACATCAACAACGCCTGGTCTTCAGATGTGAGCATGATCTCCCAGACACTGCTCTCCTGATCTGGAATATCTCTTCATTAACTGCAAACCATTCTACTCGCCACGTGAGTTCGCCTCATTCATTCTGGCTGTTGTTTACATCCCACCGAGCGCAAACGTGCACGTGGCACAGCGCGCGCGCTCGCGGACCAGATTCTGAGTGTGGAGCGGACCTTCCCGGACTCCTTGTATATTATCCTGGGTGATTTTAACAAGAGGAATTTCAGCCTCGAACTACCAAAGTACAGACAGTTTATTAAAGTTCCGCTCAGAGAGCAGAACATGTTGGATCACTGTTACACAACAGTCAGTAACGCCTTCCGCGCCGTGGCTCGCGCTGCTCTCGGTTTTTCAGATCACGCCATGGTTCACCTGATCCCCACGTACAGACAGAGGCTGAAGCTCTCAAAACCTGCAGTGAGGACCTCTAAGAAGTGGACCAATGAGGCAGTGGAGGAGCTACGTGCGTGTTTCGACCTTACAGACTGGGAGGTCTTCAGAGCTGCCACAGATAGTTTGGATGAGTACACGGACACTGTGATGTCATACATTCCATTCTGTGAGGACAGCATTATACCAACACACACCAAAGTCACTTTCAACAATGACAAACCCTGGTTCACTCCAAAACTGAGGCAGTTAAGGCAGCAGAAGGAGGCAGCGCACCGGCTTGCTGCAGACAATCGAAAAACTGGCTGAGCAACTCAACAACTTCCAGTCCAGGTTTGATGTGAACACCCCCCTCCCCCACGGTGGCCACCTCCGCCAACCAAAACCTGGTCCCCCCCACCTCCCCTACCACTCTCTCAGTTCAGGAACAGGATGTTCACAGGCTATTTCGGAAATCCAACCCCGAAAAGCTGCTGGACCAGATGGCGTCTCTCCCGCTACATTAAGACATTGCGCAGGAGAGTTAACCCCCGTCTTCACAGACATTTTTAACACCTCCATGGGTCATGCCATGTCCCAGCCTGCTTCGAGTCTGCCATCATTGTCCCTGTTTCCAAGAAGCCCCGGATCACTGGACTTAATGATTACAGGCCTGTGGCGCTGACGTCTGTAGTCATGAAGTAATTTGAACGCCTGGTCATTGCCCCACCTCAAGTCCTTCACCTCCTCCCTGCTGGACCCCCTGCAGTTCGCCTACAGAGCCAAAACAGGTCTGTAGACGACGCCATCAACCTGGCACTCCACTTCATCCTGCAGCATTCTGGACTCCGTCCCGGGAACTTACGCATTTTTAAGAATCCTGTTTGTGGACTTCAGCTCTGCATTCAACACCATCTCCCCTGCTCTGCTCCAGGACAAGCTCTCCCAGCTCAACGTGCCTGACTCCACCTGCAGGGGGAGCACTGACTTCCTGACGGATCGGAGGCAGTACGTGTGGCTGGGGAAGAATGTCTCAGACACTCGGACTATCTTTCAGCACAGGCGCGCCACAGGGCTGTGTACTTTCCCCTCTGCTCTTCTCCCTGTACACAAACTGCTGCACCTCCAGCCACGACTCCGTAAAACTGATCAAGTTTGCGGACGACACCACCCTCATCGGGCTTATCTCAGACGGGGATGAGTCTGTCTACAAGAGGGAGGTGGACCGGCTGGTGTCCTGGTGCACTTGCGGCAACAACCTGGAGTTCAACGCCCAGAAAGACAGTGGAGATGATCGTGGACTTCAGGAAAGTCACAGCCCCCCAGCCCCCCCTCGTGACAGACTCCCCCATCACCACCGTGGACTCCTTCCGCTTCCTGGGCACCACCATCACCCAGGACCTCAACTGGGAGCCCTCCATCAGCTCCCTCATCAAGAAGGCCCAGCAGAGGATGTACTTCCTGCGGCAGCTGAGGAAAGCCGTGTGGTACGCTGTAGCCACAGCCAGGGACAAACAGAGACTACAGCGCATTGTGCGTTCTGCTGAGAAGGTGATCGGCTGCAGACTTCCATCTCTGCAGGACCTGTACGTCTCCAGGGCTCTGGGACGAGCAAGTCGAGCAAGTCGGATCACAGCTGACCCTTCTCCTCCTGGACATGGTCTATTTGAACCACTCCCCTCAGGCAGGAGGCCACTCCCCTCAGGCAGGAGGCTACGGTCCATCCAGACCAGAACCTCCCGCCACAAGAATAGTTTCTTTCCCTCTGCCGTTGGACTCATGAACACTTCTGAACACCTGCCACTTTAACTACACTATTCATCACTCACTGCACTGTCACTTTCTGCACTACAACTTTAAACTTAAATGTAAACTTGTGTACATAGCAATGCCTATTTTTATTTTTATTTTATACTATAGTAATTTTAAATTGTTCCTTAAATGCATGCCCTTTTGTTTGACTGATTATATGTTGTTTTATTATTGCTCAGTGTTTTGTGTTGCACCTTCATGCCGAGACAAGTTCCTATGTCTGTGAAGTTTGTTAATTGACAATGGCAATAAATTCCTTTCTGATTCTGATTCTGATTCTGAAATCATTGTTATTACATGTTTAAATGCCTGCGACTGGGCTCTAGTAATGTCCTTCTCTGGTGCATACTTTGTGATTCAGATGCAAATCCAGTTGTAACAGCTCCACACTACAAGACAGAAGCAGCTGCAACAGTTTTCACCTAGAGATGACTGGGACTGACTATGCACGACTGAAAATCAGAGGAAAATCATGCCAAATTGTGTCCTCAGCTCCTTCCACAGTCAGGGTCATTCCACACTAAAGTGTACGATTGCCATTGTCTTTAATCAGGGCATCATTAAAAATTCAAAAAGCAAAAATGACAAGGCAAGGCAAGGCAAGTTTATTTGTAGAGCACAATTCGTACACAAGGCAATTCAATACAACAAGGCAATTCAAAGTGCTTCACAACAGGAAAAAATTCATTAAAATCACAAAGACATGGCAGAAATCACAAAAATAATAGTTCAAGACATAAAAGAGAAGAGTGCAAAGAAAAGCATTTCAGTCATATGCACAGCCAAACAAAACAGTTTTTAGTTTAGATTTGAACATTGCCAGAGTAGCGGCCTGTCTCACATCCTCAGGAAGACTGTTCCAGATTTTAGCTGCATAAAACTGAAACGCAGATTCCCCATGTTTAGTCCTGACTCTGGGCACCAGCAGGAGGCCGGTCCCTGAGGTCCTCAGAGTCCGAGATGGTTCATATGGCACTAACATGTCCGAGATGTACTTTGGTGCTAGGCCATGGAGAGACTTGTATACAAGCAGAGCTGCTTTGAAGTCTATTCTCTGAGCCACAGGTAGCCAGTATAGAGACCTGAGCACAGGACTAATGTGATCGTACTTCCTGGTTCTAGTCAGGACCCGAGCAGCAGCGTTCTGGATGTACTGCAGCTGTTTTACAGCTCGTTTGGAGAGGCCAGTGAGCAGGCCGTTACAGTAGTCTAATCTACTAGTGACAAAGCATGGATAAGTCTCTCCAGGTCTGGTTTAGACACTATACTTTTGATTTTGGCAATGTTTTTTAGATGGTAAAAAGCTGCTGATGTGATTGATCTGACGTGGCTGTTAAAATTCAAATCTGAGTCCATTATTACCCCCAGATTTCTAACTTGGTGTGTAGGTTTTAGAGCGAGACTCTCTTTGTTTCTGTGGGCCAAAGACGATGATTTCAGTCTTGTCTGAGTTTAGATGGAGAAAGTTGTTTTGCATCCACACACTGATCTGTTGGATGCAGTGACAGAGTGAATCCACTGGGCCATATTCACCTGCCGTCAGTGAAACATAGATCTGAGTGTCGTCTGCATAATTGTGATAGGACACATTCTCGCTGCGTATCAACTGACCTAACGGCAGCATGTAGAGGTTGAACAAAAGGGGTCCCAGAGGTCAGGGGCATCTGGTCTGAGACACAGTTACCAATTTCGATAAAGAATTTCCTGTCTTCCAGATAGGACTTTAACCAGTTTAGTGCAGTGCCAGTGATGCCCACCCAGTCCTCTAGTCTCTGTAAGAGGATCCCATGATCGACAGTGTCAAAAGCAGCACTCAGATCTAACAGAATTAAGACTGAGGCTTTGCCCGCGTCAGTGTTCAGGTGGATGTCATTTGTCACCTTGACAAAGCAGCAGTCTCAGTGCTGTGATGAGGTCTAAAACCTGACTGGAAAACATCAAATGAGTTGTTTATTAAGAGGAAATCAGTGAGCTGTTGGTAAAACAACCTTTTCAAGGACTTTGCCCCAAAATGGCAGATTAGAGATGGGCCGGTAATTACTCTCAGTACTGCGGCATCAAGACTGCTCTTCTTTAGGAGAGGCTTTATGACCTGCAGTTTTCAAAGAAATTGGGAATGTTCCAGATTGAAGCGAGACATGTTAACTATTTGAGTGAGTGGTGCTAACAAACTGTTCAGCACAGACTTTAGAAATCTGGTGGGTAACACATCGAGGCAGCATGTAGATGAACTCAGACGTGATGATCTCCTGGACAGTTTTGTCAGTTACAGGTGCAAAGTGAGTCAGCTCTAAGTGTGTAGGTGGTTTGAGGGTTATTTTTTGCATTGTAGAATTGATAGCATTTTTAATGCCCTGAACTTTGTCATTAAAGAATAATGCAAACTCATTACACTTGGATGTGGAAATGAGTTCTAACGGCAGCTGAGCTGGAGGGTTTGTTAATCTGTTTACTGTGGCAAACAGGACACGCGAGTTGTTACTGCAGCTTCCAATTATTTCAGAAAAATATCCTTCCCTAGTTCTACATAAAATGAGGTTGTACATGTACAACTTCTCTCTGTAAATCTCTTTCTGAACCTTGGAGCTTCGACTTGCGCCATTTTTGTTCGGCCCGGCGGCACTCCCTTTTCTGTGCCCTGACCGAATCATCATTTCTCCATGGCGCCTTCTGCTTATTTTTAACAATTTTAGCCTTCATAGGGGCAATGGTGTCGAGAACATTCAAAACACTAGATGTAACAGAGTTCAACAAATCATTTACATTAGAACATGAGACATTTTCAAAGTTTATCATTTCCATAAACAGTTTTCCCGTGCTGTCATTTATGTGTCTCCTTCGGACAATTGCAGGACCAGCTGTGGTTTGGGAAAAACAGACAGGTCAAAGAAGACACAGAAATGATCAGACAGAGCAACATCGACCACATTGACGTTTGAAATATTAACCCCTTTTGTAATTAGAAGATCTAGAGTGTGCCTCTGCTGCTGGGTGGGGCCACTCACGCGCTGAGTAAGGCCGAAAGTTTCAAGGACAGCATGAAGCTCTTTAGCGTTTCTGTCAGAATATTATCAACATGAACATTGAAAATCACCTGTTATGACCAAACCATCAAAGTCTGTGCATACGACTGAAAGCATCTCAGTAAAATCATCAATAAAACTTTTGGCAGTGCTGAGGAGGCTTGTATAAAACAATGAAGAGAATGGATGGAGACTGTTTTAGCTCAATTTTAAAGGCTACGTACTCAAATGTTGAAAACACCCCCAAAGGACAACCTGTGGGTAACTATTTCATCTCTAACAAAAGCACACACACCTCCTCCCTTTTTGTTTTCTCGTGTTTCAGATTCAAACATAAAGTTGGGTGGAGCAGACTCTATTAGAACTAAATTTCCTGTATTTTTGTCAAGCCATGTTTCAGTTAAAATATACAATACAATCAAGCATTAAATCACGGAGCCGCACGTCTGTGAGTGAATCGGAATATTAAGAATTTAATTGTTAATTGGAAGAGGGCAATGACTATTGTAGTACAATAAGAGGATCTGACATTTAACGAACAGCAAGTTTCAGACTAGTTTCAGTGAGACTGGGCGTTAATCTTTTTTACAGGGAAAATATGAATCAAATTTCTCAGATTGGGCAGTCTGACTCGCATTTTGTTTTCCCATCTGTGTTGATGTTACTTTGTACAGAAATAGCACTAGGGGGGGCTGTTTTTACACAGGGCCCCGGGTTGGTTTGATTTTTATATTAAACATGTATATAAGTCCCGGCAACGCTGAGACCCAGTGCATCCTAGCTATGGGAGAATAAAACGGTGAAAGGTGAGTGGTGGTGTTGTGGGGGGACTTTTGTTGGTGTAGTACGGGAGAGGTGAGCGTTTGGAGACCAGGTGAAAGGCGGGTGGGTTTAGGTGGGGTGATTTTTGTCTGTGTAGCAACAGTCAGGGGAGAGTTCATCATACGTTGATATCAGAACTCTTGATCTTTGCTATTATTAGTTTCGTGAGTGGAGCCATCTTAATGCCTGATTTTGATTGATATTCAAGATGTGGGCTGGGAAGACCCCTGGTGAGAGTGGGAGATGGAAAGGAGAGTGAAGAATCTGTAGTGGGAGTAGATGTTGGCAGGGGGGATCCAGGGCTGCTCTGAGGGCAGGGGCGATGGCAGGGATACTGCCGGGCCCTGCCACAGATGGGTCCAAGGCCTTTGATGAGGATTGTGGGGCAGGAAAGAACTGAAATGACTCCTTGCGCTAGCCGTGGTGAAGATTGTTGTGGTGCTGCTGCAGATGACTCCTTTGCTGGAGGTGGTGGAGGTGATCGTGGAAGCAGTTGCTGGAGTTGAATTTCTTTGCTGGTGGTGGTGGACAGCGGGCTGCTTAATAAATCCTTTGGTGGAGGCTGTGGTTGTGGTGCTGCTGGATGTTGAAACATTGGACTCGGTCTCTGGCTGATGGAGCAGGAATTTTTCTCTCATCTCCTAGGCTCTCTTCTCTAACTATCTGCTCAGGACGCCTGTCCAGGCCCAGTCCAATGCCTCAGAGCGTGGAGTAGGTTCTCTGTCAGCACCCTCAGCTCCACCTCTACAGAGGTGTGGGGCCATTTCTCTTAAACAGGTCCTCGTCGTTTCCGCAGAATAGATAGAAAGTTCTCAATGTAGTGCAATCCTCTTGTTGCACACTCTTGTGGACAGCGCATGATTGTTCAGTTTTTTTTGAAAGCTGAAGCGCCGGCTAAACTTGTTTATCTTCCTGTTGATTGTTTGGAAGAGGTCCACTTATGAATGTTTTTTATTTCCATTTTATAAGCACGCCTGAATAACTCCAAGAAGTCTCTTTTCAAAACTTCAGTCCTCTTTCGCGTTGTGTGTCCACTGCGCGCCCACGTGCACAATCAGCTGCTGTTTACTCTCTTTATGTGTGGCCAAAACATTAGAAATACGTGACGTATATCTCAGTGACTGTGTGCGCTGGGAAAAGAATGTGTTTTGATTTTTCTTCATGCATCACGTGACTTATCGGCACCATCCCCAATCAAGACGACCTTGGACGTTAGGCACAGATTCTCTCTCTTGTCTCTGTCTGCCTTTTCGCCACGTCATGGCTCCCATTTTTTCTTTGTTAGGAAGTCTTTGAAAAATGGTAAAAATCCTGTTTGTAAGCTTTATTTTAGGTGGCGTTACATTATCTTTGTATTGCTTAGGCATCGCAACGCGATTTGTTCCATCCACGATGTTTGTTCCTGATCTTGAAACAGTTTTTGGGAACGAACAGAGTCAGTCGCGGTTTAATTGAAAGTTGCTGTTTTTTCTTGTAAAAATGTGGACTTCTTACCTCTGGATGACACAGGGATTGTATCTGTTCAGTCCTTTTTCAGATTCCAAAGCAATATCCGCCATATCCATGGCTTGTAGCTCATGAAAATTTCTTGTTGAAATTTCCAATAAAACAGCGTTTACCAGGATTTTGTTTCCTTTCTCACGGACATGTCGCTGGTTCGTCAGATTTGTTGATTAAAACTTGAAAAATGCGCTTAAGGAATCCTTGGCTTGACTTAAAAAAGTCATAACAAAAAATGTTTGGAAGACAAAAACTGATTTAAAAGCAAAATAAATAAGGAAAGCAGCTGAAGCAGGCAGGAGCAAGCAGGGAAGGCGTCTGCAGGCTCTTCGGAAGCAGGAAGTAGAGCAAGGTCTTTGTTATTTTTTAAACGTTGTATATTTAACCTTGTATATTATACATATATAAATATGAATATAAATATAAATATAAATATAAATATAAATATAAATATAATATATATATATATATATATATATATATAGTATATAGGATAGATAGGATTTGAATTTTGATAGAGTTTTGTTGGGCATGATAGTACGTCTCAACTTCAAACTACTGTGTAAAAGAAAATATAATCCAAACAAAGAACGCTACTAGCGATGAAAAGGGGAAATTACTTCTATTAGATTTATGCCCAGAAATTTTTTTTTCAAAATGTTTTCCACTCGTATTTTTAAAATTGCCCTCAGAAGTATTTCGGATGTAACCAATTAGTGTCCAATATCAGTTACATCCATGCAGTTACCAGTTTAAGTTTGAAAACTTAATACTCAGCACCATGGCCTAGGCGTCATCAGAGTGATCTGTGGCGACGGCTTTATTATTGTACTGTGAGCGGTGGAGCTGTTTTGGTTGTGTCTACTCACGGGAGCTTGTTAGGCGTTCCATCCATCATTTCGATTCTCACGTTTTCGTGTCCTTTTAGCGAGTTAGGTTACATTCCAAAACAACATTGTTTTACAGGCGTGGGGAAACCAGTATCTTACTTCCGCGTTTTGCAGGGCAGGCTGGGCCCGACCTAAATAGGCGACATGCGCATGCGCGACAAGCGGGCTCAGCAGTCTGACAGACGCTCAGCGAGGGAGAAATCTGTTTTGAAAGTTTCGTGTCCCCCCGAATTTAACTATGTTACATCCAAGATAAGTTTGGCTGTGTGTGTCAATGGTAAAAAATTATATATTTATCCATTTATCATACTTTTTGGTTATTTTTATGATGCCTAGAGGTGGGTACTTTCTGATGTTGAGTTGGAATTTTTTTAATAATCCAAATTTTTAAATTTGGATTTTTATCTAAAACTTGTACACATTAGTGTGAAGTGACCCATAAACATCTGATTTTAATTGATAGCTTTTTGCGGCACCCAGTACAAACATAATGTGAGGTCACGGAGAATGGTCTATAGACTTTCACCTGGAAACAACAACACTGTATAGTCTGCTACTAAAGATGTTACTGGTTTTATACTGTTGTTTTTTCCCCAAATAGATTTTGCTCCCACAGAGATATAAAGATCAGCCCTTAAAGTAGCTCCAACACACACCAAACTTTACAATCTTGGACTCAACAAGATTGATGACAATTTTTCTGTGTGATTTGTTGATATCTAAATTTTAAGACTGATTTGCTAGTTTTTGTTAAGAATCAGTGATTCAATTAGTGCACAGCCCGCAAATCCAGCTGCACAATTGATTACAGTGGGCACGGCTGTGCGCCTTCGTTTCTTTAAATTAATCCACTATTGGAAGTTTATTTAACACAAATGAAAGTTTCACTCCATGCTGAGGCTTAGGGCAGGGGGAGGGATGTCCAAACTATGGCCTAGGGGCCAGATGCAAACCAATTTTTGTTGGCCTTTGACCTTCCTTTGCTAAATTGGCCCAAATGAACCAAAATTAGTAGGCTTTTTCCTGTAAATTTGGAAAAATTTTGGTTCTGCTACCTTAGCCCTAAATAACAAACATTTTAATGTTGTTGTAGACTAAATATTAATGTTCTGAGCCATATCAAAGGGCTGTGGAGGCTCATCAAAACCACAAAAAAATGCAAAATTTCAAATGATCCACTTCATTGTCATGTTGTCTGCGGCCCTTTGCACGCCGCATTTGTTAATACGGCCGCTTGGGGGCAAAAAGTCTGGGCACCCCTGGTTGAGGGAGATGTGCGCTCTGTGGACGGCCCAGTGGACAGTGTTTTACAAGCAAACTGCTCTGCTCCATCAGGTAATGTGTGTATTACCACAAGCCTTTTTCCCTATTTTAAAGATGGATTTCCACATGAGCACGTGGTCTCTGGCAATGGCAATGGCATGATCAACAGCACCGCAGAGCTCCTGGCTTCATTTGAGCTACCCACTGCAAGAAAACAGCTCCAACACAGTCTTGGCGAGGAATTAAAGCGTAGTGTCCGACCAAGTAATATTAAAAGTGATCCTTGCCATGGCCGTATGCAGCTTTGAGGTCCGTAAGGTCTTGACCTCTGTATTTTAAGTCTGCAGTTTTTGTGCTAGTGGAATAATCTGTGTAATCCCTCATTCGCCTGGGAGTGTTCCTTCGAAAAAAATATTCAGGTGTGGTATCTGGACACGGTTTTTGAAAACCAACACATTTTGGCATTCATCCAAAAGTCATTCTCATTCTGTGGATCTAGTGCAGTGCTTCTCAATTATTTTCTGTTAAGCCCCCCCTAGGAAGAAGAAAACACTTTGCGCCCCCCTACTCTCCGCTGCGACTATACCACTGCCACCGCAGGGATGTCACGGTATTCATTTTAGAGTCACGATTATCATGAGGAGAAATCTCACGAATTTACGATTATTCACGATTATCAGCAAAACGAAAGGAAACATTTCTATTGTATTTTTTCATATTTAAACTTGCAAATATTCCTGTGAGATGAACATTTGGTTTTATAACAATGAACTTCCCTTTAAAACAGCACATTCATTGTGTGTACATAATATAAATGTAAGCTTATCGGCCCCTCATTGTATCTCTTTTAAGCATTATATCATTTATTAGTGAGATGAGCTCCATGGTAACGCTCAGGGGAGGGGCTTGAGACTTTGAGAAAGTCCTTTGGCCAACAACAAACAGATTTGTGAAGAATAAAAAATTGTTTACAGGTAAGATTACGCTCTGGAACTACCTGTCTCCTCCTCTTCTCCTCCTCTTCTCCTCCGCTTCTCCTCCTCTTCTCCTCCTCTCTCTCTCGCTCTCTCGCTCTTTCTCTCTCAGCTCATGGTTCTACTTTCGGCTCGCGCTGATTGGTCGCTTTGCGCTCTTGCACAGTCAGCGGTGCATTCCCTTGCTCTGCTCTGTGTAAACTCGACATAAAAAAAAACCTCCTGATAATAGCCTGTCCTGTTTATCTATTTGTTTACATAGTTTTAAGTTTCCCCTCAAACGAATCTTTGCTATCAGTCCTTGCTAACAGCCCTGCAATGTGCGTATTGTTAGCTACCTGCAGCTCCCCCATCACTGATGAGCCCCATGGCTTCAAAATGCTGTTGCATATTACGGGTAAATTAAACCTTAAACCTCAACTTCTTTTTAAATGGGGAATCTCTTTTTGAACAACAATGTCCTCTTTCAAACCATCTCTTCTCCAGCTCAGAATCTCCACCTCACTGTCTTCAATAGAGTGGTTTGTGGCTTTGAGATGAAGATGCACGGCGCTCTGGGGTCCTGAACTCAAGTGTCTTCTGTACTGATATAGCCTCTTGTGCAGTGGCTGTTTAGTCTCACTATGTAAATCTCTTTGAAATTTTCTTCACTGCATTGATAGAATACACTACATTGCTCTGTTTTTGTTTAGGCAGTGTTTTCCTTAAGATCAAGATCACGAATGTCCAATATAATGTTAATCCAGTCCTTAATAATCGGTGTGTTTTGTGTCATCCATTTTTTTGTGATTGCCTTTTTTGCTGCAGCCAGGAGGATGCTCCAGACATAACTGATGGTTGTGTCCATGGCAGGAGTCCTGAGGCCCAGATACATAGTTCTGAAGTCCATTGGGATGGTGATGTCATAAATTGTGAACAACAGGACAATCCCAAAACACATGATAGTGGTTTGCCTCCTGCTGCCACAGCCTCTCCAACAGTTAGCATTTCCCTGTGAGTAATGGGCACTTTGACATGGGGTTAGAAAGAAGCGAGACACACTTTTCCAACAGAATTCCTTTCAAACATGTGATTTTGTGGTTTTTCACATTTTACTATTGTAAAGGGTGTTGAAAATGTACATGAATTTTGCACCTTGGTATTTTGAAAATCAAGCATACGGCCATGATCCCTACACGTATGCTGCGCTGTAGCGCTTAAGTGCTGTTACTTGGTACGTTTTGGTTCCCCTTTGCACTGTGAGTCTACAATTTACAAAAGCTTTATGTTGACAAACTTAAATTATTTGAACATTTGTGTTTCTTGCACCGCTCCTTCAGATATGGTCGTTTTTTTCCTTTGTATGGTCTATTTTTTTCCCCTTCCAATTATTTTATTTTAATTTCTTTATAAATCAGACAGCTCAGAATCAGAATCAGAATCAGAAAGAGTTTATTGCCATTGTCAATGAACAAAATTCACAAACATAGGAACTTGTCTCGGCCTCAAGGTGCAACATAAAACACTGAGCAATAATAAAATGACATATATTCAATCAAAAAGGGCATTAAGAAACAATTTAAAAATTACTATTAAAAAAAAGAAAAACAAATAGACATTACTATGTACACAAGAGTTACTGTTAGATTTACAGTTTTGAGTGCAGAAAGTGACTGATGTGACAGCCACTCCTACAGTTACCCTTACTAGTGCTTTTCCCATGCATATATGTTTTATGTTTTACTCTACTTCTTTGTACATTAATTTGAACAGTATGCTTACTGGAATTCAGGGCTTGTGGTTGATAGCAATTGAAACAGTGGTGTTTCCAGGGTCATGTAAAATTTGTAATGCTCAATGTGTGGACAGAATTCAAAACTGAGATAAAATACCAACTACAAATGGCGCTAAAATTCACTTTACAATTGTGTGTATTGTTCTCCATATGGATAGTAAGCTACTTAAGATCTTTATGTATATTTGAAATGTGAATTAGAGTCAACTTCTCATTCCTTTCAGTTTTCACTTTCTTCCCTTCATGCCATGACGTCTCAATTTGCACTGTTACTTTCACGTTTGAGCTCCTCACTGAGACAAAAGAGCAGTGGGTAATCGTATTGTGCACCTGAAACTAATTATGGGCCACTTCTTCTTTGTCACTGACAAACTGAACTCAGAGGAATGTCACTGTGCTGTCTGCAGTCCTGGGGTTGACTGTGGAGGCTGGGTTTACTAAGGCTGGAAGTGGCCTTGGAGGAGCCGGTTGCCCTCTGTAAAGCGGCGCCTCACCTCTGAGCAGGCGAATGAAAGTGGGCTGCAGACTGATGTGCAGGCAGAGCAACAGGGGCAACTCACAGCTCAACTCCACACTGCAGAGGGAAATAAACATATAGATGCCAAAATAGAGGCTGGGAGAGAAGTTATGCCTGCTTGAGAGGAATGGGGATCAAAATGTACCAAGATTCATTCTCTTTTTTTTTTAATTGCTTGTTCCTGTTAGAAGTTGCGGGTGACTGGACCCTATCCCTGTGACTTTGGGCCTTAGGCAGGGTACATCCTGGACAGCTAGTCACAGGGTTATGTGTACCAAGATCTTTTAATTCAAGGATAAATATTACACCTTAACGTGGTGGAGGGGTTTGAGCGCCCGAATGATCTCAGGAGCTATGTTGTCTGGGGCTTCAAGCCCGTGGTAGGGT
The DNA here is from genome assembly GCA_015082035.1 of Chaenogobius annularis. Classification (NCBI taxonomy): domain Eukaryota; kingdom Metazoa; phylum Chordata; class Actinopteri; order Gobiiformes; family Gobiidae; genus Chaenogobius; species Chaenogobius annularis. Next base: position 586,706 of record BJKM01000206.1, on the reverse strand, counting down.
CTCCCAAGGCAAACAGGTCCTGGGGGACGGGTCAGACAAAGATTGGTTCACAAGCCCCCTATAATGGAAAGAAAAACAAGGCCAGTTACGTCGCCCGGATTGGCGTTACCGGGGCCCCACCCTGGAGCCAGGCCTGGCGTGGGTGCTCGACGGCGAGCGCCTGGTGGCCGGGCCTTTCCCCACGGGGCCCGGCCGGGTGCAACCCAAACGAGTGACGTGGGGCCGTCCTCCCGTGGACCCACCACCTGCAGGAGGATCCGTAAGGGGCTGGTGCGGCAGTCGACGGCAGGGGCCTCGACGACCGGATCCCCGGACGCAGAGACTAACTCTGGGGACATGGAACGTCACCTCGCTGGGGGGAAAGAGCCTGAGCTTGTGCGGGAGGTTGAACGGTTCCGACTAGATATAGTCGGCCTCACCTCCACGCACAGTTTGGGCACTGGAACCCATCCTCTTGAGAGGGGCTGGACGCTCCACTTCTCTTGGTGTTGCCTGCGGGGAGAGGCGGCGGGCTGGCGTGGGCTTGCTTATTGCCCCACAGCTCAGCCGCCATGTGTTGGAGTTTACCCCAGTGAACGAGAGGGTCGCGTCCTACGCCTTCGGGTTGGGGACAGGTCTCTCACTGTGGTGTCGGCCTACGGGCCGAACAACGGTGCTGAGTACCCGGGCTTCTTGGAGTCCCTGGGAGGGGTACTGGACAGTGCACCGACCGGGGACTCCGTTGTTCTACTGGGGGACTTCAACGCCCACGTGGGCAACGACAGTGACACCTGGAGAGGGGTGATTGGGAAGAACGGCCCCCGATCTGAACCCAAGCGGTGTTCAGTTATTGGACTTCTGTGCTAGTCACGGACTGTCCATAACGAACACCATGTTCAAGCACAAGGGTGTCCACCAGTTCACGTGGCACCAGGACACCCTAGGCCGGAGGTCAATGATCGACTTTGTTGTCGTGTCATCTTACCTCCGGCCGCGTGTCTTAGGACACTCGGGTAAAGAGAGGGGCGGAGCTGTCAACCGATCACCACCTGGTGGTGAGTTGGATCCGCTGGCGGCGGAGGAAGCCGGACAGACTTGGCAGGCCCAAGCGTATTGTGAGGGTCTGTTGGGAACGTCTTGCGGAGCCCGCTGTCAGCAGGGTCTTCAATTCACACCTCCGGGAGAGCTTCTCCCAAATCCGGGGGAGGCTGGGGACATTGAGTCCGAGTGGACCATGTTCTCGACCTCCATTGTCAATGCGGCTGCTCGGAGCTGTGGTCGCAAGGTCTCAGGTGCCTGTCGCGGCGGCAACCCCCGAACCCGGTGGTGGACACCGGAAGTAAGGGATGCCGTCAGGCGGAAGAAGGAGGCTATCAGGCCTCTTTGGCTTGTGGGACTCCTGAGGCCATTGACGGGTATCGGCGGGCCAGGCGTTCAGCAGCTCGTGCTGTCGCAGAGGCAAAAACCCGGGTCTGGGAGGAGTTTCTGGGAGGCCCTGGAGGAGGACTATCGGTCGGCCCCAAAGAAATTCTGGCAAACCGTCCGGCGCCTCAGGAGGGGGAAGCAGTGTTCCACCAACACCGTTTACGGTGCGGGTGGGGACCTGCTGACCTCGACTGGGGATGTCGTCGGCGCGTGGAAGGAGTACTTTGAGGACCTCCTAAATCCCACTGTCACGTCTTACGAAGAGGAAGTAGAGACGGAGGACTCGGAGGCTGACTCATCTATCACCCAAGCCGAAGTCACTGAGGTTGTTGGCAAACTCCTCGGTGGCAGAGCTCCGGGGGTGGATGAGATACGCCCTGAGTACCTAAAGTCTCTGGATGTTGCAGGACTGTCTTGGTTGACACGTCTCTGCAACATCGCGTGGCGGTCGGGGACGGTGCCTCTGGACTGGCAGACCGGGGTGGTGGTCCCTCTGTTCAAGAAGGGGGACCGGAGGGTGTGCTCCAACTATAGAGGGATCACACTCCTCAGCCTCCCTGGTAAGGTCTATTCCAGGGTACTGGAGAGGAGAATCCGACCAATAGTCGAACCTCGGATTCAGGAGGAGCAGAGTGGTTTTCGTCCTGGTCGTGGAACACTGGACCAGCTTTATACTCTCCATCGGGTGCTCGAGGGTTCATGGGAGTTTGCCCAACCAGTCCACATGTGCTTTGTGGATCTGGAGAAGGCTTTCGACCGTGTCCCACGGGGTGCCCTTTGGGGGGTGCTGCGGGAGTACGGGGTCCGGGGCCCTTTGCTCAGGGCTGTCCGGTCCCTGTATGACCGGAGCAGGAGCTGTGTTCGCATTGCCGGCAGTAAGTCAGATCTGTTCCCAGTGCGTGTTGGACTCCGCCAGGGCTGCCCTTTGTCAACCGGTTCTGTTCATTGTTTTTATGGACAGAATTTCTAGGCGCAGTCAGGGGGCGGAGGGGGTCCGGTTTGGAGAGCACAGGATCTCATCTCTGCTGTTTGCAGATGATGTTGTCCTGATGGCTCCATCAAAGCCTGGACCTGCAACATGCACTGGGACGGTTTGCAGCCGAGTGTGAAGCAGCTGGGATGAGAATCAGCACCTCCAAATCTGAGGCCATGGTTCTCGACCGGAAAAAGGTGGCTTGCCCTCTCCAGGTGGGTGGGGAGTCCTTGCCCCAAGTGGAGGAGTTTAAGTATCTCGGGATCTTGTTCACGAGTGAGGGAAGGATGGAGCGTGAGATTGACAGGCGGATCGGTGCAGCGTCTGCAGTGATGCGGTCGCTGCATCGGACCGTTGTGGTAAAGAAGGAGCTGAGTCGAAAGACAAAGCTCTCGATTTACCGGTCAATCTACGTTCCTACCCTCACCTATGGTCATGAGCTTTGGGTAGTGACCGAAAGGACAAGATCGCGGATACAAGCGGTCGAAATGAGTTTCCTCCGCAGGGTGGCTGGGCGCTCCCTTAGAGATAGGGTGAGGAGCTCAGTCACACGGGAGGAGCTCGGAGTAGAGCCGCTGCTCCTCCACGTTGAGAGGAGCCAGCTGAGGTGGCTCGGGCATCTGGTGGCTCAGGCATGTCCCCGGGGAAGACCCAGGACACGCTGGAGGGACTATGTCTCTCGGCTGGCCTGGGAACGCCTCGGGATCCCCCCGGAGGAGTTGGAGGAAGTGTCTGGGGAAAAGGAAGTCTGGGAGTCCCTGCTTAGACTGCTGCCCCCGCGACCCGGCCCCGGATAAAGCGGAAGAAGATGGATGGATGGATAGATAAATATTATGCAAAATTACTTTTTGGAGCTAAATAAACAAACTAAAAACAGCTTTGTGAACAGAGTTGTGTTTTACTTCACTATCTTGTTTTATGAATCCTGTTTACAAGCTGGTCTTTGCTGCTCCTTCTCTGAGTCTCACAAAAATACTCGCTTTACAATATCATGTTTGTTTTGTCAAAGGGAGAGATTCAGAGGTTAGACTTGTTCCGAGCATTTCTGCCTCAAATCACATTCATTACAACTGTGTATTTACATTAGCATGGGCAAGCCAGCTTTTGTTAATTTCCCAATGGTAATTCTTTTGCTGCCAGTAGAAAGAGTGCTGATACCACTCCTGATGAGGGAACGCCTGACTGCTAGAAAGTCATATATGGTATTCTTTTTATAATATCTATATATATATATATATATATATATATATAATATTATATATATATATATTTATTCTTTCACTTTTTTTTCAATATTTAAAAAAATAACTTATAACACACAACACATAGAACACTACAAGAGCGCAATAGACAAAATAAATAATAACATACATACCACAAGACATATACAGTGAGGAAAATATGTATTTGAACACCCTGCAATTTAGCAAGTTTCCTCCCACTTAAAAAATGATGGAGGGATCAGAAATGTTCATTGTAGGTGCATTTCCACTGTGAAAGACAGAATACAAAATAATAATAAATCACATGATTTTTAAATATATTTGTAAGTTATTGCTGCAAATAAGTATTTGAAACACCTGCCAATCAGCAAGAATTATGTATCTCAAAGACCTGTTGGCCTGCCGTTTAAAGAGTCTACATCTACTCCACTTAATCTAAATTAGTTGCATCTATCTGAGCTCGTTAGCTGCATAAAGACACCTGTCCACCCCACAATCACAGACTCCAACTACTACCATGGGGAAGACCTGTCAGCAAGAGCTGTCAAAAGACACCAGAGACTAAACTGTACAACTCCACAAGGCTGGAAAGGGCTACTGGGAAATTGGCAAGCAGAAGAAGGATGAGTACCATCCCAAGAACACCATCCCTACTGTGAAGCAGGGGGGTGGAAACATCATGCTTTGGGGGTCTTTTCTGCACAAGGGACAGGACGACTACATTGTATTAAAGGAGAGAATGAATGGGGCCATGTATTGCGAGATTTTGGGAAACTACCTCCTTCCCTCAGTCAAAGCATTGAAGATGGGTCGTGGCTAGGTCTTCCAACATGACAATGACCTGAGGCACACAGCCAGGAGAACCAAGTGGCTCCGTAAGAAGCATATACATTTTCTGTAGTGGCCTAACTAGTCTCCAGACTAGAGCTGGCAAGAAACTACAGGAAACGTTTGACTGTGTGTGTATGTGTGTATATGTATATGTATATTATACTTACTGTATACTGTACTTACTATTGTAGAAAAAGATTCAGTTGTAGTGGGTGGTTAGAGCCAAAGAGCAGGTACTGGTCAGTGTGTGTGGGTTTCCTATATACTTCTATCTGGAGCTTCCCGTCTTCTCCTCTGATAGTGGAACAATCAAGAAAGGCCAAGCGGTTCTCCTTTGCATCTTCTCTTGTAAACCTGATGTGCGGGTCCACTGCATTGATGTGCTCTGAGAAGGCTTCAGCTCTTGTTTCTTAATTGTCACAAAAGTGTCATCCACGTAACGGTACCAAAGACTTGGAGCAATGCCTGAAAAGGAGGTCAGTGCCTTCTTCTCAAAATGCTCCATGTACAAGTTGGCCACTATGGGAGAGACGGGCGAGCCCATGGCACAGCCGTGGATCTGTCTGTAAAATGTCCCCGGAATTGAAAGTATGTGGTGTTAAGACAGATGTCTAGTAGTTTGCAGATGTGTGTTCAGGTGTCAGTTTGGTCCTTTCCTGTAACCGCTGCTACTGCCTCAGAGGTCGGGATGCAGGTGAAAGAGGGACACAACATCATAAGAAACCATCAGGTCATCTGGGTCCAATTGGAGATGTTTCACTTTGTCCACAAAAGTGTGTGTGTTTTCCACATGATGTTCCGAGTTCCCCACCAATGGTGCCAAGATGGTTGTTAAATGCTTGGCCACATTGTATGTGATGGAATCTGTGCTGCACACAATGGGTCTGAGTGGAACATTCTCTTTGTGAATTTTAGGAAGGCCATAAATGCATGGAATAGCTTCCCCAGGATACAGTCTGTAATACAGAAGCCTGTCTATCACCTCCTCTTTTTCAAGCTTCTGTAAACAGTCTATCACCTTCTTCTTTGTAGCCACTGGTCGGGTTTTCTTTTCAGACGTTCGTATGTGGCTGTGTCCTCGAGCAGGCTGTGGACTTTGGCTTCATAATCAGCTGTGTTCAGAATCACAGTGCAGCGCCCCCTGTCTGCTGGAAGAATGTTTATGCTGTCATCTTTTTGTAGTGCTGAGAGTGCCTTCCTCTCCTCAGATGTGATATTTGAAGGAGGAGGTTTGGCGCTCTTCAGAGTAGCTGTGACCCGTAACCTCAGATCTGCAGCCTCAGTTTCTGTCATCTTGTTGTTCCTGATGGCTGTTTCTGTGGCTGTGATGTAGTCTTCTGTAGGGATGTGTTTAGAAGTTATAGAAAAGTTGAGCCCTTTGGAGAGCACGTCTTTCTCTGCCTGAGACAAGACGCGGTCTGATAGGTTCTTGATCCAATTGTTTTTGCTGGTCTTACTTCGGTCTGTCCCTATACTTCTGTCATGCTGGTCCTTACCTGCTTCCTTTTTATTCAAGAGGATGTTAAACTTCTTGATTTGGCGTTCCTTGCTTCTTTCTGTCCTGCGCTTCCTGTGCTGTCTGGTGTAAAATCCATCACCCTCTTGAAGGCTTCTTCAGGGAGGACACTGGTTAATTTCTTCTGCAAAGTTTCTGTTCTGTCTTTCAGGCTAACAATTCTAAAGTTGTTTTCTTGGATCCTTTCACTGAGCATCTGCATTAAGTTCTTCCTCCAGATCTTCTCTGCTCTGTGTCCTTTAACTGGTGGTTTGATCTGTAGGCTCTTCGGGATTGTATTGTTTTGTCTGCATCTGAGATTGAACCTCAAATGGTTCCTGTTATCCGCTAATCTTCTGGCTGTGGATTCGAGTTCCCGAACTAGTTCCAAGGTTTTTTGCCCAAAATTCTTAGAAACATGTCGGTGTAATCCCTCATTCGTCCAGGAGTGTTCCATTGTAGAAAAAGATTCAGTTGTAGTCATCTGGACTCTGTTTTAGAAAAAATAAAACGTTTCAACTCTCATCCAAGAGAAACAAGTCTGAGAACTCATGTTTAAATCCTACTCTGTGAGAGCCCTGCCCACAGGGCGGGACCTCCTGCTAATGGCCCATTGAAACTGGGATGGGCTTATTGTTCTATTGTTCCCTGCCTCACCTTTATTGCCTATTTAGCATCCGAATGCCCAGGGCGTCTCCAGGGTTTCAGCAGACCATTATAAACAACTGGAAGGTTGAATCTTAAACCTCCATTACGATTTAATGAAGGATTCTCTTTTTTAACAAAGATTGCCTCCTTAACTCCTCTTTCAAACCATCTTTTTTCCCTGCTCAGAATCTCCACCTCACTGTCTTCAATAGAGTGGTTTGTGGCTTTAAGATGAAGATGCACAGCGCTCTGGGTCCTGAACTTGCGTGTCTTCTGTGCTGATAAAGCCTCTTGTGAAGTGGCTGTTTAGTCTCCCTATGTACCGCTCTTTACAACTTTCTTCACTGCATTGGATAGAATACACTACATTGCTCTGTTTTTGTGTTGGCATCTTGTCCTTAGGGTGAACCAGTTTTTGTCTTAACGTGTTCCTGGTTTGAAATAAACAGAGACTTCGTGTTGTCTAAAAATTCGTTGCAGTTTTTCTGACAGTCCTGAGACATAAGGGATAGAGACATCCCTTCTTCTTGGTTCTGTTTCCCTTTTGTCACTTTTGTCCTGCTTTTTTTTTTTCGAATAGTTTCGAATGTGGGACATTTCTGTACGTAGTTTGCATATTTTGATGGTGTTTGGGCACTCCTGTCAATCTAAAACAAGCTAATCCTCCAGCTTGGATTGTCCTGACCAAACCTGGCTCAAAATCTGCAGATGGGGCCCTTGGGTGCTGCACTGCAGTCCTTGGTAGCAATGGGTCAAATTCAGAGGACAAATTTTCACAGTGAAGCCTAACTGGCTGACTCCAGATCATGCCGCTCCGCTGCGCCACGCACTATGCAAAATAAAGCAGCTATTGTAGTGGGAAAAAAGGCAGTTCCACATCCCATAAATGCACTTCCCCACGGTTCCGCCACTCTGATCAAGCTTCACAGTTAAGAACGCACCGGACGGGACAGAGTACGTGAACAACATACCAATGGACCAAGTACAGTAAATACTTGACGCATAGACTTTATTTTGATCAGATTACTAATAGTTTATAATTGACCTTTTTGCAAATTGTTGCATCAATAGTTCTGACTGTTAACTTTCACTTCATGCCACCGTTTATTGACTCTTTCACGTAACAGTTTAATGCATAATTAGCCTTGTGGCAGCAAAAAACTGTAAACTGTGTAAATGTGTAAACTGATGTGATAGATCCAAGATACACAGTAGTCACCTACTACTACTTAATTTCACAAACTTTGCCCTCTGTGCTTGCTCTCCCTGAGCTCATGGGGGCTCCGTAGGCCTGCGGCGCAGCTGAATTTAAAATTAGTGGATACAGATGATGCAAAATTTACTTCTTTGAGATTTTAACCATATTCTAACTGTGTTCCCTCAATAAAAACACACGTCGAATAACATTTAGCTTCATTCAAGCTAGTTTGATGAATCCGAGCGAGCTCTCAGAAACTCCGCGATAACTGACATTTCATCAACAACTGGCGTGACTTTGAGTATCTTCTCAGCTATTTTTAAAACCGAACAAGACCCAAGAGCGAATTTAAGAAAAAATATATATATATATATCACAAATAGACATCAACCAACATAAGGGTCACGCCACACTAAAGTGTACAAAAGTGTTACGTACATTTCGAAATTTAAAATAAGGATTTTTTTTTAATTCCAACTCACATCAGAAAGTTTCAATTCAATTTCAATTTATTTTTGTAACGCCCAAAATCACAACAGTAGTTGCCTCGAGGGGCTACAGTGGAAAACAAAACAAAAAATAAACAATGTTCAAAGGGACTTGGAAATGTCCCAAGCTCCCCTGTCCTTGGACCCTCCTTCTCGGCCAGGAAAAACTACCAAACCTCTTTGGGAAAAAGTAGAAACCTGTAGGAGTTCCACAGTGAAGGAGAGATCCGACTCCCTCGGACGGACAGGCGGACGGGCCTCAATTTGCAGATACACGGTGGAGCTGGACCCACTCAAGAGGAGAACCAATTCTTCGAGGCTGATGAAGAACCGTTCATATGTAGTAGAGACCGTTTCTCCAGGCAGATCGTTTCTCCAGGCAGTTGAGGAGCATCTGGATCCACAGGTCCTCGATGTGCCTGCTCCACTCCCGTCGGGGAAGTGGGAGAAAAAGAAGGAAAAGCGATGAAGAGATTGCAAGTGAAATTAAATATTAAATATTGTTTGATAGAAAAGTAGTAAGAAGCAGAGGATAGTGCTCAAGCTGCCATACTTCCCCCAGTATAGTTGCTCCTAGGGCAGCATAGCTGGGAACTGTAGGTTTTTAATTTCTGTTCCAAACCGGCCTGACCATAAGCCATTTCAAAGAGGAAGGTTTTAAGCCTGGTCTTAAATGAAGAGACTGTGTCAGCCTCTTTAACATGGACAGGAAGCTGATTCCACAACACAGGAGCTTGGTAGCTAAACGCTCTACCTCCTACTGTGCTTTTAGAGACTCTTGGGACCGCCAGAAGTCCAGCATTTTGAGAGCGAAGTGCTCTGTTTGGATGATAAGGTACTATAGCATCTTTGAGGTAGGATGGGGCCAGGTCATTTATGGCCTTGTAAGTCAGGAGGAGGATTTTTGAATTTGATTCTAAACTCAACAGGAGCCAGTGAAGAGAACTCGAGCACCGGCATTATGTGCTCTCTTCTTTTAGTTCCTGTTAGTAATCTTGCTGCTGCATTTTGAACCAGGTGAAAACTTTTTATGGCGCTTTTAGGGCACGCTGCGAGCAGGGAGTTACAGTAGTCTAATCTAGATGTTACAAACGCATGGACAAGCTTTTCAGCATCACTTTTAGGCAAGCTTTTTCTGATTTTGGCTATATTACGCAGATGGAAATAGGCTGTTTTAAAGGCTTGATTTATGTGTGCTTTGAATGAGAGCTCTTGGTCAAATAAGACTCCAAGGTTTCTTACAGTGGAGCTGGAGGCTACACTGACGTTGTCCAGTGTGACTATCTGCTCAGATAAAGCGTCTCGTAGATGATTAGGGCCTAGTAGCGTCTATAATCCACAACCAGTGTTCCAAGGTAGGTCTAAAAGTTAAATGGAAATCCCATGAAAAAAATTCCAGTGCCGTCACCCGCTGCGCGAGAAAAACAAATTAGAACGCTCTCAGGGTGTTAGCAGTCACCTCCAGAGTCTCGCTCTAAAGCCTAAAAATCAAGTTAGAAATTTGGGGGTAATAATGGACTCAGACTTGAATTTCAAAAAGCCACGTCAAATCAATAACTTCAGCAGCTTTTTACCATCTAAAAAAACATTGGCAAAGTCAAAAAGTATAGTGTGTAAACCAGACTTACAGAGACTTATCCATGCATTTGTCTCTAGTAGATTAGACTACTGTAACGGCCTGCTCACTGGCCTCTCCAAACGAGCTGTAAAACAGCTGCAGAACATCCAGAACGCTGCTGCTCGGGTCCTGACTAGAACCAGGAAGTATGATCACAGTAGTCCTGTGCTCAGGTCCCTGCACTGGCTCCCTGTGGCTCAGAGAATAGACTTCAAAGCAGCTCTGCTTGTATACAAGTCTATCCATGGCCTAGCACCAAAGTAAATCTCGGACATGTTAGTGCCATATGAACCATCTCGGACTCAGAGGACCTCAGGGACCGGCTTCCTGCTGGAACCCAGATTTATGAAGCTAAAATCTGGAACAGTCTTCCTGAGGATGTGAGACAGGCCACTACTCTGGCAATGTTCAAATCCAAGCTAAAAACAGTTTTGTTTAGCTGTGCACATGACTGAAATGATTTTCTTTGCACTCTTCTCTTTTATGTCTTAAACTGTTTTGTTTAATAGATTTACCAGTATTTTGTGAGCTCGAGACATCCAATGTTGGCTGAACATGTAAGGGTTCCCTCAGAGTGGTTTGCAATTAGATCCACAACTTCAGTATAGAAAGTGAGGTCGCTTCCTGTCGGAGCATATACTATTATCAAAGGAAACACACTTCCGTTAATAGTTCCTGTGACCAGAAAAAAAACATCTTTATTTTTGTGTTCAAAACTCTGTTCAAAGGCCTTTCTGCTTCAGTATGGCCACTCTCCTCTTATGTTTTCTCCTGTATGAAGAACAGTAAAGTCTGTTATAACCAAATTTAGTCAATTTTTGATATTCCAAGTTATTTAAATGGGTTTCTTGTAAGACGATGATAGAATTTTTTTCTTTTCTCATCTTTGTCAATATTTTTGACTGCTTAATTGGACCCAATATGCCATTAACATTAAACGATGCTCGGATTTGCTTAAGATCGGATTCAGATCGTAATTTTTTGCTATTGTATGAAACATGAAACGAAATGATTCTTGTAATTCTACTTCTGTTACACAGCTCTCTGGTAACACAAACATAGGAACCACAACAGAAAAACACAATAGAACAAACAAATTGCACACAAAAAAAAGAGCTCACGCTGAAAAAGTGCAAAGAGCTCTCAAACTGATCCAAAAAGAGGTAAGAGGGTGGAGGGAAAATCATTTTCTAGGTAAAAAAAAAAAAGGTCCTCCGATACGGTTGAGATTACTTTTTTTACCTGGGTTTTCACAAACCAAAGTTGGAACACGCTGGCCCACATTGGGCAATTACTTACTTGTCTGCAGTATATTTCAAGTCCCTTTCATTGAAATAAGGAAAACAAGGGGAAAAAATGTCAGACCAAATCCTGAAAGATAAAGCTTCATCCGCTGAAGTGAATCTTTATATTTTCCACGTTCTTCTCTCTCAGATGGGACTTCACCAGATCAAAAACTTTACGCTTCTTGAACAGTTGTGCTGAGTAGTCATTGAAGGAAGAGACTAGGAGCTTGGTTGATCCGGGTTGGCCAACACAACCGACGTCTAGATGCAGCCATGACACGCTGTTTGTCACTTCATTTGCGTAATGTTAGTATTATTGGACTTGGACACTGGTTCGGGGTCGGCTTGGGGCCCCAGATAGCGATGCGCACGGTCTTTCTTTATTTTCTTAGCTTTTGTTTGAAGTTTGAGATCCAGCTCTCCATATACATGACCACATCTTTACCCTCAGTGTCCTCTGGAAATCCTACAATCTGCAAATTACATCTTCGGTCTCGGGTCTCCAGGTCTTCATGTTTGTCGGCTTATTTCCCACGAAAAGACCGGAGCCAAACAGACATGTCTACGCTGCCATATTCCCGGAAGTCCTCTCTGCTGTTTTTAAGTCCATAAAACATCGCCAGACTTTCTCCTGTCTAATCACAATCAGTACAACTGCGTTCCGAGACCAGGATGTAAGACGCTGTATGCATGTTTATCTTTAACACTGCTATAGGATCCCCGGACACAGAGACTAACTCTGGGGACATGGAACGTCACCTCGCTGGTGGGGAAAGAGCCTGAGCTTGTGCGGGAGGTTGAACGGTTCCGACTAGATATAGTCGGCCTCACCTCCATGCACAGTTTGGGCTCCACTTCTCTGGTGTTGCCTGCGGGGGAGAGGTGGCGGGCTGGCGTGGGCTTGCTTATTGCCGCACAGCTCAGCCGCCATGTGTTGGAGTTTACACCATGGGACGAGAGGGGTCGTCGTCGCCTACCCTTCGGGTTTGGGGACAGGTCTCCTCACTGTGGGTCGTCGGCCTAATACGGGCCGAGCAACGGTGCTGGAGTACCCAGCCTTCTTGGAGTCCCTGGGAGGGTACTGGACAGTGCACTGACCGGGGACTCCCATTATCTTACTGGGGTACTTCAGGACGCCAAGCGGTGGGCAAACACAGTGACAACCTGGAGAGGGGTGATTGGGAAGAACGACCTCCACCGATCTAAAACCCGAGCGGTGTGGAGTTATTGGAGCTTATGTGCCTAGTCCATTGGACTGTCCATAACGAACACTATGTTTCAACGCACAAGGGTGTCCACCAGTGCAGCGTGGCACCAGGACACCCTAGCCGCGTGTCTTGTTCACTCGGGTGAAGAGAGGGGCGGAGCTGTCAATCCGACCACCAACCTGGTTGGTGAGTTGGGATCCGCTGGCGGCGGAGGAAGCCGGACAGACTTGGCAGCCCCCAATGCGTATAGTGAGAGGTCTGTTGGGAACGTCTTGCGGAGGCCCGCTGTCAGCAAGGTCTTTCAATTCACACCTCCGGGAGAGCTTCTCCCAAATCCCGGGCGAGGCTGGGGACATTGAGTCTCGAGTGGACCATGTTTCTCGACCTCACATTGTCAATCGCGGCTGCTCAGAGCTGTGGTCGCAAGGCTTAGGTGTTCGATGGCAAACGCGCCGCGCCTCAAGGAGGGGAGCAGTGTTCCACACACTATACCGTTTACGGTGCGTGGTGGGGAGCCTGCTGACCATCGACTGGGGATGTCGTCGGACGGATGGAAAGGTAGTACTTTGAAGGACCTCCTAAATCGCACTGTTCACGTCTTCCGAAGAGTGAAGTAGAGATGATGAGGACTCATCCTATCACCCAAGTCGAAGTCACCTGAGGTTGTTGGCAAACTCCTGGTGGCAGAGCCTCCCGGGTGGATGAGATACCTCATTGAGTACCTTAAAGTCTCTGGATGTTGCAGGACTGTCTTGCGTTGACACGCCTCTGCAACATCGCGTGGCGGTCGGTGTACGTGCCCTCTGGACTGGCAGACCGGGGTGGTGGTTCCCTCTGTTCAAGAAGGGGGACCGGAGGTGTGTTCCATATATAGAGGGATCACACTCCTCAGCCTCCCTGGTAAGGTCTATTCCAGGGTACTGGAGAGGAGAATCCGACCGATAGTCGAACCTCGGATTCAGGAGGAGCAGAGTGGTTTTCGTCCTGGTCGCGGAACACTGGACCAGCTCTATACTCTCCATCGGGTGCTCGAGGTTCATGGGAGTTTGCCCAACCAGTCCACATGTGCTTTGTGCATCTGTGAGATAGGCTTTCGACCGTGTCCCACGGGGTGCCCTTTGGGGGGTGCTGCGGGAGTACGGGGTCTGGGGCCCTTTGCTCAGGGCTGTCCGGTCCCTGTATGACCGGAGCAGGAGCTGTGTTTCGCATTGCCGGCAGTAAGTCAGACCTGTTCCAGTGCGTGTTGGACGCCAGGGCTGCCCTTTGTCACCGGTTGTCTGTTCATTGTTTTTAATGGACAGAATTCTAGGCGCAGTCAGGGGTCAGAGGGGGTTCGGTTTGGAGAACACGGGATCTCATCTCTGCTGTTTGCAGATTTAGTCCTGATGGCTCCATCAAACCTGGACCTGCAACATGCTCTGGGACGGTTTGCAGCCGAGTGTGAAGCAGCTGGGATGAGAATCAGCACCTCCAAATCTGAGGCCATGGTTCTCGACCGGAAAAAGGTGGCTTGCCCTCTTCCAGGTGGTGGGGGAGTCCTTGCCCCAAGTGGAGGAGTTCAAGTACCTCGGGGTCTTGTTCACGAGTGAGGGAAGGATGGAGCGTGAGATTGACAGGCGGATCGGTGCAGCGTCCGCAGTGATGCGGTCGCTGCATCGAACTGTTGTGGTAAAGAAGGAGCTGAGTCGACAGACAAAGCTCTCGATTTACCGGTCAATCTACGTTCCTACCCTCACCTATGGTCATGGTACTTTGGAACTTGGAACTTTGGGTAGTGACCGAAAGGACAAGATCGCGGATACAAGCGGTTGAAATGAGTTTCCTCCGCAGGGTGGCTGGGCGCTCCCTTAGAGATAGGGTGAGGAGCTCACTCACACGGGAGGAGCTCGGAGTAGAGCCGCTGCTCCTCCACGTCGAGAGGAGCCAGCTGAGGTGGCTCGGGCATCTGTTCCGGATGCCCGAGATGCAGAGATCTAAATGTAATTATTTGTTATTAAAAAAAAAAAAGTTAAGTATGAGGTGCCAGCATATATTTACAGGCTAATAACAATCCAAATAATACATCATATTTAACCTTTAAATATACCACTTCACCACCACTGTCCTTTTATGTCTCCTTATATTGTGCAATACTAACTATTGGCATAGTGTGAATGAGGATGTTGCATTGCATATTTTGCAGCATTGTCTGAAAGATCAAGAAAAAAAACAAGAATTATACAATTTCACTGATATTTTAAGTTACAAAAAAACACGCAAATACGTTTATAAAAGCAGTTTATAATGGTAAAATAGAATCAAACAAACATATTTCATAAACAACTAGTTCTCTTTCAAACCATAAGGTCAAGGTTATTCCATTAATTGTTCATTGTTATTACTGTGGTAGCAATAAACTCGTAAAAACTAAAAAATATATAATTATGGCCATTTTAGAAGCAAAATTAACATTTATGTCCACTAACTTTTCATTCAGAAAGTTAGTGTTCATAAAGCTGGTAACATATCGTACTACATTAAACGCACAAGCATCTGGCTGCAGACCTCCACCAGGAGGACCCTAACGTGACGGGTCCAGCCACAGGTCTCTGACAATTTTTTTATTCTGTAAACGCGGTTTAGTGACACTGTTGCCTTTTTATGATCTGTTGCCTTAGTCTGCTGTTGATTAAAGGCTATTTAAGGAGATGAAAAAAGGAAAAGAAAAATTAATCAATGACAGAATCGATTGCAGCAATTGACTGTACATGAACTCTGAAGTCCACTCGACTACCGGAAGAGCAAGTAGTTTACATTTAAGGGTACTTTTTTAGAGCATAGCACTCCAAATACATAGTTCAAAACATGTTTTTGTAAACATAAGACAGGTAACACATAATGTAAATATAGCACATAGAATGATAAACATGGTAGCTGTAGTTTGTGTGTGTCTGGTTAAGATCAGGCACAATCTGGTAAAGGTTAGGAAAAGGTGCCATATCAAAGTCTAAATTTGTCAAATAAATCATCCTACCATATTAATTACAAATTTACATGATAGCAGTCAAAGACAGGTATCCATGATACTCATGTGGAAGAGTTTATAATACTTAGTTTACTGTTTGTTTTCTAGAGGGACCTGTGGATGGAGGTCATGTGAAGGTCCTCCTGGTTGAGGTCTGCAACCAGATGTTTTCTCCCATTACATTGTGATCTTTCCTCTCACAATAATCATAAGTTAAAATATATGCACACACTGTAGAAATAAGCTATAGTTATCGTGTGCCAGTTCCTTGACGCTATAATACCAAACTGTTTACTTGTTGTACAAAGAACTATTTCCTGCGTTGCCAATTTCAGTACCACTAAATTACAAAGCTAATAGAATAATGCTAATTAAAGACAATACAATAGCCATAATTGGTGCATGTTCCCTTCCTTTGGCCTGCTCCTTCTCCTCACTTGTGTCGGCGCACTCTCGGCTTCTCAACATGAAAGCCGCACAGTGAATCAGCGCGCACGTTTTCATCCATAATTGATTTGTGTCACATAATAAGGCAGCCATGAGGCGGAAAGGGCCAACACCAGCCTGCTTCAAAATAGCTCGGGGGCGCTTTTCTTGATGGTGACCCTCAAGAATGAGCTGCTAAAATTATAAAGCGCCAGGCGTACGGAACGCGGAGACACAAAGGTGGGGGTAAAGTGTCTGGATAACAGGCTTGAAAAACATGAGCCCGTCTGGGGTCTTGCATAGAGGCTTGGGGGACCACAGGCGGCCACTACACAGACAAGAGCTGATCTTATTTGCCAAGAAGAAAGTTTTAGTGGGCCAAACTAGGTCACAGAGCTGGAGTTGTGTCATGGTGGTGTTGGTCTCACGCTGCATGCTCAGGGAAAAAGGATCAGAGTAGATGATTTAAGACTGGATGATGCTGTACGTTTATGTGTTTGTTTGTGTGTTTGTAAGTGTTTAGTTGCAGAAAAATACATGTATCATCAAGCTTGTCTCATCTTGTAGTGCCTAATTTTCCCTTTAATTAGTGAGATGATAACTGTTGAAAATATTATTGAATTTTATTCATTTTTGTAACGCCCAAAATCACAACCGCAGTTTGCTCAAAGGGTGACAGTGAAAACCAGATTAAACAATGTTAATAGTAAATAAGCAAATGTCCCAACATCCCCTGTCCTCCTTCTGCAGGAAAAAACTACAAAACCCTTTGGGTGAAAGTAGACCCCTCAGTGAGAACCACAGTGAAGGAGAGGTCTGTCCCATTGTAGTTAAAATGACACTTTAACTACAATTTAATCAATCACTCACTGCACTGTCACTTTCTGCACTCACAACTGTAAATGTAACTGTAAATTCTTGAGTGCAAGCCTATTTTTATTTTATATTATAGTTATTTTAAATCTAATGCATGCCCTTTTGATTTCATATATGTTGTTTGATCCAAGATGGCGCCGCAGACTGATGCCCTGGCTTTTTGGTGCTCTTTGTTTTGTATGTTTTTGTTCGTAAATTGTGTGTCTGCGTGCTCTTACACCCGGGAAGAGCTCTTGTCCTTCCGAACCACAACTCCTACGGACCTAGTTCCAGGTTTTTTAGCTTCTGCTGCAGAATTAGCCCTTCTTTTGGCTAAAAGAGTGAGAAGCCACAGACGGGGCACTCGGACACCCTTGCCTGGAATTTTCCTATCTAACGTTCCGTCACTCTCCAACAAAATGGATGAACTGGCGCTGCTGATGAGACTTTTCTTCATCTCCTGCTTTGTGCTTTACGGAGATGTGGCTCAGTGAGTCGGTCCCGGACTGTGTAGTGCAATTGGAGGGCTTCGCGCTTCTTCGTGTAGACCGCCAGAGAGATCTCTCCGGAGGAAAAACACGCGGTGGAGGAGTCTGTTTTTACATCAACAACGCCTGGTCTTCAGATGTGACTGTGATCTCCAAACACTGCTCTCCTGATCTGGAATATCTCTTCATTAACTGCAAACCATTCATTCTACTCTCCACGAGAGTTCGCCTCATTCATTCTGGCTGTTGTTTACATCCCACCAAACGCAAATGTGCACGTGGCACAGTGCGCGCTCACAGACCAGATTCTGAGTGTGGAGCGGACCTTCCCGGACTCATTGTGTATTATCCTGGGTGATTTTAACAAGGGGAATCTCAGCCATGAACTACCAAAGTACAGACAGTTTATTAAAGTGCCGACCAGAGAATAAAGAACGTTGGATCATTGTAACACAACCGCGCTGCTCTCGGCTTTTCAGATCACGCCATTGGTTCACCTGATCCCCACATACAGACAGAGGCTGAAGCTCTCAAAACAGTGAGGAAATCTAAGAAGTGGACAAGTGAGGCAGTGGAGGAGCTACGTGTGTCACAGACTGGGAGGTTTTCAGAGCTGGCACAGATAGTTTGGATGAGGACACGGACACTGTGACGTCATACATTCGATTCTGTGAGGACAGCATCACACCAACACACACCGAAGTCACTTTCAACAATGACAAACCCTGGTTCACTCCAAAACTGAGGCAGTTAAGGCAGCAGAAGGAGGCAGCGCACAGGGCTGGAGACAGGGGGCGCTACAAAGATTCAAAGTATGGATTTAGCAAAGAGGTTGCTCGAGCGAGATCACAGTACAATACGCGTCTGAAGCAGCAGTTCTCTGACAACAACCCCGCCTCCGTGTGGAGGGGGCTCCGGCTTCTCACCAATCATAAGCCCCGAGCCCCCCTGCTGCAGACAATCGAAAACTGGCTGGGCAACTTAACACATTCTACTCCAGGTTTGATGTGACCACCGCCTCCCCCACGGTGACCACTTCCGCCAACCCAAACCTGGTCCCCCCCACCTCCCCCACCACTCTTTCAGTTCAGGAACAGGATGTAAACAGGCTATTTCGGAAATCCAACCCCGAAAAGCGGCTGGACCAGACAGCGTTTCTCCTGCCACATTAAGACACTGCGCAGGGGAGCTGCGCCCCATCTTTACAGACATTTTTAACACCTCCATGGGGTCATGCCACGTCCTAGCCTGCTTCAAGTCTGCCATCATTGTCCCTGTCCCCAAGAAGCCCCGGATCACTGGACTTAATGACGACAGGCCTGTGGCGCTGACGTCTGTAGTCATGAAGTCATTTGAACGCCTGGTCTTGCCCCACCTCAAGTCCTTCACTTCCTCCCTGCTGGACCCCTGCAGTTCGCCTAAAGAGTCAACATGTCTGTAGACGACGCCATCAACCTGGCACTCCACTTAATCTTGCAGCATCTGGACTCCCCAGGAACCTACGCCAGGATCCTGTTTGTGGACTTCAGCTCTGCGTTCAACACCATCCTCCCTGCTCTGCTCCAGGACAAGCTCTCCAGCTCAACGTGCCTGACTCCACCTGCAGGTGGATCACTGACTTCCTGACGGATCGGAGGGCAGTGCTTGCGGCTGGGGAAGAATGTCTCAGACACTCGGACTATCAGCACAGGAGCTCCACAGGGCTGTGTACTTTCTCCTCTGCTCTTCTCCCTGTACACAAACTGCTGCACCTCCAGCCACAACTCCCTCCGTAAAATTGATAAAGTTTGCGGACGACACCACCCTCATTGGGGTCATCTCGGACGGAGATGAGTCTACAGGAGGGAGGTGGACCGGTTAGTAATCTTGCTGCTGATTTTAGCTACATTACGCAAATGGAAATCGGATATTTTCCAGGCTTGATTTATATGCTCTTTGAACAAAAGCTCTTGGTCAAAGAAGACTCAAACCTTTCGTACAGTAGAACTGGAGGCTCCACTGACATATTCCAGTGTTACTATCGGCTCAGATAAAGAGTTTTTTTTCCATGGTTAAAAAGCAAATAATTAAGTGTCGTCCAGGTTTTTAGATCCTTCACACAAGCACCAAGTCTGTCTGCTTGATCGGTCTGATCAGGTTTCATTGATAAATACAGCTGTGTGTCATATGCAGAGCAGTGGAAGTTAATGCCATGCTTTCTGATAATGTTACCTAATGGCAGCATATAAAGAGTAAATGGAATTGGACCGAGTACTGAACCTTTTGGCTTTTTAAAAAAAAAAACAGTAACAATAATGAGGACAACAAGAACAAAAACAGCAAACGACAGACAACAATACAGACATTAGACAAGTAGAGGGACAACAGCCTAGAAACTTCAGAGCAGGGTGTGTGTGTCTGTGCCTGTGTGTGTTTGTGTGTGTGTATGTTTGTTTGTGCATATGTGTCTGTGTGTATGCATTCAAACAGAGTAAAAATGTGTTATATCATCATTACCATCATCACATATATTGTCGTACATGTAGATATAGTCATGATTATAATATAGCAATCATTATATACCACTACCCATTGTCATAGCATCTTTAAAGATATAGATATACACATATATACATATGCATACAGTACATATACATGTCTGATAATCTCCCCCCGTATCTTTTTTTGTTTATATATATTTTTTTTTTTTCTGTGTCACACTGAAAAAATATAACAAGTCTTCATAAAGGTGTGGAGGCCCAACGAAGCTATGTCAAATGCAACATCTCGAATGATTCACGTCATTGTCGGGTCGTCTGTGGCCCTCTGCTCCAGATACGTTTCAAAATGCGGCCCTCGATGTAAAAAGTTTGGACACCCGTGCTTTAGAACAATGTGAGGAGCTCTGGTTTATACTAACAATCTGGTACCTGTCCGATAGGTAGGATTTAAAACAGATGAGGGCGGTCCCTCTGACACCTACATCAGATTCTAACCTCTGCAGTAGAATGTTGTGGTGGATGGTGTCGAACGCTGCACTGAGGTCCAATAGAACCAGGATTGAAACCCAACCAAACATCCCACTTTGTCCATTGTCCTTTAAATTTGTCAATTTTCAGTTCAAGGCCGTTTTTCAATTTTTTTAATGTCCAAAATAATGTCTGTCCAGTCCTTGATTCTCGGTGCAATTTGTGTTGTATATTTTTATGTGATGGCCTTTTTCGCCACTGCCAAGAATATGTTCCAGAGGTATCTGTCCGTTGTGTCCATGGCAGGAGTCCTCAGGCCCAAGTACATAGTTCCAAAATCGAGTGGAATGGTGATGTCAAAAACTGTCTGAAGTGCATCCTTAATTTCAGTCCAAAACTTCTGAACAACAGGGCAGTCCAAGAACACGTGATAGGGGTTTGCCTCCTTGCTGCCACAATTTCTCCCACAGTCTGTACCTCCCTGTGAATAATGGGCACTTTGACATGGTGTTATGAAAAAATGTGATATTCTTCCAACAAAACCCTCTCCAAACATGTGATTTTACAGTCCTCCACAGGGATGTACAAACATCTTCCACTCTTTGTCTGTCAAAACATCTCTTTCCCATTTGTTTATAATATATTTACTAGAGTAGTTGTCCAGATTAGAAATACATTGATCTAAATTTGGTTATAGTAACTCCTTATTTGTAGAGACCTATAAAAGTCCTGTTTCTCTAAGCCAAATGTTTCCTTCAACATATCAAAGCTCTTCAAACGATTCTCCTTTACAATCTGGTAAAAGACCTTTATACCTTTCGTTGTCTAGACTTTATATCTTGAGTCTGTGCTGTTAGCTGTGACATTTTGATCATAAGCCAACAAATTTAAGATTTTAACATCTTTGTTTAGTTTGTATGTTTTGATCAGCTCCTTCCATGTTGTAAGAACAGACTTCACCCAAGGGTTCTCCACCTCCCCCAAATGACTCAACCGTCTGTCATCTGCCAGCAAGGCCTGCACAGGAATCCCCGGTACAACATCAATCTCAATATTCCTTCATTGAGCTTCATATTCTGGGTCACACCAGCACAGCAAGGTTCTGATCTGAGATGAACTGAAGTAACTTTTCAAACAAGGCAAACCCCAGCCTCCTTTTTCTTTTGATAATTGTAAAGTTTTGAATCGGATACGAGCAAAACATACATTTTTGAAGTTTCAATCCTTGAAAGTTTCAATCCTAGACTTGATTATGGGAAAATATTCAATTTTAAGCGCGTCAGCCTGTCTGTCCGAGGGAGTCGGATCTCTCCTTCACTGGAACTCCTCGAGGTTTCTACTTTACCCCAAAGAGGTTTGGTAATTTTTCCTTGCCGAGAAGGAGGATCTAAGGACAGGGGAGATTGTGACATCTGTCTAAGGACACAGGATGCAGGGACGTTACCAAGTCCCTATCAACATTGTTTATTCTGTTTTTCACTTAAGCCCTTCGAGGAAACCGCTGTTGTGATTTTGGGCATTACAAAAATAAATTGAATTTAATATAATTTAATTTTCAAGATCTTTTTTATCCATCATTGTTGTTAGGTCTCTATGGAGTACCATACCTAAATATCTAAGAGATTCGTTTGCTTTTTAAATGGGTAAGTCTTTCTAAAAGTCAGAGGGGGTATTTTTGATATAACCTCCATGAATCACCACGTCCCCCTTTTGCACTCTGCATGTATTTTCCGATTTCCCACAAATTTTACCTTCAAAAGTCACCTGAAGAGTCGCCGGGAAAGAGAACCTGTGTCTCAGTTTTCTCTTCCTGATCTACTCACAGATTTGGTGGAGCAAATCTAGTATGGAATATCTGGAGCAAAGAAGACACGCTTGCCTTTGTACTGGAAGTCTCCTTTAACCCTTGGAGCCTTCAAGACACGCTCCTTCACATGATGATCGTTAAGAAACCTCATTATCAGGCCTTGTGGTTTATCAGCTGCTGGTCTTGGTTTGCCCAGGCGATGTGCTCTTTCGATTGTGAAGGGAGGGACTTCAACTCCTGAGCCATAAAGGAGTTCTTCTCCAATCTTCTCTAAAAAGCTTTCTGTGTTTTTTCCGTCCTCTCCTTTTTCTAGGCCCACAAGCCTCAGGTTAGGACGACATGATCTGGACTCCAAATCTTATTTTTCATATTGTTGTTCACCAACACCAGCATCGTCATCCTGGCCCGTAGCGCCTCCATCTCGGCCCTTTCTGTCTGCAAATCATCCGTATTGTCTGAAGCACATTGCCACTGCAGCGGACACAACCGGGGCTATGGCAGCTAACAACTCGGCACTAAGAGAGTTCATACAGGGACCCCGTTTCTCCGGCGGGTAGGGACCACAGCTCTCCGTCTCAGACTCGCTAGCCATGCTAGCCATGTTAGCCTCGTTAGCTTCGTTAGCTTCGTTAGCTTCGTTAGTTTGTGATAGAGGCTGTTTTCCAATGGGATCGAGGACCGTCAGTTTTTTTTGTTTTGGTCCCTGAAGTGTTACCAGACTTGTGCCTTCCTTGTTAATGCATCCCTTATTCTTCTTCTTTGAGATTAGCTGGGTCAAACGATGTTTTTAAAGCCAAGTATTGCAGCAGAGGTGTGGGTACGCCAGCTTAAAGTGCTGCCATTACCGGAAGTCTCCAGATATTGTTCTTTTCATTATAATTGGGGGAAGACAATGAGGTCACTAATCTCTATTCCATATGTTGGAACAAGAGCCAGCTGATGCTTGTGACTGAGTCAGTTTATTTACATTCTGAGCAAAACCAATGCTATCTAATAGAAATGGAAAAATGTCATGTCTCTCTCTCTTTGTTGTTATTGTCCACAGCTAACATGGCTCCCTGATAAAGATGGTCCGGCGCCTCTGTTTAGTCATGCCTCCAAATGAGATGGCATACATCTTTCGACCTTGTTTGCTGTTCTATGTCTTTTGGAGCTGATTTGATTGTGACGATGTACAAGGCAGTTTATGTCACTGCCTTTAAAGGGATGTGTATTGTCATTGTTCTGGAGGAAGGGACAGATACCTTTGTAAGGGACAGTGATTTTATGTGCACGAGTGAATAAAGATCCACCTTTTGTGCTCCTGACAGTCTGAAAGTTAACATGACTGGGTGGGGTGGACTCATTTAGTCTTACATAATCATCTTGTTGAAGTTATTTGATTTGCAAATTCCAAATTGTATGCATGCTCTTTTTGATATATTTTGCTACTATTGTTATTATCTGTTGTTGTCTGGGTTAGGGTTTGGGTTAATGCCAAAGCCTGTTCCTAGTTTGTGAATTCTGTTCACTGACAATGGCAACAAAAAAAAAGTTCGGATTTGGATAATCAGTAAATTAATTCAGTACCTAAAAGTGATTTGGACGAAATTGATCTACTTTTTAGCAGTCCGCATTTTAAATGCGTATTTATTTTTTTATTTGTATCATGTGTGAGTGCTATTTTTCTTAAGTCATTTGGTCTGACCCCCGAAATAGCTTTTCTGAAATGTGACTTTTTGGCATTATTCGCACGAGGGACATACACAATCTCTCTTTACCTTGAGTCTGAACAGTTGATTTGTGACAGAGCGGGCAAGAATTCAGCAACAGAGGAGCGTCTTACACTTCTGCTTTGTGCCTGGGATCATCTCTGGGCGGTCACTATAGACAACTAAGGCTATCGGTTAAATTCCATGTACTTGCGAAGTCAGATAGTTGCCATCTCAGCGTATGAGCCTGGGCTTTCCCCAAAACATACTCCAGTTGTCAACAAAGACTAGATTGTTTTGTGGGCACCAACTAAATAACCAGCAGTTGAATGCTGAAAAGCGGCTGTACAGTTCAGCATTAGTCCTATTGGGCAGGAGACCAAAAACGATTACCTTCTTTGACTTCACACACCTACTCTGTTGTTGTCGCCTGCGTGAATCACAATTCAACGTGTACCTCTGTCTACTTTGCTTTAAAAGGCTAAGGTTTCCTTCGATGTCACCCATTCTGGCCCTAAGGTAACAACCCACTAACGCTTCACGTCTCTGACTACAGAACTTCCAATTCCCAGAGGGTCACAGGTCCATTCAGCGGACGTGTGTTCGCTGTCTACAAACCTTTTGTAGACAAGAAGCTCATAGTGCAATACAGGCTGGCGTTTTACGCATCGATCCCTCCAAACTGTCACAAATTGGTCCCCGTATTGATCCTGATTTAGTCCCAGCAGCCCGGGAGGCACTGCGGGGTTAGTCTTAGCCTTGCTAGCACTGCTAACACGAACACTGCAACCTGTGGCGCGATCCGGTAAACCAGATACTACAACCTGGCTTTGTTATGGCCTTTTTTCCTGCCACCAAAAGCACAGTTCAAAGGTATCTGCTGATTGTGTTCATGACAGGAGTTTTGAGGCCAAAATACATTGTTCTAAAATTAAGTGTGATGGCAATGTCAAAAACAGTGTGCAGTGCATTATTCATTCCAGTCCAACAACCCCGAACGACTGGACAGTCCCAGAACACATGATAATGATTTGCCTCCTGGCTGCCACATCCTTTCCAACAGTCTGCATTTCCTTGTGAGTAACGGGCACTTTGACATGCAGTTATAAAGAAGCGAGATACACTTGTCTAACAGAAATATCTCCAAACATGAAATTTTGTGGTTTTCCACTGAGATGTACATATATATTCCCATTCTTCATCCGTCAAAACAAGCTGACCCTCTCTTTCCCATTTACCCTTAATGTAATCAGGAGTGGCTACCCAAGTTGTTAATACATTTGTATAATTTAGATAATAATCCCCTTGAAAGTTTAGATTTGAATGATTTAATACATATTTCAGTCAAAGGGCTATGATGGTCATCATTCTTTTTGATATCTTGGTTATAATAACTCCTTATTTGTAAATACCTACAAAAGTCCTGTTTCTTTAAGCCAATGGGTTCTTTCCACTCACCAAAGCTCTTCAGATGATTCTCCTTTACAATCTGGTAAAAAAAAAAAAAACGTTATACCTTTTGTTGTCCAGACTTTAAATCTCGAGTCTGTGCTGTTACCTGTGACATTTTGCTCAAAAAGCCAAAACCAATTTAGGATTTTTTTGTTTGTATGTTTTGATCAGGTCCCTCTATGTTGTAAGACCCAAGGGTTCTCCACCTCCCCCAAATCACTCAATCATTTGTCATCTGCCAGAAAGGCCTGTTGAGGAATCCATGGCACAGAGCATTAATCTCAATATTTCTTCATTGAGCTTCATATTCATGTACAGATCTGAGCTGAAATAAAGTAATGTTTCAAACATGGTAAACCCCAGCCTTTATTTTAATAATTGTAAGGTTCTGAATCGGATACAGGATTTTCCTTGTCATATGAATCTTGAGATTGCTTTATTCCACTCGTCACACATCCGGTTGGGGATTGAAACTGGAAGTCTGTCCAACCAGGGCAAAAAAATCATTTTTATAGTTTCAATCCTTTGACTTAAGTAGGGGATAAGATTACATTTTTCAAGATCTTTTTTATAGTAGTAAAAAGGGGAGTATAATTTTTCTCCATAATTGTTGTTAGGTCTCTATGGAGGACCACACCTACACTATATCTAAGAGATTCCCTTTGCCATTTAAATGGGGTACTTTTTTTTAAAGGTCAAAGGGGGATGCCAGTAAGAGAGAATTTCAGTTTTTTTTGTACATTTTAATTTGTATCAAGACATTGGACCAACTTCTTGAAGAAAATGCATCACATTGGGTATGGAAATTTCTGGTTTGGTCAAATACAATAGAACATCATCTGCAGCAGGCAATTTTATGTTCTGTCCCATCAATTGTAACATTGTTTTTTGATTGTCTAATAAATTGGGCCAAAGGTTTCCAAATACAAAGCAAATAGGAAGGGGGACAAGGCACAACCCCTCTTTCCAGAGTCAAAGGACCTGTCAGATGAATAGATTGCATTTGGGATTTGAAAAAATGGGTATACTGGCGTGCTCTAGGGTTCATGTCAATCAATCCTATATTCTTCAAAAAGATACGGAACTTCTTGTTAATTATTCCTCCTGTGCCTCTTGAGTTTGACACTCGTCTAATGTGGGCTGAATGCAGAGATTCCAATTGCTGCCACAAATTAGGGTTCCCTCAGAGTGGTTCACAATCCGGTCTATGACTTCAGCATAGAAAGTGATCTCACTCCCTGGTGGAGCATACACATTTAAAAAGAGTGAAAATATTTCCATTACTTTTCCCCTTAACCAGTACCTATCTGCCTTCTTTATCCTTACATTCAAAAACTCTGTTCAAAAACTATTCGGTTTGAAATCAAAATTGCAACTCTCCTTCTATGTTTGCCTTTGTATGATTCAGTTCAATTCAATTCAATTTATTTTTGTAACGCCCAAAATGACAACAGCAGTTGCCTCAAGGGGCTACAGTGGGAAAAAAACAGAATAAAACACAATAAACAATGTTCATAGTCTGGCTGACGTCACTTCCGGGTAAGTGTATGCTATTTTGAGAGTCGCTCGCTTGCTTCTTTTTATTGTTAATCCACGAATTATACAAATACTATTTGAGCTTCCTAAACACCAGTGAAAGTGTGATTGCTCCTTAAACAATCCGGAGCCTTGTACAGCTCACTTCGTACAGTATTTTGTGGATTAAAAACCCCCCAGCTCTCTCGCCTCAGCCCGAGCTAGTTTAGCCGCTAGCGCCATGGCTGAAACTTTGTCCGCTTTTACCTGCTCAAGTTGTCATATATGTCGAGTCAGAACCCTGGCTTTTTCTCCGACGACAGGTGCGTGAAGTGCAGTGTAGTGTTAGCTTTGGAAGCTGGGGTTTCGGATTTAGAAGCACGGAGCCGCTGTTTGGAGGAGCTTAAGTCTAGCTATAGCCAGGTTGTAGCATCAGGCTTACCGGAACCGTGCGGTCAGGACGCAGCGTTAGCATTAGCAGCGCTAGCAAGGCTAAGATTAGCCTCTCAGTGCCTCCCGCGCAGCCGGGACTTAGACCAGGATCAAAATAGGGACCAATTTGTCACCGTTCGGAGGGAAAAAGGCGCTAAACGCCAGCCTGTAGTGCACCGTGAGCTTCCCGTCTACAATAGGTTTGCTCCCCTCAGCGATCACACGCCGCTGAATGGACTCGTGATACTCTGGTAATTGGAAGTTCTATAGTCAGAGACGTGAAGCTATCAGCGTCAAGTGTTAGATGTTTACCAGGGGCCAGAATGGGTGACATCAAAGGAAACCTTAGGCTTTTAAAGCAGAGTAGACAGAGGTTCCGCCGAATCGTGATTCACGCAGGCGGTAACGACGCCCGGCGGAGACAATCAGCGGTGCTCAAATTACAAGTAGGTGCGGTGTGTGAATTGGCAAAGACGATGTCAGATACCGTAATATTTTCTGGTCCCTGCCCAATCGGATCAATGCTGAACTGTACAGCCGCTGTTCAGCATTCAATCGCTGGTTATCTACTTGGTGCCCTCAAAACGATGTAGTCTTTGTTGAAAATTGGAGTGCGTTTTGGGGAAAGCCCTGGCTCATATGCAGGGATGGCATCCATCCCACTTCGGAGGGTACATTCCTTTTAGTTCGGAATTTTACCGATAGCCTTAGTCGTCTAAAGTGACCACCCAGGGATGAGCCCCGGGCGCAGAGCAGCAGTGTAAGACGTTCCTCTGTCGCTGAGCTCTCGCCCGCTCTGTCACAAATTAAGTATTCAGACTCAAGGCAGATAGAGACTGTGTGTGTCCCTCGTGCAAATAATGTAAAAAAGTCAAACCTCAGAAAGGCTAGTTCAGGCGTCAGACCAAAGAACTTATATAAAATAACACCCACAAATGATACAAATAAACAAATCAATAAGTTTGTAAAATGTGGACTGTTAAACATTAGGTCAATTTCCTCTAAATCACTTTTAGTTAATGAATTAATTAATGATTGTAACATAGATCTTCTTGCTCTAACTGAAACTTGGCTTCAACAAGATGATTTTGTCAGACTAAATGAGTCCACTCCACCCACTCATGTTAACTTTCAGACTGCCAGGAGCACTGGCCGAGGTGGTGGTGTGGCAGTGATCTCACACTCAAGCCTACTAAAACTAACAATGCATTTCGCTCATTTGAAAGCCTCATGTGATCAATCACATGTCCAAATTGGGGAAACCAAAAAGGAGTCCTGTTCGTGGTTCTCTACCGACCTCCTGGTCCCTATTCAGAGTTTTTTAACAGAGTTCTCAGACTTTTATATCCAACTTGGTGTTAGACTGGGATAAAGTAGTGATAGTTGGAGTTTCTATATCCACGTGAACATGAACGATAACTCTCTCAGTAATTCTTCCAACGCCCTGTTAGATAGCATTGGTTTTGCGCAAAATGTAAATAAACCAACTCACAGTCACAAAGCACACTCTAGATCTTGTTCTAACATATGGAATAGAGATTAGTGACCTCATTGTCTTCCCTCAAAACCCCATACTGTCAGATCATTTCCTAATCACCTTTCAGTTTGTTCTAAAAGATTATCCAACCCACAAAAATAAAGTCATAATGAAAAGGACAATATCGGAAAAATCTATCTCAAAGTTCAAAGAAATAATAGAGCCAATATTCAGCGACTTGTCATGTGATCATGTCATGTGATCCTGTCATGTGATCATGTCATGTGATCCTGCTGAGAACGGCCTTAGTCACAGTGTAAGTGATCAATTTGTCGACTTGACCATGAACTCTCTGAAGTCCGCTCTTGATGTTGCAGCTCCACTAAAGCAGAAGGTCATTAGGCCAAAACGTGCCCCCCATGGTACAATGAAGAACTGCGTTCACATAAACAAAGAGTTAGAAGATTAGAAAGACCATTTCGTCGCTCCCATTCGGAGGAATCCCTAAAAGCATGGAAAATCTGCCTACTGTCCTATAAGCAGGCTCTGCGTAAGGCCCAAACCAGATACTATTCAAATTTAATAGAAGTCAACAAAAATAACACTAGATTTCTTTTCAGCACTGTAGCCAGGCTAACAAACTGTCACAGCGCAGTAGAGCCCTCAATCCCAGCTACTCTCAGCTCTAATGATTTTCTTCTATTTTTTAACGATAAAATAAAAACAATCAGCGATAAATTAGATGAAACTACTCCACTATTAGCCCTGAACAAGCCCAAGCTGTAAAACTAGTGTCCCATATAAATCCATCAGTAACACTAGAAAGGTTCACTGCTGTTGATCAAGCAGAGATAACGTCAGCCATTATGTCGTCTAAAACGTCATCTTGTATTCTAGACCGATTTCCAAGCAGACTCCTCAAAGACATTCTCCCCCTAATTATAGATTCTATTCTTAATATAATAAATACCTCACTAAAAATGTTCCACAGTCCTTCAAACATACAGTCATTAAACCGCTTCTGAAAAAGCCTAATCTTGATCCTGACCAGTTGATAAACTACAGACCTATTTCAAATAAACCCTTTGTCTCTAAAATCCTTGAAAGAGTTGTAGTTAAACAGCTTTGTCGCCATCTACAGGACAATAACTTATTCGAAGTTTTCCAGTCTGGGTTCAGATCCCACCACAGCACTGAATCTGCACTAGTTAAAGTTACAAATGATTTGTTATTAGCTGCTGACAATGGACTGGTCTCATTCCTGGTTCTATTGGACCTCAGAGCAGCGTTCGACACAATCGACCACAACATTCTACTGCAGAGGTTAGAATCTGATGTAGGTGTCAGAGGGACAGCCCTCAGCTGGTTTAAATCCTACCTATCGGATAGGTACCAGTTTGTTAATGTAAAAACAGAGCTCCTCCCCCTGTTCTAAAGTAACCTACGGTGTGCCACAGGGTTCAGTTCTCGGTCCAATTCTGTTTACTCTTTATATGCTGCCGTTAGGTAACTTTATCAGAAAGCATAGCATTAACTTCCACTGCTATGCAGATGACACACAGCTGTATTTATCAATGAAACCTGATCAGACCGATCAAGCAGACAGACTTGGTGCTTGTGTGAAGGATATAAAAACCTGGATGACACTTAATTATCTGCTTCTTAACCCTGAAAAAACCGAGGTCATCGTACTAGGCCCTAATCATCTACGAGATGCTTTATCTGAGCAGATAGTCACACTGGACAACGTCAGTGTAGCCTCCAGCTCCACTGTAAGAAACCTTGGAGTCTTATTTGACCAAGAGCTCTCATTCAAAGCACACATAAATCAAGCCTGTAAAACAGTCTATTTCCATCTGTGTAATATAGCCAAAATCTGAAAAATCTTGCCTAAAAGCGATTCTGAAAAACTTGTCCATGCCTTTGTAACATCTAGATTAGACTACTGTACCAAGTCCTTATGAACACTGTTTATTTTGTTTTCCACTGTAGCCCCTTGAGGCAACTACTGTTGTGATTGTGGGCGTTACAAAAATAAATTGAATTTAATTGAATTTGAATAGGGACTTGGTAATGTCCCAGCATCCCATGTCCTTAGACAGATGTCCCAAGCTCCCTGTCCTTAGACTCTCCTTCTCGACCAGGAAGAACTACCAAACCTCTTTGGGAAAAAGTAGAAACCTGGAGAAGTTCCACAGTGAAGGAGAGATCCAACTCCCTCGGAGGGACAGGAGGACGCGCCTCAATTTTCAGATAGACGTTGGAGCTGGACCCACTCAGGAGGAGAAACCAATTCTTCGAGGCCGATGAAGAACCGTTCATATGGAGTAGAGACCGTTTTCTCCAGGCAGACCGTTTCTCCAGGCAGTTGAGGAGCATCTGGATCCACAAGTCATATTGATGTGCCTGCTCCACTACCGTCGGGGAAGTGGGAGAAGAAGAGAAAGCGATGAACAGATTGCAAGTGAAATTAAATATTAAATATTGTTTGATAGAAAAGTAGTAAGAAGCAGAGGATAGTGCTCAAGCTGCCATACTTCCCCCAGCATAGTTGCTCCTAGGGCAGCATAGCTGGGAACTGTAGGTTTTTACTTCTGTTCCTAACTGGCCTGACCATAAGCCATTTCAAAGAGGAACGTTTTAAGCCTGGTCTTAAATGAAGAGACTGTGTCGGCCTCTTTAACATGGACAGGAGCTGATTCCACAACACAGGAGCTTGGGAGCTAAACGCTCTACCTCCTACTGTGCTTTTAGAGACTCTTGGGACCACCAGAAGTCCAGCATTTTGAGACCGAAGTGCTCTGTTTGGATGATAAGGTACTATAGCCTCTTTGAGGTAGGATGGGGCCAGGTCATTTATGGCTTTGTAAGTCAGGAGGAGGATTTTGAATTTGATTCTAAACTCGACAGGGAGCCAGTGAAGAGACTCGAGCTCTGGCGTAATGTGTATGACGAACAGAATTTCGTTAGTTTCTGAATTTCAGTGTCATTCAAATGTGTCCCTTGTAAATAAAGAATGTCTATTCTTTTTTTTTTTCATTTTTCTTAATTCTTCTTTTTTTTCGTTTGATTGGGTTCAGTAGCCATTCACATTGAAGGATGCTACTTGTAACACTTCTGATGCCATTGGGTTGGTTGTATTGATTGTCCATCCATCTTCTTCTGCTTATCCGTGGCCGGATCTCCGGGGCAGCAGTCTAAGCAGGGACTCCCAGACTTCTCACTCCCCAGACACTTCCTCCAACTCCTCCGGGGGGATCCCTAGGCGTTTCCAGGCTTGCCGAGAGACATAGTATTGATTGTACTGTTGATAACTCTTGAATGTTTTTAATCTCTCTGGTCGGAACCAACAAACATACATATGGACCAAAGGAACACAGAACAGCTGAAAGGGTAAGAAAAAACCCAAAATGATTCATGCTGGAAACAGGCATCGAACCCAAAACCTGATTTTCAAAAAAGATCATAAAGGGGAGGGAAATCCAATCCTAATGAAAGGCCCTCCCAAAAAACTCCCCAGGCACTCCTGACACCAAGCCTCAGAAGAAAATGGGTATATAACCCATTTAGCTCACCACACCCACCACTGCATTTGTATTTTCCAATTTTCCACTAATCCAATCTTTCTCATTTGGCACATCGATAAGTAGATGTACTTTAACAAAAAGATGATGTACTACAGCAGACAGCCAACATGGACTATAAAGTCCGATATTAAAAACAAATAAATCATGTCACTGTCATCAGTCTCTTCATATTAACAGAAATGTATCACCATGTGACCACAAACTGAACTCACAAACCCACATTGGTGCTCCATCTCTCATGTTGTTCAGTTCTCTGTGTTTTGCATCTTCCTTTGGAGCATTTCTGCTTCTCCTGGTGTTCGAAGCATGTGTTTTTTATCTTCAAATGTCGTGATACAATGGGCCTGTTAGTCATGTTAGCCTCGAGCCCGCTAGCCATGTTAGCCTTGTTAGCTTGTGAGACGAGCCGTGGACCGTTAGCTTTGTTTGTTTAGTTCCCTTAGCGTTACCAGTTATTTCTTAGAATGTTATGATTCTGATACTTTTTCAGAAAAAGCTTGGCAGCGGCAGGAGCGAAAGTCGGTTCACTCTGACGTCATACTTGGAAGTCTAGACAGTTTTTTTCTATAATGATACAAAACTAAAGATAACTGCTAAGTAGCCCATTTGTTTTATGCATCTGACTTTATTGTCCGCTCTGGAGAGCAGCTTCAGTGACAGACTGATCCACCTCGCTGTGTGAAGGAGAGGTTTCACAGGTCTTTCCCTCTGCTGCTGTCACACTTTACAACAAACACTGTTCATAATCCTGTGCAATACTGTTACACTCCTGTGTACTGTGACTCAATGTCAATCATCCCTGGTGCAATATTTTCTGTCCATATGACAGCCGTAAATAAGAGTGTTGTTATTATTATTAAGGTTATAAGAGTTTTCTTTTTTTCTCAGTTATCTGTTTTTATTATTATACTGTGCATAATCTGCTTCTGAACCCTTTGTTGCAACCCCAGAATTTCCCCATTGTGGGACAAATAAAGGTGAGCTTATCTTATTTTATTGTACTTTAATTTAATGTGGTATCTATTTTGATGGTACTAAAGATAACCGCTTTGTAACCTTTTTTTTTTTTAGGCAATTGACATTTCTTTTTTTTGTCATGGGGATGTTTTTCATATTGAAACAAGGAGGGCACTTATCACATGGCATATTCTCTATTTACATCATATTTTTAATGTGTCGGGCAGACTTAAATTGGCATTATGATCATTCTCCTAGTCTTATTAGAGGAGCTATATGTGAACTATGAATTATGAAATAATGAAATACAATCAATAGCAGCAGAGCGCATTTGGGGAGGTTGAGACAGGGCTGTGCTTGGCCTCCCTTCTTGCGTGCTTTGTAACTTGTAAAAGTTACATATCAATGGTCCAGCTCATCAAAAAACGCCTCAGTGGGTCCTTCTAAATCTGACGATGTTTTTGTGTTTTCAAAATTGCTTCGCTTCCGTGAGATCTTGTTATGACCACACCCTGAGACCTATGCAAGTTCTTTAACAACTTTCGATCCCACTTGTGTCCTGATGAAGCTGCCTCATTTTGGTGACCGTTGGATAAAAACCCTCGGACAAGTTGGTTAAACTACGGGGGACAGATTTTCGAAATCTGCATATTTTGATCACATTTACTTTATTTTGTCATTCAAACAGTTCAATTTCATAAACCTTGTCACAACATTGGGAAATAGTAATGTGTTAGACAAGATTTCACACAGTCTCAGTGATCATTGTGAATAATTGGTAAATAATTTCTCACAATAATCGTAACACTAACATCGTGTGTAATGTAATCTCAGTATAAATGCACCTGTTCTGTGAAGGTTACAGAAGTTTGATAAGAGAATGTTGGGGAGCAAACAGCATCATGACATCCAAGGAACACACCAGACAGATCAGGGAGAACATTATGAAGAAGTCTAAAGCAGGGCTAGGTTATATTCCCAAGCTTTGAACATATCACAGAGCACTGTTCAGTCCATCATCCAAAAATGGAAAGAGTATGTCACAACTACAAACCTACAAAACATGGCTGTCTACCAAAACTTACATCTGAACAAGGAGAGCACTGATCAGAGATGCAGCCAAGAGGCCCATGGGAAGTCTGGAGGAGCTGCAGAGATCCACAGCTCAGGTGGACAAGGAACCTTCACCTAGGTCCTAGGACAACAATTAGTTGTGCACTACATAAATCTGGCCTTTATGGAAGGCAAGGCAAGGCAAGTTTATTTGTAGAGCAAAATTCATACACAAGGCAATTCAAAGTGCTTCACACAACAGGAAAAAATGCATTAAAATCACAAAGACATGGCAGAAATCACAAAATAATAGTTCAAGACATAAAAGAGAAGAGTGCAAAGAAAAGCATTTCAGTCATATGCACAGCCAAACAAAACAGTTTTTAGTTTAGATTTGAACATTGCCAGAGTAGAGGCCCCTCTCACATCCTCTGGAAGACTGTTCCAGATTTTAGCTGCATAAAACTGAAACGCAGATTCCCCATGTTTAGTCCTGACTCTGGCCACCAGCAGGAGGCCGGTCCCTGAGGTCCTCAGAGTCCGAGATGGTTCATATGGCACTAACATGTCCAAGATGTACTTTGGTGCTAGGCCATGGAGAGACTTGTATACAAGCAGAGCTGCTTTGAAGTCTATTCTCTGAGCCACAGGGAGCCAGTGCAGAGACCTGAGCACAGGACTAATGTGATCGTATTTCCTGGATCTAGTCAGGACCCGGCAGCAGCGTTCTGGATGTACTGCAGCTGTTTTTACAGCTCGTTTGGAGAGGCCAGTGAGCAGGCCGTTACAGTAGTCTAATCTACTAGAGACAAACGCATGGATGAGTCTCTCCAGGTCTGGTTTAGACACTATACTTTTGATTTTGGCAATGTTTTTTAGATGGTAAAAAGCTGCTGATGTGATTGATCTGACGTGGCTGTTAAAAATTCAAATCTGAGTCCATTATTACCCCCAGATTTCTAACTTGATGTGTAGGTTTTAGAGGAGACTCTGGAGGTGACTGTTAACATTTTCTCTTTGTTTCTGTGGGCCAAAGACGATGATTTCAGTCTTGTCTGAGTTCAGCTGGAGAAAGTTGTTTTGCATCCACACACTGATCTGTTGGATGCAGTGACAGAGTGAATCCACTGGTCCATATTCACCTGCCGTCAGTGAAACATGACGGCAGCATGTAGAGGTTGAACAGAAGGGGTCCAGGATTGACCCTTGGGGCACCCCACAGGTCAGGGGCATCTGGTCTGAGACACAGTTACCAATTTCGATAAAGAATTTCCTGTCTTCCAGATAGGACTTTAACCAGTTTAGGGCAGTGCCAGTGATGCCACCCAGTCCTCTAGTCTCTGTAAGAGGATCGACAGTGTCAAAAGCAGCACTCAGATCTAACAGAATTAAGACTGAGGCTTTGCCCGCGTCAGTGTTCAGGTGGATGTCATTTGTCACCTTGACAAGAGCAGTCTCAGTGCTGTGATGAGGTCTAAAACCTGACTGGAAAACATCAAATGAGTTGCTTATTAAGAGGAAATCAGTGAGCTGTTGGTAAACAACCTTTTCAAGGACTTTACCCCAAAATGGCAGATTAGAGATGGGCCGGTAATGATTCAGTACTGCAGCATCAAAACTGCTCTTCTTTAGGAGAGGCTTTATGACCGCAGTTTTCAAAGAAATTGGGAATGTTCCAGATTGAAGCGACATGTTAGCTATGTGAGTGAGTGGTGCTAACAAACTGTTCAGCACAGACTTTAGAAATCTGGTGGGTAACACATCGAGGCAGCATGTAGATGAACTCAGACTGGTGATGATCTCCTGGACAGTTTTGTCAGTTACAGGTGCAAAGTGAGTCAGCTCTAAGTGTGTAGGTGGTTTGAGGGTTATTTTTTGCATTGTAGAATTGATAGCATTTTTAATGCCCTGAACTTTGTCATTAAAGAATAATGCAAACTCATTACACTTGGATGTGGAAATGAGTTCTAACGGCAGCTGAGCTGGAGGGTTTGTTCATCTGTTTACTGTGGCAAACAGGACACGCGAGTTGTTACTACAGCTTTCAATTATTTCAGAAAAATATCCTTCCCTAGTTCTACATAAAATGAGGTTGTACATGTACAACTTCTCTCTGTAAATCTCTTTCTGAACTTGGAGCTTCGACTTTCGCCATTTTCGTTCGGCCCGGCGGAACTCCCTTTTCTGTGCCCTGACCGAATCATCATTTCTCCATGGCGCCTTCTGCTTATTTTTAACAATTTTAGCCTTCATAGGGGCAATATTGTCGAGAACATTCAAAACACTAGATGTAACAGAGTTCAACAAATCATTTACATTAGAACATGAGACATTTTCAAAGTTAATCATTTCTATAAACAGTTTTCCCGTGCTGTCATTTATGTGTCTCCTCTGGACAATTGCAGGACCAGCTGGTGGTTTGGGAAAAACAGACAGGTCAAAGAAGACACAGAAATGATCAGACAGAGCAACATCGACCACATTGACGTTTAAATATTAACCCCTTTTGTAATTAGAAGATCTAGAGTGTGCCAATCTGCTGTGGGTGGGGCCACTCACGCGCTGAGTAAGACCGAAAGTTTCAAGGACAGCATGAAGCTCTTTAGCGTTTCTGTCACAAATATTATCAACATGAACATCGAAATCACCTGTTATGACCAAACCATCAAAGTCTGTGCATACGACTGAAAGCACGACAAGAAGAAGCCATTGTTAACCCTAACCATAAAAACAACCATTGGAAGTCCTGTTTGCAGTTTGACAGAAGCCATGTGGGGACACAGCAAATATGGAAGTAGGTGCTCTGGTCTGATGAGACCAATATTATTTTTTGGGGCTTGAAAGCAAAATGCTATGTGTGGTGGAAAACTAACAGGGCACACGACTCTGAACACACCATCTGTCCCACTGTCCAACATGGTGGTGCAGCATCATGCTGTGGGGCTGCTTTTCTTTATCTGGGACAGGGAAGCTACTCAGATTGATGGGAAGATGGATGAAGCCAAATACAGGACAATCTTGGAGGAAAACCTGTTGGAGTCGGCATAAGACTTGAGACTGTGGCGGAGGTTCACCTTCAGCAGGACAACGACCCTAAACATAAAACCAGAGCTCCAATGGAATGGTTTAAAACTAAATATATTCATGTGTAAGAATGGCCCAGTCAAAGACCAGACCTAAATCCAATCGACAATCTGTGGAAGATCTCAAAACTGGTGTTCACAAATACTCTGCATCAAATCTGACTGCGCTTGAGC
Source organism: Chaenogobius annularis (assembly GCA_015082035.1). Classification (NCBI taxonomy): domain Eukaryota; kingdom Metazoa; phylum Chordata; class Actinopteri; order Gobiiformes; family Gobiidae; genus Chaenogobius; species Chaenogobius annularis. The sequence goes on along the minus strand of BJKM01000206.1, from coordinate 549,385 downwards.
TGTTTTGCAAAGAAGAATTGGCAGTCTGTCAGTCTGTAGGTGAGCAAAGCTGTAGAGACAGACTTTCAGCTGTAATTGCAGCGAACGGTGGTTCCATAAAGTATTGACTCAGGGAAACTGAATACTTTTGCATGCAATACTGTTCAGCTTTATTTTTATATTAGGAAATGTATAACTTTCCTTCCACTTCACAATTGTATGCTACTCGGTGTTACTTTTTCACAAAAAATGCCATTACAATTGATTTAAGTGTGGTTGTTACGTGACAAAATGTGGAAATGTTCCAGGGGTATGAGTACTTTTTCAGCCCACCGTAAATGTATTACACATTTCTCATCATGGCATGTTTTCAAATAGAATGAAGGCATTTTATGTGTAAAACGAAGTTACACTGTTCCATATAAAGCTATGGATGCAAGTGGACTCAATTATATAATAAAACATCTTTAGGTGCAGCTTTTATGTTGAGAGAGTAAACTGACAAGAAAAGTTGTGCCTATAGTGTCTCACCTTAATCATAAGTATGTGAAAAAATACACATCACAGACTTTGTGACTTTGTTACTGGACTTCATCCCATGTGAATGAATGTTAAAGACCTACAACAGTATAAAAGTAGTTAAAGTAAAAATATAAGTACAGACCATAAAAGCGGCTTACTCAAAAACCGTGGACCAATAAACTCCTAAATCCCAGTGGGAACCGAAACCATCTTTCTCCTAGTGAAAACTAGTTGGCAGAAATATTCCACAAGCTTTGTGTTTTTTATTCTTCACTTTGCATCTGCGTATGAATAAAATATCCTGCCTGTGTCTATAATGACACTTTCCCCTTTGCTTTAAAACCTTACTCTGGAATAAAGAGAAGGATTGTGTCCAGTTTGTGGTGTGCAGGAACGACATGAGCACCATGTGCATACAGCAGCACCTAGTGTGGGAAGTCCGTACAGCGACACTTAACCAGAGCCTTGTCTGCTTCAGTGGAGAACATGTTCACATTCATTTCCTGATCCTGATCCTTACTTAATTCAAATTTATATATATATAGGCCGAGACAAGTTCCTACGTTTTTGAATTTTGTTCATTGACAATGGCAATAAACTCTTTCTGATTCTATATATATATATATATAGATGGATAGATAGATAGATAGATAGATACAGCTTAATAGAAATAAGCCTATGATTTCCTGTTCAAGATTGCTTTATGACTGTTTATTTCACTTTAGAAAGCAGCAGGTTTTAATTTTTCTTTTTTGTTCGTGTTATTTTTTAACCCAGCATGTATAACCTGCAGTCAGAATGTTTTGAATAAGCGCAAGCAAGTACAGAGAAGTGGTCATGGATATGGGGTTGGTAATTACAGGAATGGTCTGAGTACTGAAGCCTCAAATGCAGGACATACAGGATTACTCAAACATGTATGAGTCGGTCAAAATAAAACTGAGTAAACTAATGATGAGGAAACATCATTATTAATATAACACCTAACCCTATTTTATATAATATGTTTCCTTTAACCAAAACCCTCACCTATTTTAACCCATATTTGAACTTTAAACTATTGTAGGGGACATATATGTCCCCAAAAGACTTTTGAAAGACAATACCTTTTCATTATTCAAGACACTGTTGCAGAAAGCAAAGCAAAATGTTGGGCGGATCGAGGAATGTCACCCTTCCTCCTTTTGGGTCATCACCTCTGATAAAGAACACAGAACACAAATGGGTCCAAGGACCTGACCCCTATGGAGAAGTGGAAACGTCCACTAACAAAATCCTCTTGGGAAGTTTCTCAGGATGAAGTCCTTAATGACTATATTTCACATTTAAACTGACTTAATACTTACTGTGTGATCTAAATTTGTAACTAAACCATGTTTTAGTTAGTTTGCCATAAGAACTGTGTTTGACATGTGTTCATGTCATATTTAATGTACTTCCTCGTTATCTGCTCATGATGTGTGTTCATTGACATAGTTGCAGTATTTTGTTATGGCTATATGTCATTTTGCTGGTTTAAGGTAAATTTGTCCAAAGTTTGAGTGAGAGTTAAAGTCACTCCCACACTAGGCCACACCCCAAGGTCAGATAAAAAGACCACCAAGCCGCCATGCTCGCTCTCTTCTCTTCGGCTCTTGATCTGACCTCTACAAAGACTCACCGGGTCGTCGACCCCAGTGGCCTTCCACCATCACGGAGAGGGTTCCACTGTCTCTTCGAACGCTAAACCCTGCAGAAGGATCAGTGCCACAGACAGCTCTACAGACCCAAAGAGCTCAAAGGAGGCCTTGGTCCACATCTGAGCCTTCACTTGCACACGTAATACAAAATGCTACATTCGGACCACAGTGTCAAAGGCGTTGAGTTTACACGTGGATGCGCATCCAGGCCCTCCAGCATTTCTGCAGTGCGTTTCAAGCATTTGGCGTGGTGCGTCCTGAGTGATCACGTGTCAACGCCAAAGTTGAAAAAAACGGAATAAGACGCATGTTTCTAGCGTCTGCCCTCAAAGGAAGAGGTGTCCAATTGGAGGCGTTCAGTGTGGTCTTGATGCGTGTGTCTGCACGTAGCATAACATCAATCTCATTTCCATGTAACAACCCCTGACAAAATTGGTCCACCCTGGAAAGAAACCAGTGCAGCCTTGTGTGATGAGTTTCACAGTCCACCGCGTTCCACCGCATTCCATTTTGTTAATCTGTAAATGTGCTCCTTGGTCACACCTCATGATCAAAACTACACTAGCCCCTCCTTTCCTCCAAACTTTCTGTGAGTGAGTTGGTTCAGTACATCTGTAAGTGTCCTGGTGGCAAGCAGACGAATGTGATGATGTCGTGTTAACGCTTCACAGCCGCAGTGCAGTCTGGGAGCTTTCACAGATATGCACTGTGTGTGATCTGCAGCTCTTCATGAACAGGCTGGATGTAAATAGGCTCTGGTGCTGATGCTGCTGTAGTTGCTCGAGTAAAGAGGATTCATCTCATAATGGTTATTTCGGTAATGGTGTCAGCCCCGCCCACTTGGCCTTAGAAATGCAAAGTGAGTCATGTAAGTACAACAGAGAAGAGCAAGCAGACATGTTTTTCTTCCTCTTCGCCACAGCCTTTACAGTCACCAAGCAACTGTAACTGTGTGTCCTTCATCCATATGAACTGCTGCTCAGAGCTTTCAGTCAGTTTGCTGCTATACTTTGACTCTGTGCAAAATGCTAACATTCTGCCATCTTGCGTACAAGATTCACTGCAACCACAATAACTGTAACGGTCATTTACATTTAAAATGTGTCTGTTTGAGATGATCAATTGTGCTGGTTGCCATCTCATTCAGATGTTTGTGAGAAAACATGTAAGATTTTTTATTTTTCAAAAAGTTTAAAGAACATGAAAAAACTAGACCAGAGAGAGTGCAACAGAGAAGACTTAATAAATAAAACAATAAAACAATAGAAACTAAAACACATGTGAACCAAAAACATTTTCCCATTTTGCCTACAAAATGTCAAATTTGCTAATTTTCAATTTTAGTCTGAATGTGATTCTTAAATTTTTTCTAAGGTCCAATATAATGTCTGTCCAATTTTTGTGTCATCCATTTTTTTGTGAGAGCCTTTTTTGCTGCTGCCAGGAGGATGCTCCAGAGATATCTGCCGATTGTGTCCATGGCAGGAGTCCTGAGGCCCAAATACAAAGTTCTGAAATCCTTTGGGATGGTGATGTCATAAATCGTCTGTAAGGCTTTGTTGATCTCAGTCCAATACTTGTGAACAACAGGACAGTCCCAAAACACATGATGGTGGTTTGCCTGCTGCTGCCACATCCTCTCCAACAGTCTGCCTTTCCCTGTGAGTAATGTGCACTTTGACATGGGGTTAGAAAGAAACGTGACATTCTTCCAACAGAATTCCCTCCAAACAATACATTTATATAATTTGGATATTATTCCTATGTTGATCTGAAAGTTCTGATCTATAAGTTTTAATAAATATTTAAGTCAAGTGGCTATGATGGTCATCATTCTTTTTGATTTCTTGGTTATAATAAATTTATAAAAACTGGTTATAATAAAAGTCCTGTTTCTCTAAGCCAAATGATTCTTTCAACTCATCAAAGCTCTTCAGATGATTCTCCTTATACCTTTTGTTGTCCAGACTTTAAAGCTGTTAGGTGTGAAATTTTCATTCTAAGCCAACCAATTTAAGATTTTAACATATTTGTTAAGTTTGCATGTTTTGATTAGCTCCTTCCATGTTGTAAGAACAGACTTCACCGAAGGGTTTTCCAAAACATTCATTTTTATAATTTAAATCCTTTGATTTAGACTTAAGAAGGGGATAATGTTCCATTTTTCAAGATATTTTTTTCATAGTAGTAAAAGGAGGGGTATATTTTTTCTCCAGAATTGTTGCTAGGTCTATATGGACTACCAACCCTAAATATTGAAGAGATTCCGTTTGCCATTTAAATGGGTAAATCTTTTTAAAAGTCAGAGAGGGGCACCAGTAAGAGAGAATTTCAGTGTTTTGTACATTTAATGTACATTAGGTCAAATACAATAGAACTTCATCTGCAGCAGGCAATTTTATGTTCCGTCCCTTCAATTGTAACGGCGTGAATTGTTTTTGATTGCCTAATAAATTGGGCCAATGGTTCCAAATACAAAGCAAAAATTACCATCTGAAAATTACCATCACGTTTGACCTTGTGTACCGTATTCAGTGTGTTGTGTATAATTGTATGCTTATTGCTGAAATTGTCTTTCATTTACCAAGAGTTCACTTACCCCAGTAGGTGCCGCACGGCAGCCCGGGTGGCTGGTGCTCTTTATGCATGGCTCTCATGTCGCATCTGTCATCAAGTCAAGTTCCTATGTTGTGATTTTGTTCACCGACAATGGCAATAAATATATCCTGATTCCTGAAAAAGGAGGGTGAGACCAGGCAAAGCCCTGCCTCACTCCCCTTTCAAGAGTCAGCGGGTTTGTCATATGAGAATTGATTTTAATTCTTGATGTTGGACCATCGTAAAGAGCCTCAATATATTTTTTAATTAAATTGGCGATTAACATTTTTTTTTAGCCAGACTTCCAGTAATGGCAGCGCTCTGAGCAGCCACACCTCTGCTGCAAAGCTTGGCTTTAAAAGCATCGCTTGACCCACCTAATCCCAAAAAATAATAATAGGGGATGCGTAAACAAGGAAGGCACAAGTCTGGTAGCATTACGGGACCAAAATTGCATTGCGTTGCGGTCCACGGCCCGATTGGAAATCATCCCGCATCGCAAGCTAACGAAGCTAACGAGAGCTACCTCCTCGCCAGAGAAACGGGGTCCCGCCGGCCCAGATAAAGATTCTCACTTCTTTGTATGGAAAGGGGGAGAGAATATAACTGGTTGTCAAATATGGCTCAAGATGTCCAATATGCAGCGTGCCATGGACTCTCTTAGAGTACCACTTCCTGCTTCCGAAGAGTGCAGACGCTTTCCTGCTTGCTATGGCTGCTTTCCTTATTTATTTAGCTTTTGAATCAGTTTTTGTCTTCCAAACATTTTTAATTATGACTTTTTTTAAGTAAACCAAGGATTTGAATGAACCTTTTTTTTAGTTTTAATCAACATATCTGTTGAGCCAGCGACATGTCCGGGAGAAGGAAAACAAACTCTTGTGAACGCTGTTGGAAATATCAATAAGAAATTCGTGAGCTACAAGCACGGATATTCGCTTTGGAATCTGAAAAAGGACTCCACGATACAATTCCAGTGGCATCCAGTGGTAAGAAGTGGAGTTCCCAGCTATGCTGCCCTAGAAGCAACTATACTGGGGGAAGTATGGCCGCTTGAGCACTATCCTCTGTTTCCTACAACTTTTCTATCAAACATCCATCCATCCATCTTCTTCCGCTTTATCCGGGGCCGGGTCGCGGGGGCAGCAGTCTAAGCAGGGACTCCCAGACTTCCTTTTCCCCAGACACTTCCTCCAACTCCTCCGGGGGGATCCGAGGCGTTCCCAGGCCAGCCGAGAGACATAGTCCTCCAGCGTGTCCTGGGTCTTCCCCGGGGCCTCCTCCGGTGGGACATGCCCGAAACACCTCCCTAGGGAGGCGTCCAGGAGGCATCCGGAACAGATGCCGAGCCACCTCAGCTGGCTCCTCTCGACGTGGAGGAGCAGCGGCTCTACTCTGAGCTCCTCCGTGTGACTGAGCTCCTCCCCTATCTCTAAGGGAGCGCCAGCCACCTGCGGAGGAAACTCATTTCGACGCTTGTATCCGTGATCTTGTCCTTTCGGTCACTACCCAAAGCTCATGACCATAGGTGAGGGTAGGAACGTAGATTGACCGGTAAATCGAGAGCTTTGTCTTTCGACGCAGCTCCTTCTTCACCACAAGTAACTGTGTCTCAGACCAGATGCCCCTGAACTGTGGGGTGCTCCAAGGGTCAATCCTGGGACCCTTTTGTTCAACCTCTACATGCTGCCGTCGGTTGATATTCAGCAAAAATATGTCCATCACAATTATGCAGACGACACTCAGATCTATGTTTCACTGACGGCAGGTGAATATGGACCAGTGGATTCACTCTGTGCATCCAACAGATCAGTGTGTGGATGCAAAACAACTTTTTCCAGCTGAACTCAGAAGACTGAAATCATTGTCTTTGGCCCACAGAAACAAAGAGAAAGTGTTAACAATCACCTCCAGAGTCTCGCTCTAAAACCTACAAATCAAGTTAGAAATCTGGGGGTAATAATGGACTCAGATTTGAATTTTAACAGCCCGTCAAATCAATAACATTAGCAGCCTTTTACCATCCAAAAAACATTGCCAAACTCAAAAGTATAGTGTCTAAACCAGACCTGGAGAGACTTATCCATGCGTTTGTCTCTCGTAGATTAGACTACTGTAACGGCCTGCTCACTGGCCCCTCCAAACGAGCTGTAAAACAGCTGCAGTACATCCAGAACGCTGCTGCTCGGGTCCTGATTAGAACCAGGAAGTACGATCACATTAGTCCTGTGCTCTGGTCTCTGCACTGGCTCCCTGTGGCTCAGAGAATAGACTTCAAAGCAGCTCTGCTTGTATGCAAGTCTCTCCATGGCCTTGCACCAAAGTACATCTTGGACATGTTAGTGCCATATGAGCCATCTCAGATGCTAAGGACCTCAGGGTCCGGCCTCCTGCTGGTGCAGAGGGTCAAAACTAAACATCTGGAACTGTCTTCTTGAAGATGTGACACAGGCCTCTGACAATGTTCAAATATAAACTAAAACGTTTTGTTTAGCTGTGCATATGACAGAAATAATTTAATTTGCACTATTCACTTTTATGTCTTAAACTGTTTAGTGTGTATTTCAATGATTTTTTTTCCTGTTTTGTGAAGCACTTTGAATTACTTGCCTTGTGTACGAATTGTGCTCTACAAATAAATTTGCCTTGCCTTGCCATAAAATATAGTATTTCTTCTTTGTTTCCTGTCAGTCCAAGTCATTAATCTTACCCCGTGTTTTTATAATTTCCCTTAAGATTTGAGAATCCTTGTTTTGGGCATCTTTAACTTCCAACAACTTTAGTTTGTTCTGTATCATTTTTTTTTTTCTGCCTTTGTTTGTTTTTGGCTGGGGCGACAGCAATTACCCTGCCCCTTAATACTGCCTTAGCTGCATTCCAGATAATGGCTGAAGAAACCTCACCATCGTATTTTTCCTCTACATAAATCTCAGTGTAATTTGTCATATTTTTTTTACAAATTAAGGGTCATTGAGTAAACTAGCATTAAATCTCCAAAGCATTTTTTTTTTGTTTCTGTTCCAGTCCTACAGTGATGTAAATATGAGTGTGATCACTTAGTATCTAGGGCTACCTTTGTCATTTTTTTTAATAAAAAAGTACTCGGGTTGGAAAAATGTGTATATTCACAGACAATAGGCTTCATCTCTCTCCAGATATCGATCCACCTTACATTATGTAATAAATTCGGAAATGTATCATTTATAGATTTACAGGTACTTTGTGAGTTTGAGACATTTATTGACGGCTGAACATGTAAATTCCAGTCGCCGCCACAAACAAGACTTCCCTCAGATCTATAACTTTATTATAGAAAGTGAGGTAGTTTCCTGGGGAGCATACACATGTATCAAAATAAACACATTTCCATTAATAGTTCCTTTGACCAGTACAAATCTGCCACCTTTGTGTCCAAACTTTGTTCAAAGACACTGCTGATGCTGACCTGTAGAACTGGATGCTCCTCAAATGCCTGGAGGACCGCTCTCTACTCTAGATTAATGGCTCTTCATCTACCTTGATGAACTGTGTTGCTAGATGAACCATTCTTTCTCCTCCTGAGTGGTTCTGGATCCACAGTCTATCTGTAAATTGAATTGCGTCAGCCTGTCCATCCGTGGGAGTAGGATCTAATTTCTCCCAAAGGGTTTTGTAGTTTTTCCTGCAGAAGGAGGGTCTAGGACATTTGCTAAATTCTTGTGAATATTATTGAATCTGTTTTTGAACGTCATGCTTTGATGTGCATGGTCAAGCTTTATTTTCCCAGCTTTTGTTGGAAATTTTAGATATTTGAATATCTAAACCTCGATAAACTCACCTTTCCAGTGTCCTCTAGAATACCAATGATAGATAACAAATTACCTCTGTGATTATGATTCTCCAGGTCGTGTATCTGGTATGTCAAATCTGCCACTTTGGCTTGCAAGGATGAGACTATGTCTTTCAAATCAGAGATCTCCTCCTCAGCTATAGTGGTTCAGCTGTCCAGTTTGTTAGTCTTGGATTTCAAATCATGCATTTCGGCCAGGGCCGCATCTATCTTTTTGTCCACTGTTTTTGTAATCTTGTCAGTTATCTCCTGCAGAGCCGCAATAATCTGAATCCATCCCACTTGTGGATTCCTCCGGAGGCGAGTCTGATCCGGAGTCAAAGCGGGGGGAGGAGGGGACTGGCCCTGCGGCATGGCTTGCTAGCTTAGTTGTAGCAGTGCTAAACTGGTTCTTAGTGGCGTTGTTCTTATCAGCTTCTTAAACATTTCCCCAAGATAATTATACAAGCTCATTATGTGTCTGCACCCACACAGAAATATTGAGTCTCCCAGGTGAACTTTCAATATAGATGGATTCGACCGCAACCCAACAGACCTGACTAAGCTAATTGTCCAATATCAGGGAACGACTCATAATACACATTTTCATTAGGGCATCCCCCTTCAAATCGCCTACTGACTACAGGAAAATATATGTATGTGTAAAGACATTGAAACTTTAAAATCTTTAGGATTTACTTGGGCCTCAAATTCCAACCATGGACAAAATAAACAGATACCTTTGGATGACACAAACCTCACCAATGATCAAGAACTGGACTGACATAGTAACAGACATCAGACAAAATGGAAAAACTGATATTTAGACTTAATTTGAAAATGGACATATTTGATAGACTTTGGACTAATACATAGGACATCTTGGGCCATATTGAGGCCTGAGCAAAAAGACGAGGAACTTTTTAAAATTGTATCCAGGGGCCGGAAAATTGCAAACATTTAAGAGTAAACAAGGACGAATAAGCCTTTTTATGGTATCCAGAATTAGAAGTTTGTGAGCTCTAATTTTGAGTGAACACCCCGTGAAAGAATATTGAAAGACGGCTCAGTAGCGCCACCTCTAAAATAGATTTTCCGGCACAAATATACATTTTGTACAAAAGGATGAGCTGAATGCAACGATATACAATATATATGGCTATAATTTACAAAGGCTCTACAGTGCCCCCTTGAGCATTTGAATTGAGTCAAATGTACTTTGACGTAGACAAATAACATTTGGCATAGACACCCTTCTTGTCATTCTGAACAAAAAAGCCAGTGACGGCATACCTCTGTCTGCAAGCATGTTACCGCAGCAACCTGACAAATATTGTCATTGACTTACATGGGTTTTGTTTACAATACTTTTAAATGGGAGGAAAAGAATGTACTTTGCCATAGACAAATAAAAGTTGGCATATACATCCTTTTTGCCATTCTGAACAAAAAGCCAATGATGGCACTGTTATCTGCAAGCATGTTACCGTGGCAACCTGACAAAAGTTGACCTTGAATTACATGGGTTTTGGTTTACAGGCATTTTGAATGTGATTAAAAATTTGACTTTGTCATAGACAGATGAAATTTGGTACACTTATTTGCCACATCACACTGAACATAAAAGCCACAGGGGAGATAACTATCTCGAAACCGTGCCGTCGTGAAAATGCTAGAAATATCTCTCATTGCAATAAATTAAGTAGTATAAAATTGGTACTGTTTGTGGGGGAGAGGTGTTGTAGGTGAGAAAGGCAGGAGGATCAGGATCTCTTTCTGAGGATCAGAGATGTGCTCTTCACGGTGGCTTGGTTAAATTGAACTTGTTTGCAGTCCAAGACATACTTACATAAATCACAAGTTAATTAAAGTATTGCATAAATCAATAAATCATATGAAGAATAACAAATAAAAATACATGTAAATATATGATTAAAAAAAGGTTTAATACAATATCTACCTAAAGGACGGTGTAATTCTTCATTGTCCAGGAGTGTTCTATTTTAGAAAAAGATTCAGTTGTTGTCATCTGGACACTGTTTCTAGAAAAACAAGACATTTCAATTTTCATCCAACTGAATCTTTTTCTATAATATCCACCTAAGTTAAAAGAATCTTAAATGCAGTTGATAATTAACCATCTCTTCAGGGGTGACAAACTTTCTCCTTCTACTGCTTCTCTTAAGCACCAGAACACTCCAGTCAGCATTAAGCCTGGCAGCGCTTGTCTGAAGCAGATAGTGCCGCTCTAACTCATCTCATTTGAACTCTGACTTTTAAAGCACTCGAGTTGAGAAATCATGTAAAAACTCATCAAGAAATAACTTTTGGAAAAAAAATGTCTTCTATCCACCCGCACTTCATTAAAACTGCATTGTGGATTGTTGGCTGTTTCTCGCTGTCTGTCCCTGCGCCTATAAGTTGTCAGAGCAAAATTGCCTCAAAGGAGCGAGGCCCTGGAGACATAATGTCCCCTGGAGAAGTGCTTGGTTTTATCGGCTTGTCCAGAGCGGGCCACAGCCAACAGGCCTATTAAAACCTCTTGGCTTTTCTCTTAACAAATACACGCGGCTATAAATGCAAGGTTGCTGAGGAATGGAGGAATTGGCAGAGAGCTTTTGTGCCTCGCTTATAGCTTTGGGGTTAGGCTTAGGACACACTCATATCTCACAGCCTGCTTTTCCACATGTCAAAATACAGACACTTCACATTCAGCGGAGAGGCCATCCTTTTGTTTGCCCCACAGCGCGCTTTACCCAGCCCATTTATATTAGCTCACACAGGAGTCTTTTCAGACGTACAAAGGCCTGGACTGGATAGCCTTCAATGGCCGTGCCGGCTCAAACAAACATGTAGGTAGGCTGTTTGTCATAGCCGCTAGCTAGGTTTGTGCAGTGAGCTGTGAGCGTGAAACAGACAGTGACTCTGGAGGAAAATATTGTATTATATAAACTGTATAGTACAATGTAACACTCTCTTACTTACTATATCTGTTTTTGTTGAGTATAAAGGTAATTTAAAATAATAACATATGAGAATACAAGAATAAAGTCATAACATTTCAACAATAATAGGTCATAATTTTACAAGAATAATATGTTGTAAATTTACTAGAACAAAATCATAATACTACAAGTTGTAACATTATGAGAAAAGTGTCATAGTCCCAAAATAAATATGTAATTTTACCCAAAAATAAAGTAAATATTTTCTAGATTTAGGTTCTTTTAACTGTGCATAACACAACTGAATGAAAGCTCCTATAAACGCTGTTTTGCTGCACTATTGTACTGATTATAATTTATCTTATTATTTTACTCTTTATTTATTTGAGAGTCATATTGTAAATTTGCTAATGTTAGCTTCTTACCTAAACAATATGTGATCAATATTAGTCCATAAGTCAGTCTTTATGAGATAAACTTTATTATTAGAGTTTGAGTTGGCACATAACAATTGTTTGAGGGGATGTGGGCACCCTCAGGTTGCACAATTGTGTATTACAAGTATGGACTGTAAACAAGGCAAATTAAATGCACCAGTTAACTGGTCAAAATGTCTTTACTCAGTTAAGCAGGGTTAGGCTAGCAATAAGTCAATGCAGGCACATGCAAAGACTTGCCAGCACCACTCATCAACATTAGCTGATACTGTCAAACGCAAACACTGCCAATATCATAGGTGACAACATCTGATTTAGATTAGTCAGTCAGTCAGAGCACTGCACTTCATGTGCAAAGCAGTTTATGTGCCTCTTTATGGCACTTCATGCCACTAAAGTCTGGTCAACTCTTCTCTGGGTCAAAAATGACGCAGTGCAGTTGAGTGGTATTGAGTCTTGGTATTGGCACCACATTGATGAGTACAAGAACAAGCGCTTGGTATCGAGCCCACTGGAATCGGTACTGGTGCATTACTAATTAGCACTATCAAATTGAGTCACAGTCAGAAAGTCAAGTTTTGTCAAGTGCAGGGGAGAAATTCATGAGAAAAGCCATTGGGAGAGCTGACCTGAACATGTCCACATCGTGACCACATACAACACTGTACGCCACTGTCCACATATCAGAACCAGGTTTCAGTCCACTAAACCCTCTGCCTGCGCTCTAACTGAATATAATGCAAGTCTATTTGCTTATTCAGTGTAATGGCACAGATGTGAAGCGGGGAAATGAAGAAGTGTGTCAAATAAATCTTATCCAGTGGCCACTCTGACAGAGAGGCAGCAGAGCGCAGGGCTGTGAAATGGCTTTCTGCGATGCGGCTGCTTCTCAAACACAAAATATCACATCTCAGGCTCCAGCATGACAAGCAGCACTGTGTCTGTCCGTCTGTGCCATCTTGGCTCCTCCGCTTTACGCTACAGAGATCATAGCTTCTCTTTTGTTATAAATGTTTCATGTACAAGGCCAATTCTTCTGATGGCCGTTATTAACCAATTGGAGAAACGCATGTTCTTTTTGTGTAAAAAGGAATATTGCGATTTCAGAGTAAAGAAGAGAAAAATAACACAGGACTGAGAAACTGCTTGGGTTTCTGCCGAATCAATGACCAATGAATTGAACTGTTAAATCTAAAGTTAGAAGGATTGAGAAAAAAGCAAGGAATTTCCTTTCCTTTGCATTTTCTTAATTATATTATACTGTCTGGATATAAACTTAAAATTCTCTCTTACTGACAAACATTTTGACCTTTAGAAAAACCTACCAATTTAAATGGTAACCATTATCCCTTAAATATTTAGGTATGGCTCTTCATAAAGAGTGGTCAACAATCTTGGATAAAAACTACACCCCTCTGGTCTGGAAAACAAAAGGTATAAATATATAAATTTTTGGTCGGGATGATGGCTGCTTAGTTCAGACGTTTCTATCCTGCTCCAGTCGTATCCGTGGAAATAATCTGCAGACATTTAATGAGCCTGTACACAAGGAACATGTCTTTTATAAAAAAAAAATAAAAATTAAATTAAAACAGAGAAAGAGAAAGTCGACCAGAGAGAGAGCAGACACAAAATAAAAGAAGCAGACATCCAACAAATAAATGAAAAAATTATATCACGGCCTAGAGAACCCTAAAAAAAAAATGCTATCCCATTTTGTTCGAAGTCTGTCAAATTTGTCCATTTTTAAATTAAGTCTAAATGTAATTTTTTTTCCAGTTCACAAATGTCCATTATAATGTCAGTCCAGTCCTTGATCGTCAGTGCATTTTGTGTCTTCTGTTTTTTGTGAGGCCTTTTTTGCTGCAGCCTTTTTTTGGTTTGCCTCCTGCTGCAACATCCTCTCCAAGAGTCTGCATTTCCCTGTGAGTAATGAGCACTTTGACATGGGGTTATAATGAAGCGAGACACATTTTTCCAACAGAATTCCCAGAATGTTATGGTTTTCCACTGAGATGTACATATACTTTCCCACTCTTCATCAGCCAGAGCAAAGTGACCCTCTCTTTCCCATTGACCCTTAATGTAATCAGTAGAGAATACTTCCAATGCTTTCCTGCTTGCTATAGCTGCTTTCCATATTTATTTTGCTCTTTAATAAGTTTTTGTCCTCCAAACATTTTTAATTATGACTTTTTTTTAAGTAAACCAAGGATTTTAAGAGCATTTTTAGAGTTTTAATCAACAAATCTGACGAGCCAGCGACATGTCCAAGAGAAGGGAAACAAACTCTTGTGAACGCTGTCGGAAATATATACAAGAAATTCATGAGCTACAAGCACGGGTATTTGCTTTGGAATCTGAAAAAGGACTGCACCTAAACCGGACTGACTCTGTGTCATTCTCAAAACTTTCTAGAGACCGCGCTTGGCACAAATTTCGCGCGAAGCCTAAGCGACACAAAGATCATGTAACGTCACTTAAAATACAGCTTACAAACAGATTTTTACCACTGTCAGAGACTGAAGTAAATAAACAAAGGAAACATTTAATGCATGACGTGGCCAAAAGGCAGACAGAGACAGAGAGACAATCTTTGCCAAACGTCAAGGTCGTCTTGATTGGGGATGGTGCGATAAGTCATGTGATGCATGGAAAAATGAAAACACATTCTTTTCCCAGTGCCACAATCACTGAGATTACGTCACGCATTTCTCATGTTTTGGCCACATATCAATGAGCTAAACAGCTGATTGTGCACTTGGGTGCAGTGGACATACGACGGGAACCGACTGAGGTTTTGAAAATAGACTTCTTTGAGTTAATCGACGTGCTTGATAAAATGGAAATCAAAACATTCATAAGTGGACCTTTTCCAAACATCAACAGGAAGATAAACAAGTTTAGCCGGCTGCTTCAGCTGAACACATGGCTGTCCAAAGAGTGTGCACCTAGAGGATTGCGCTACATTGAGAACTTCTATCTATTCTGGAAACGAGAGGACCTGTTTAAGAGAAATGGCCCACACCGCACACTCTGTAAGAGGTGGGAAAAAAAAAAAAGTGAGGGTTGCTGACAGAGAACCTGCTCCACGCTCTGAGGCATTGCACTGGGCCTGGACAGGGTCCTGAGCAGATAGTTAGAGAAGAGGGAATGAGAGAAGAATTCCTGCTCCATCCGCCAGAGACTGAGCCAATGTTTCAATTTCCACTCCACCACCACCAGCAAAGGATTCAAATGCAGCTTTTCCACGATCACCACCGCCTCCAGCGAAGGACTCATCCATCTCCACCCTCACCCAGGGGCCTTCCCAGCCATCTTGAATATCCGAATCAAATCAGGCATTAAGATAGCTCCGCTCACGCCTAATATATAGCAAGATCAAAGAGTTCTGATAGCAAACGATAATGAACTCTCCCACGACTGCTGCTATCCAGACAAAAACCGCCCCACCTAAACCCCCTCGCCTTTCACCTGGTATCTCCCATAGTTAGGATGCACAGGGTCTCAGCGTTGCCGGGACTTATTGTCATAATAAAAATCAAACCAAACCCAGGGCCCTAAAAACAGCCTCCAATAGTGCTATTTCTGTAGTAACATTACATAAGACCAGGAAAACAAAATGTGAATCAGGCTGCCCCAATCTGAGAAATTTTGATTCATATTCCCTGCAAAAAAAGATGTAAGATAAAAGGCGCAATGCGCTGTAATCTCTGTTATCCCTGGCTGTGGCTCCAGCAGAGGGCGCTGTAGTCCCTCTGTTTGTCCCTGGCTCGTTGCTGGCTCCAGCGTACCACACGGTGATGGAGGAGGTGAGGATGCGACTCAGTGATGGCCGTGTAAAAACTGCCACCATCATCTGCACTGGCAGCTTGGCTTTCCTCAGCTGCCGCAGAAAGTACATCCTCTGCTGGGCCTTCTTGATGAGGGAGCTGATGGAGGGCTCCCACTTGAGGTCCTGGGTGATGGTGGTGCCCAGGAAGCGGAAGGAGTCCAACGGTGGTGATGGGGGAGTCTGTCATGACGAGGGGGGCTGGCTGGGTGGCTGGGGGGCTGTGGCTTTCCTGAAGTCCACGATCATCTCCACTGTCTTCTGGGCGTTGAACTCCAGATTGTTACTGCTGCACCAGGACACCAGCCGGTCCACCTCCCTCCTGTAGACAGGAGAGTAGAATGAGAGTAGAATGGAGAGTAGACTGGTTTGCAGTTAATGAAGAGATATTCCAGATCAGGAGAGTAGTTTTTGGAGATCACGGTCACATCTGAAGACCAGGCGTTGTTGATGTAAAAACAGACTCCTCCTCCGCGTGTTTTACCCCCGGAGAGACCCATAGGTCCAAAATTACAGAGGCAGACATAGGTACAAATGATTTAAGTGATCATACTCCTATTTACATCACTGTAGATCTGGAACAGAAACAAAAAAACACACTTTGGAGATTTAATGTTAGTCTACTTCAGTGCTTCTCAATTATTTTCTGTTAAGCCCTGTCTAGGAAGAAGAAAACACCACGACTATACCACTGCCACCGCAGGGATGTCACAATATACATTTTAAAGTCACGAGTATCATGAGGAAAAAGAAGGGAAACATTTATATTGTATTTTTTTATGTTTAAACTTGCAAATTTTCCTGTGAGATGTTATAAAACTTGGTTTTATAACAATTCACTTCCCTACCCCTAAATATAGCATATTCATTTAAGAATAAAATATAATGGCCACAAATGGATTACATAATATACATGTAAGATTATTGGCCCCTCATTGTAGCTCTTTCAAGCATTATATAATTTATTAGCGAGATGAGCTCCATGGTAACGCTCAGGGGAGGGGCTTGAGACTTTGAGAAAGTCCTTTGGCTCATGCCAACAACAAACAGATTTGTGAAGACTAAAAAAGCGTTTCCTGTTAAGATTACGCTCTGGAACTACCTGTCTCCTCCTTTTCTCCTCCTCTCTCTTCTCTGAGCTTGTGTGTTCAGTGGCTCCACTTTCAGCTCACGCTGAGCGGCCGTCAACAGTATGGTCCCTCTCTCTGTCCTGTGTAAATTCAAGAAGCAGCGGCATTAAAAAAAAAAAAAAAAAAAAAAAAAAAAACTCATGCTGACTGTAGCTCACGCTGTTCACTCGCACTAGTGTGGACCCCCATGTGTAAAAGACCGGTCGTTCAGTGCGTTTATCCAGTCTTGTTAACACGCTGGGCTGCGCGCGTGCGCACATCG
This sequence comes from Chaenogobius annularis, assembly GCA_015082035.1. Classification (NCBI taxonomy): domain Eukaryota; kingdom Metazoa; phylum Chordata; class Actinopteri; order Gobiiformes; family Gobiidae; genus Chaenogobius; species Chaenogobius annularis. Next base: position 532,193 of record BJKM01000206.1, on the reverse strand, counting down.
CGTTACGCTTGAAGACATTTCTGATGACATTTCTGACATTTCAGATTCCAAAAACCTCACGAATAACCTATCATGGCCATAAATAATCGCGATGATTGAAAAAACGGTTAATCGTGGCACCCCTGCAATTACACTTTATACACGCACCCAGGCATCAACCTGGCATTGCACTTCTACAAATAACTTTTCATCAAAATATCAGGAAACAGAGAAGAAGAAATCCAATCTTTTTGGAAACTCTCAATTTACCCGCCATGACTGAGGAGCAAAACAAAAAATGAGGTGCTAAAAAAACAACTATTGTGTATACACCTCTGTTATGGCCAAAAGAATGGAACTAATAATCCCAAAGTTAGTTCACAATGATCAGACAGGATTTATTAACAAACGACTAACACTAGATAACAAGATGATCTCTACACATAATGAACCATGACCAAAAACAAGGCAAAGCTGTGATCATTAGTCTGGATGTGAAGAAAGCTTTTGATTCAGTTAGCTGGCCTTATTTACTCAAGGACTTCATTGTAAAAATTATTGGGGCTATTTACGATGATCCACCATCAAGAATTAAAATCAACATTTAAATGGCAAACAAATTCACTGAGATATTAAGGTGTGGTCCTACATAAAGATCTTTCAACAATTTTTTTAATCTTATCCAGTACTTAAGTCTCAGTGAAAGGATTGAAACCATAACCCTCGAAGCAACCGCTGTTGTGATTTTGGGCATTACAAAAATAAATTGAATTGAATTGAATAAAAAATAATGTTTTCCCCTGATTTCTCCATCTATTCCAGCTGTTGGGGTTTGGCTAGTCTGAAAAATTACTTTATTTCATCTCAAAACAGCACTGCTGTACTGGTGTGACCCAGAATATGAAGCTCAGTGGAAAAATATTGAGTGGTGTTGTGCCGAGGGTTCCTGTACAGTCCTTACTGGCAGATGACAGACTGTTGAGCTCTTTGGAGGAGGTTGGGAATCCCTGGGTAACACTGTGCTTACAACATGGAAAGAACTAATTAAAAGACGAAATCAAAACAAAGATGTTAAAATCTTAAACTGGTTGGGTTATGACCAAGGATAAATTGTGGCAGCAAGGAGGCAAACCATTATCACTGTCCTGTTTTGTACAATAGTTTTGGACTGAAATTAAGGATGCACTACAGATTAGAAATGGATTAGAACCAATGAGGCAGTGGAGGAGCATTTGAGCATTTGGGCTTTGCAGACTGGGAGGTTTTTAGAGCTGTCACAGATAGTTTGGATGAGTACACAGACACGGTGACATCATACATTGGATTCTGTGAGGACAGCATGATATCCACCCACAAAAGTCACTTTCAACAATGACAAACCCTGGTTTACACCTAAACCGATGCAGTTAAGGCAGCACAAGGAGACAGCACACAGGGCTGGTGACAGAGAGACAGAGAGCGCTACAAATATGCAAAGCATGGATTTAGCAGGGAGCAGTCGAAAGCTAGATCACAGTACAATACGCGACTGAAGTTCTGCTTCAGTCGCGTATTGTGTGACCACCTCTGCCAACCCACACCCAGACCCCCCACCTCCCACACCAGTCTCTCAGTTCAGAGGCAGACTATTTCGGAAATACAACCCCCGAAAAGCTACTGGACCGGATGGTGTCTCACCTGCCACTTTAAGAAACTGTGCAAAAGAGTTGACCCCGTCTGCAGACATTTTCAACACCTCCCTGGTGTAATGCCATGTCCCAGCCTACTTCAAGTCTGCCATCATTGTCCCTGTCCCCAAGAAGCCCAGAATCACAGGACTTAATGACTAAAGGCCTGTGGCGCTGATATCTGTAGTCATGAAGTCATTTGAGCACCTGGTCTTGCCCCACCTCAAGTCCTTCACCTCCTCCCTACTGGACCCCCTGCAGTTCTACAGAGTCCACATGTCTGTAGACGACGCCATCAACCTGGCACTCCACTTAATCTTGCGGCATCTGGACTCCCCAGGAACCTACGCCAGGATCCTGTTTGTGGACTTCAGTTCTGCATTCAACACCATCCTCCCTGCTCTGCTCCAGGACAACCTCTCCCAGGTCAACGTGCCTGACTCCACCTGCAGGTGGATCACTGACGTCCTGACAAACCGGTGGCAGTGCATGAGGCTGGGGAAGAACGTCTCAGACACTTGGACTGTCAGCACAGGACTCCACAGGACAGCTTACTTTCTCCCCTGCTCTTCTCCCAGTAGACAAACTGCTGCACCTCCAGCCACGACTCCATAAAACTAATCAAGTTTGCAGAGGACACCACCCTCATCGGGCTCATCAGGGATGAGTCTGGCTACAGGAGGGAGGTGGACCGGCTGGTGTCCAGGTGCAGTGGTAACAACCTGTAGATCAACGCCCAGAGGACAGTCGAGATGGTTGTGGACGTCAGGAAAGTCACAGCCCCCCAGCCCCCCCTCACCTTGACAGACTCCCCCATCACCACTGTAGACTCCTTCCGCTTCCTCGCCACCACCATCACCCAGGACCTCAAGTGGGAGCCCACCATCAGCTCCCTCATCAAGAAGGCCCAGCAGAGGAAAGCCAAGCTGCCAGTGCAGATGATGGTGCAGTTCTACACGGCCATCATTGAGTCCATCCTCACCTCCTGCATCACCATGTGGTACGCTGGAGCCACAGCCAGGGACAAACAGAGACTACAGCGCATTGTGCGTTCTGCTGAGAAGGTGATCGGCTGCAGACTTCCATCTCTGCAGGACCTGTACGTCTCCAGGGCTCTGGGACGAGCAGGTCGGATCACAGCTGACCCTTCTCACCCTGGACATGGACTATTTGAACCACTCCACTCAGGCAGGAGGCTACGGTCCATCCGGAACAGAACCTCCCATCACAAGAACACTTCGAAACACCTGTCACTTTAACTGCAACTATTCATCACTCACTGCACTGTCACTTTCTGCACTCAAACTGTAAATTTCAACTGCAACTCTTGTGTACATAGTAATGCCTATTTTTATTTTATACTATAGTAGTTTTAAATTGTTTCTTAATGCACGCCTTTTGGATTGAATATATGTTGTTTTTATTATTGCTCAGTGTTCTATGTTGCACTTTAATGCCGAGACAAGTTCCTATGTTTGTGAATTTTGTTCATTGACAATGGCAATAAACCCCTTTCTGAGTCTGATTCTGATTGTTGTAAAGAACTGAAAATGGTCATTTGCTAAATTAGAAGCATTAGCAGGTCATATTTACTGAAATCAAAAGCTATTTAAATCCAAGCATCTGAACAGGTCAAGTTACATTAGAACATAGGAGCCCTTATTAGATAGGAACTTCACAATTCTTGCATCCATTGAACTGGTGAGTTTGTGGAGAGTTTTTGCTTGAATTTCTTTGCAGGATGTGAGAATAGCCTCCGAGAACTACTGTATGCTCCAAAGGTTTTCAATAGGGTTGAGGTCAGGGGAAGATGGCGGCCACAACATGAGTTTCTCTTTTATGCCAATAGCAGCCAATGATGCAAAGGTATTCCTTGCAGCATGAGATGGTGCATTGTCATGATGAAGATGATTTTGTTACGGAAAGCACGGTTCTTCTTTTTGTACCATGGAAGAAAGGTCAGGTGATCAGTCAGAAACTCCACATACTTTACAGAGGTCATTTTTACTCCTTCAGGGACTCTAAAGGGGTCAACCGGCTCTCTACCCATGATTCTGGCCCAAAACATGACTCCGCCTCCTCCTTGCTGATGTCGCAGCCTTGTTGGGACATCGTGGCCGTCCACCATCCATCCACCACATGCACTCATCAGTGAACATGACTGATGACTGTATCATGTATTTATGGGAGCTGTTTCTGCTTATGAGCATTGGTTAAGGGTGGTGGAATAGAAGGTTTTATGCACAAGAGCAAGCCTCTGGAGGATCCTACACCTTGATGTTTGTGGAACTCCTGAGGCACCAGCAGCTTTAAAAACCTGTTTGCTGCTTTGTAATGGAATTTTAGAAGCTGCTCTCTTAATCCGATGCATTTGTCCGGCAGAAACCATCCTCGTTGTGCCTTCATTTGCACAAATCCATATGTACTCTGAATCAGCTACAACTATCTTAATAATAGGATGATCACGCTTAAGGTTTTGTGAAATATTGCGTATCAGTGCAGTTCCTTGTCTATACAGCTGGGTCCATTCAAGTTTCAAGTGAACTCTAGCTGTGTTGGTCTGAGCGCTTTGGCGATGGGATAGGTCACGTGTGAGTTCATGTAATGTTAATTTAATAAAAACACACGTGTGGAAAAAGAGGTTTTGTATTTGGTGATAACTCTGAAGCCTTTCTGGAAAAGGTTTGGTCACAGTGCACCTGTGTTGGCGTATGTAGGCCATAACCTTAAAGATTTGGATTTAGTGCATTGTAGTACACTTTTGATGAGGTTGCTGGACTACATTATTTATTTTGTGTTGCCATTAAAGTGTAAAGACCCATTGGTGTAGGTACCTTATTAATTAAATTGGCAAGGCAAGGCAAGTTTATTTGTAGAGCACAATTCGTACACAAGGCAATTGAAAGTGCTTCACACAACAGGAAAAAAATTCATTAAAATCACAAAGACATGGCCGGAGATCAATGATCGACTTTGTTGTCATGTCATCTGACCTCCGGCCGCGTGTCTTGGACACTCGGGTAAAGAGAGAGGCGGAGCTGTCAATCAATCACCACCTGGTGTTGAGTTGGATCCGCTGGCGGCGGAGGAAGCCTGACAGACATGGCAGGCCCAAGCGTATAGTGAGGGTCTGTTGGGAACGTCTTGCGGAGCCCTCTGTCAGCAGGGTCTTCAATTCACACCTCCGGGAGAGCCTCCCGGAGGATATTTAACATGGACAGGAAGCTGATTCCACAACACAGGAGCTTAGTAGCTAAACGCTCTACCTCCTACTGTGCTTTTAGAGACTCTTGGGACCACCAGAAGTCCAGCATTTTGAGAGCGAAGTGCTCTGTTTGGATGATAAGGTACTATAGCATCTTTGAGGTAGGATGGGGCCAGGTCATTTATGGCTTTGGAAGTCAGTATGCTCCAAAGGCATCCATTTAAGTTTTAAGTGCCCTATCAACACAGAAGGCACTCGAGTTCAGGACCCCAAAGCGCTGTGCATCTTCATCTCAAAGCCACAAACCACTCTATTGAAGACAGTGAGGTGGAGATTCCGAGCAGGAGAAAAGATGGTTTGAAAGAGGAGTTAAGGAGGCCATCTTTGTTAAAAAAGAGAATCCTTCCTTAAATCGTAATGGAGGTTTAAGATTTAACCTTCCAGTTGTTTATAATGGTTTGCTGAAACCATGGAGACGCCCGGGGCATTCTGATGCCAAACAGGCACTCAAGGTGAGGCAGCCAGGGAACAATAGAACAATAGGCCCATCCCAGTTAAGTTTCAACAGGAGTTCTCAGACTTGTTTCACTGATCAAGAATGACTCTTGGATGAGAGTCGGAACGTTTTGTTTTTTCTAAAACAGAGTCCAGATGAGTACAACTGAATCTTTTTCTACAATTTTAAGTGCCTTGTTAATCTTCGTCCAATATTTTTGAGCAACAGGACAGTTCCAGAACACGTGCCTCCACAGTTTGTCCAACAGTTAGCATTTCCTTGTAAATAGCAAGCACTTTGACACTGTTATTAAAAAAACGTAATACATTTTTCCAACATGTGTCAGACATGTTGTAGCTCTACACATGCCTTGCTCTGATGCATGCATCAGTCAGGCGTCTGTGAATCCTGCCCCTGTTCTCAGGTTCCATCGAGCTCCGCCGCATTCACAGGTGGAGAAATTGTTTATGTGGCATTAAAGCGTGCAGTTATGGCGCTCAGCTCATCAATAAACAAACACAATGTGAAGTTCTTCCATCAAAACCATAACCAAAGCCATTCCTCATGGCTAATGAAGAACAGCATGCACATCAAGCCATTGCTCAAATTTAAAACTGGGAGATGTGGATTTTAAAGTTGTTTAAATGTCAGTGATGGGCTGAGCGCTATCACCAGTCACTCTAATACTTCACTAATACACAGCTGGTTCTGTTGCTATCACATACGACAGCTTCTATCAGCATTATTGTCCACACTGCAGTAGTTATTCCATTTTCTGGGGCTGGTAGATGTTTGTGTCCTTTGCAGACATCTAAATGAGGCCTCTTGTACAGAATGGCAAAATGGTGTTTACTTTTAAATTGCAATAGATAGTGCCCACACACTGCTACTGAGTGTACAAGCAATAAACTATTCCTTTATCATGATTTTTTTGGGGAATTGCATTGCTTTGTGGGTCCTATTACATATTATAACATGGATGAACAAAGTTAACACAAAATGGAAAGATATTGAAGAAAATAATGGTAAACTCGTTCGATTGGAAATCAATATACATATAACAAATTATAATTATCTATAAAACACCTAAGATTTGACAAAACAATTTGTAAAACAGCTTTGGGTATTTCTCCAGTTTCTCATGTTCCTTTTTCCTGGTGTTGCCATCACTTGGTGTTGCCACATCAACCACAACGGCTTTCTACTTCTATTTATCCACCACCACAATGTCTGGTTGGTTTTCCATTACCATTCTGTCAGTCTGTATCTGGAAGTCCCACAGGATCTTGGTTCGGTCATTCTCTACCACCTTTGGGGGTGTTTCCCACTTGACCTTGGGGTCTCCAGTCCATACTCCACACAGATGTTCCTGTACACTATGCCAGCCACTGGGTTATAGCGTATGCCATGTATGCTTTCCCTGCCAGCATCTTACACCCTGTGTATATGTGTGAGAGAAGAACTGTAGAAGGTGGTGCCCGTGGTCATCAGAGCACTCTGGGCAGTGACCCTCAAACTAGGGGAGTGGCTAAAGCAGATTCCTGGAAAAAAACATCTGACACCTCAGTTCAGAACAGTGCAGTGCAAAGATATTGTGCTGAACCCTCAAGCTCCCAGGCCTCTCTATATGTTTTTTCTTTCATTTCTTTCAACAAGAACCAAGAGTCTTTGTCATTGAGAGAGTTTGACTCAAAACCACAAAAGGCTGAGTGTCACCATCACTAAGCCTAATCCTGCTTCAGTGGGATATCCGGATTCTCCACAGCCTCCTAAACCTGCCCTCATGTGAGACTTCTAACAACTGCCCACTGTAAACGCTGACTAGGACCGCCTTCTTGCAAGTTGCAATTTTGCCTTGTGCTTTAAAGATGTTGTACTAATTTTTACATGTTAACAACATGAAAAACAGAAGTAGAATTGTATTGACCTAATGAAAGCTCCACATGTATCGCTCACTTACTGTATCTAATGCATTCCCAGCATCTGAAATATTCACCTGAAAGAGTTTAAAAGTGCCAGACCATACTTTTCTGTGTGGAGTTTGCATGTTTCTCCCCATGTCTGAGTGGGTTTCCTCCAAGTGCTTTGGTTTCCCTCATCAACACAAAACGTGCACCACAGGTAAAAATCCTCCAGCTAGGGTCCTGACCAAGCCTAACACAAAGACCTGGAGATGAGTCCCCAGGCACTGCACTGCAGTGACCACTGCGCCTGAGGAGATCCCCTAGCGGCGTAGAAGGGTATGTCAAAAACAGAGGACAAGAATGTGTATGCCATTGGGGAACCTGTCAGGAGCAGCATCTTTGAGGCAGTAGGTCAGTGTTTGTCTTCTAAGGTTAAGGTGAGAAGACAGATTCTTCATTCACACACCAGTGTCTGCATACACTGGTGTGTGAATGTGTGTGTGAATGGGTGAGTAGTTCCTTGATGTAAAGCGATTTGAGTGCCTTGAATGTAGCAAATCACTGTATAAATAATTCATTTATGGTCACATTTACTTATCTAGATCTTACACCACATTTTTTATCAGAGAAAAAATATTTTGTATTATAACAGTAAAATGTTTCATTATCATACATTTTTACACTTAACAGTGTAAGTGTAATAATAATAAATAATACTGTTCTGGAGTGGTTGTTCCCTCTCCAGTAGCTTTGAGACTGCTCAGCCATTGAGCCAAAACTATCAGATCAGTCTACTACTGCTATCATTCTGCAGTTAGTTTGATTGGGAAGATCTGGGGGAAAAAAACATGCTGCTGTGGAGACATTAATTATAATTTTTTCCACTTGGATTGAGGGAGGCGTGACAAAGAACAGAACACACAACAAGAGAGCGAAAATCAATACAAATAACCATCAACTAAACATCCTTAGAAACAAAATCACGGCACATTTAGATTAAAGTAAATGTCTCACTTGGTCCAAAGCACTGTTCCCTCTAAGCTGCACATGTGCACAATTGCACACTGCTCCAAAGGCCTCCGCGCACAGAAAATTTGCGTGGTGCACAAAATAAAAATCCAACCTCAATTGAAAATAAACTGAACACATAAAAATGTATACAGTGGGATTCAGTGAGTGACAGGCAAGACGGGGGTTTTCCCAGTGGGCTTATGGGTAAATGGGCCGGTGTGGGCCGAGCAGTAAAGGACTCGAGCAGCGCCAGTGGGCCCATTGGCCCCTACCTTACCTGTGTCGGCCCTGACTAGACCTGTGGTGGATGGGACTTCCCGCGGGTTAAATGATGCAGGATCAGGCAGATTTGCATAGCGTCAAGCGGGAGCGCCCCTGTCCCAAAGAGAAGAGTGGTGATACAGGGCAGTGCGCTGTAACAGAGAACCGAGCAGGTGGAGACGAGAGGAGGAGAGGGGGATGTATTATCACAGGACAATTTAACAATGTGAGTAGAACAACGCTGGTGAAACTTTACGAATGAGGCTGAGCATGTCGCAAGAAGCATGACCACAGTCTGTGAGTGAGCTAGCATTTTGGTGTCATACTTTTCTTCCTCTGAACCGTTTCAGTGGGATTAGTACAGTTCAGTTTATTTATTTAAAAACAGTCCAGCGCAGGTCTTAAACTCAGAGCTGCCTAAGCATGGGCCATTCACAGTCTCTTTGCAGTAATATGATCGGCTACGGCCTGGACCAGGCCATAGCCCTCAAATACAAAGTACTTTCTACAAGAGGATCACATGATCGACAGTGTCAAAAGCAGCACTCAGATCTAACAGAATTAAGACTGAGGCTTTGCCCGCGTCAGTGTTCAGGTGGATGTCATTTGTCACCTTGACAACAGCAGTCTCAGTGCTGTGATGAGGTCTAAAACCTGACTGGAAAACATCAAATGAGTTGTTTATTAAGAGGAAATCAGTGAGCTGTTGGTAAACAACCTTTTCAAGGACTTTGCCCCAAAATGGCAGATTAGAGATGGGCCGGTAATGACTCAGTACTGCGGCATCAAGACTGCTCTTCTTTAGGAGAGGCTTTATGACCGCAGTTTTCAAAGACATTGGGAATGCTCCAGATTGAAGCGACATGTTAACTATTTGAGTGAGTGGTGCTAACAAACTGTTTCAGCACAGACTTTAGAAATCTGGAGGTCACACATCGAGGCAGCATGTAGATGAACTCAGACTGGTGATGATCTCCTGGACAGTTTTGTCAGTTACAGGTGCAAAGTGAGTCAGCTCTAAGTGTGTAGGTGGTTTAAGGGTTTATTTTATGCATTGTAGAATTTATAGCATTTTTAATGCCCTGAACTTTGTCATTAAAGAATAATGCAAACTCATTACACTTGGATGTGGAAATGAGTTCTAACGGCAGCTGAGCTGGAGGGTTTGTTCATCTGTTACTTACTGTGGCAAACAGGACAGGCCAGTTGTTACTACAGCTTCCAATTATTTCAGAAAAATATCCTTCCCTAGTTCTACATAAAATGAGGTTGTACATGTGCAACTTTTCTTTGTAAATCCTTTTTTTGAACCTGGAGCTTTGACTGGTGCCATTTCCGCTCGCCCCGGCAGCACTCCCTTTTCTGTGTCCTGCCCAAATCATCATTTCCCCATGGTGCTTCTGCTTATTTTTAACCATTTTACACCATTGGTGTAGGGCTCGACAAGTCAGCAATGATTTTTTTTTATTAGTCAGAATACAGAAATACATTATCAACCAAACAAAGAATGAAATATGGTGACTGAAGGCTTCTAGGTAGAGAATATGTGTATTATTGAAGAAAATCGGAAATAATTTTTTATTTTCTTGCCATTTTGATTATGAAGCCCAACAGTGTAACTTTTTGGCCAAAAGCATTTATTTATTTATTTATTTATTTATTGCACTAAAACAGTGTTTCCCTCAGTGGGGTCATTGGGGGGCCCCCGGAGGGTGTTCACAAAACAAGCATAAAAGACAATTTGGTTTGAAGTCAAATTAACGCATGATTTTTGTTTAAATGTATTACTTACATATCAAGCCTACAGTAATAATTATATATTGTTTTAAGTGGTAGATCTAGGGAAAATACATTAAATATTCTATTAAATGTAGTGAAAATTACTATGGGAGGATCTTCATGTCAATTGAGGGAACATGGCACTGCAGACTTTTGGAATGGCTGCTATAAAACATCTGAGGCCATATTTTGCCCTCAGGTGTAGCGTTAACTTAAACCTTTTCCTGGGGGCGGGGCCAGAGCGCTATTTTGCTAATGCTGGTGTCAAGGAGCTTGACTTGGCCGCTAGAGGCTGGAGTGGGATGGTGCCAGTCCAAATATGGTGATAGTGTTTGAACCAATGATTGAGAACTATGGCATTCAAAAGCGCCCCCTGTGGGAGATGTTTGTCATGGCCTCATATACAGGCAATGAAAGAAGTGAGTAATAAAACAGGTTGGTTTCCAGTTTTCCAAAAATAAAAATAAATAAATATTGAAATGCATTCTCAGAGTGTTGTTTTTTATTTAATTCACCTTTATTTGTTTTGCACAACTCAGAGTATGTCCTCAAGATGGGCTTGTGCCAATTTAACCAGACCTGAGTGCTCAGTGGGATGCTGGTGGTCCGGAGGGCACGAGAACGGAGCACACACTGTGGTCAGCTCAGTCTGATCGTATGTGCGGATCTCGTGTTGGTCTGCCAGTCTGTGCCCATTTTACGCAGACTGGGACAAAGATTGTCGCTGAACGTGACAGTGAGGATTTATTTAAAATTTTCTAAAAGACGTTCCTCTCAAAGCTGTGCAGTAAAAAGGGTCCAACGCAGCGCAAAGAGCTTTAGGGGCCAATTCATACTTCAGAAGAAGCAATAAGTTTGTTCGTTTAGCTACAGAGCTGCGAGAACAAGAACAAAGTTGGTTTCGGCTCTGGCATTCATACTTTAACAGACGCACCGCAGCTAGACCCCGCCCCCTGTGATCCCCAACAGCTGTTTCCACGCTGTTGCTATGGAGATTATTATCACAGACAACTCAGTTGAGAGACTGTGGAGAGAGGGGTGTAGTATAAGCTACATAAAGCTTCGTGTTTTATTACAATCAGTCACATATTCACAGAGAAACGAGCCGAACCAGGAAGTGAATTTAGACGCAGCAAAACGCAATGTTACAGGCGGAGCGATGACGTACGAGACGCGGTCAGCATTTTATAACCAGTCCAAACATGCCCCGCAATGAAATGAGAATTTCTTGTCCCGACCCAACCCGACTTGTGCGTCAAAACACGACCGCGCATCACTAGAGTCCGGAGCTCTGCACCGTGTGGGTGTCCTGTTTCAGGCGAGACAGAGGGTTTTCTGCTCATCTCATCACCGCTCTCTCCTCAAATATAAAACCCACTCAGGTTAATATTAGTCATTTTTGCTTGAGGAAAATATCTAAAACTCATAAACATCCCCAATCTATAACTAACGCTAGTTTTGAAGTTTATTTTTGTTACAATTCTGACCATTCACAGAATGCACCAGACCATGCCCTCAAATTTCTGTACTCCACCTCATATTTTGGCATAGGTGTGATACCTCTTGTCTAGAATTCCACCCCCTGCACTGTCATCAATTGTGCCTACTGCAAAATGTGACGAAATGAGCTCCGCTGTGCCCATGATAACACTACCTCGGAGGGCAAAATATGGCCCTTGTTCTTATAGTTAGTGGGCTTGCCTCCCCACAAACGTTGGCTTTGAGTTCCATGAAAATTACGTTCCTTTGGCTATAATGCAGTGTTGCAATGTCAAAGTACAAGAACAAGAAGTAGAACAATACTATTAACTGAGCAAAACAAATATATATGAGGGTACAACAACTGTACTAGAAGTGACAATGGCACACACACAATCACCCCGCTCTGAAGTTTTTAGACTGTCCCTCTACTTGTATAATAATGTCTGTATTGTTGTCTGTCTTTTACTGTTCTTATTGTCCTCATTATTGTTACTGTTTTGTATTTGTAAGGGACTATGGCTGTATGTACAGTATATGGACAATCATAGACCATTAAAAGTCTACACAAAAACATTCTAAATTCCTTTGTTATAGAAACGCAAACTAACAGGTTGCTAAGTGTTTGTTGTTAAAAAAGAAAAACCATTAGCATTTAGTTCAGATTTCAGTTCATCATTAAAATAGACTATAATCCACGCCAAGTCATCTCACCATTCTGTTTTAAAGTGTCTGTAGCACCATTCCATTTAAACACTCATTTGTGCTTCAAAAATGAGCATTCACTTTACGGCTACACTCATTAGCTTTTCTCTACTCCAAACAAATATGGAATGTTAACCACCAACAAACTGTGCTAATCACCCACAGAAGGCGCCATTCATTTCAACTGTCTGACCTTTCCTTTCCTCCCCGTTCCAGTCCCACCAGACCAATCAGTGTATTTGAGAAATGCCAGAAGTGTGTCAAAGGAACTCTTAGCTCTGTAAATATTAGCCTTCTGCTATCTGAGAGCACAAATATGGATGTGGATCACCCAAGGGGCCTATTTGCCTGTTGAATATCAGGCTCAAAATTGAAAATGTTCTCCCACAACATACTAAAATACCAGGGATTTATCTGGTAAGTAGGGAGTTCTCGAGGCAATAACTCTTTCTTTCTTTTTATTAAATTGCTTTGCAATAACAAGCTGACTCAATATGTTTTGTTCTTAATTTAGAACACAAGTGGTCTTTTCTTGGACTTTGTAATCAAAAATCCCACTGAGCCTTTGAATTCTCCCACATGGAGGCTAATTAACCTTTTTTTCAAGTGGCTTCATCTCCACTGCAGGGAGCCTGGGTGTGTGTGTGCGTGCGTGTGCGTGCGTGCGTGCGTGTGTGTGTGCGCGTCCGTGTGTGTGTGTGCGTGCGTTAGCCCCACAGCTCAGCAGGGAGTGCTGACATTTCCGCCTCTCCCCTCATCAAGCTGTCTTTAGTGTTCTCGGGCTTATTGTGGCAGTGTAAAAGTAGATTAGTCCTGTATTGGCTTTCACATGAGGGCAAGGCCTGTAATGACTCAAATGCATTGCTTGTTTAATGTTATTATTTAAAATGAATATCTGTAAGTTTCGGAAATAAGGAGAGAATGAGAATTTTTGAAAGTAATTTTTAACCCTAACCCTAATACAGATTTCTTTATTGATGGTGCTCAACAAAATCACTTCAGAAGAATACTAAAATAGTACAACAATTTCAAACTACCAGTATGTTTCTTTAAATTAAATTAACTGCTATGTAAATACCATCCATAACTGTGGTATTCTCAGAGTTGGCTCGATTCACAATGAAGCAGGATATTGCTCTGCATCGGATTTATTACATAAACAGATATTTCTTAATTTATTTTTATTCAAGAAAAACACTATTCAAATGTACAGACAAACATCTTTTACACAGTAAAAAAATAAATAAGAGAAGAAAAAACCCTGAAAAGACAGACAAGATAAAAATAGAATAATTAAAAAAATAAAATAAACAAGATGGCGCTAGACAAGAGACAGATTGGGTAAAATTGGAAAATGCTACTTTAGGAAAAGTAAGGCGTCCAAAAAATTATATATATTTTTTAAAGAAAGGTAAGGGCACACAAGGTCACATATGAGTCCCATTTTGTCCAATTTATGTAAAATTTGTAAATTTCCAAGTTTAGCCTGTGTGTTCCCTTTATTTTGTCCATGGTAGGCATCTTGGGGCCCAAGTACATAGTTCTGAAGCTGAGTGGAATGGTGGTCTCAAAAACAATCTGCAATGCCTTGAAAATTTCTGTCCAATATTTTTGTGCCACAGGACAGTCCCAAAACACAGAATCCTGATTTGCCTCCTGGCAACCACACTATCTCCAACATGCCCTGTGAATAACAGGCAATTTGACATGGTGATATAAAAAAACGAGTCACATTCTAAAAGAATTTCCCCCCAAACCTGAGACTTTGTGGTTCTCCATTGTGAAGTACACACGTTCTCCCACTCCTCATTGATTTACCCTCTTTTTCCATTTAATGTTGATGTATTTAGTGGCTGTCCAGATCATTAATACATTTATATACTTTCGATATTATTCCCCTTAAAAGCTGATTTATTTGCCTTTCATAAAGATTTCAGTCAAAGGGTTATGATAATCGTTGCTTTGTTTTAGTTCTTGATTATATTAACTTCTTATCTGTAAATACCTATAATATTCTTGTTTCTCCAAGCCAAAGGATTCTTCTAACATATCAAAGCTTCTCATGTGATTATCATTCACGATCTGGTAAAATCTCAGGTTATTTGTTATTTGGTTTGAAATGTTGGTCATGTGTAACCCCCGTTACAAATACACTCTGGAAAAAAAGAGCTTTCCATGATATTATAAAAGGCCAATCAAATATTAAAGAATAAGTTGATAAAAATACGTGAGCTAAACAGCTAAAAAAAAACAGGTTACAGTAAAAACATAAAGAGCATTCCCACAAAAAATCCATAGCTTTTATTATTTAATTAAAAAACAATATATTGTTGACTTGTTTTGTTGTCAATAAAGTGTCAATAAAGACGCCTGTAGGGTCTCAAATGGTAAATGTTTAATTTAGTGATTTAGGAGGGTTATTTAGCAGTATATTATAAGACGGGGCCCCAGAGTAACAACTCAAAAAGGGCTAAATACACGTTCCAAAATCACGGCTCGTTTTAACCTGAAGGGGGCGTACCGGTTCAGTGACTCGTACTATGACCATAAAATCCAGAAGCCAGAATTATTTTGTGTGGTTTATTTATCAAGTCATTAAATCAGCAGGGTTTAATACACAAACAGTTTCCCAACAGGAGAATAACAAGCTAAAGCACATCAATTTCACAGAAGTTAGGGGTTCGGTTAAACTGGGGTTTCAACTTTGCGAGTAAGATGGGAAGACGGGGCTGCGTTGGCAAACTACATATAGAGAAAGATTCGGTGGGATCGACTCGGAGGGAAGACTCATTGCCAGAAATGACCCAAAATCGTGCCACACAAGGCTGAGATCAGCTTACTATCACTGTCGCGGGCTGGGTCCTGTCTCCTGGGTAACGGCTCCGAGGAAAAGAGCAGCCTTGGAGCAGTCTTGGCTGTGTACCAGCAAAGATTCCACCCACTCCCATCCAGTGTGTCGGAACGTGCTTTCTGAGGTGCTGGGGCAGGTCGCTTGGTGAAGATCCGGGCCAAAGCCGATGGCTCTGGTGGATGGCTCGAGTTTTTTTCCTCCGGCAGATGTCGCTCTTAATTTACTCTAACGACTCGTCCCACTCTGTTATTCTCACGGTTTATATCTACAAGTATTTACGCTGATCTACAAAAACGACTAAGGTTACTTCAAACAGATAATATAATGATAGTTACAAAAAGGGTTGTCTAAATTATTCCCTAGGCGTGCGAAAGAGGCACTTCAGATGAAGATCGGTGATTAAAGTTCTACAAAAAGCCTGGCCACGGCCTATTTGAATATATAAAGATGAAGAGAACTAGAAGATAGAAGTAACGAAAGTTGTAGGAAGTAAAAACGAAGTTAGATGTGAGTTTTTCTCATTCACAACACTTTTGTATATTCGATGAAGAGATGAATCAGAATCCGAAAGGGTTTATTGCCATTGTCAATATCCGAAATTCACAACACAGGAACTTGTCTCGGCATTAAGGTGCAACATAAAACACTGATCAATAATAAAAGCAACATATATTCAATCCAAAGGGCATGCATTAAGAAACAATTTAAAATGACTATAGTATAAAATAAAAAAAGGCATTACTATGTACATAAGAATTACAGTTAAATTTACAGTTGTAGTGCAGAAAGTGAGGACAAGCTCTCCCAGCTCAACGTTCCTGACTCCACCTGCAGGTGGATCACTGACTTCCTGATGGATTGAAGACAGTGCGCGCGGCTGGGGAAGAATGTCTCAGACACTCGGACTATCAGCACCGGCACTCCACAGGGCTGTGTACTTTCCCCTCTGCTCTTCTCCCTGTACACAAACTGCTGCACCTCCAGCCACGACTCCGTAAAACTCATCAAGTTTGCGGACGACACCACCCTCATCGGGCTCATCTCAGACGGGGATGATTCTGTCTACAGGAGGGTGGTGGACCGGCTGGTGTCTTGGTGCAGCGGTAACAATCTGGAGTTCAACGCCCAGAAGACAGTGGAGATGATCGTGGACTTCAGGAAAGCCACAGCCCCCAGCCCCCCCTCATCATGACAGACTCCCCCATCACCACCGTGGACTCCTTCCGCTTCCTGGGCACCACCATCACCCAGGACCTCAAGTGGGAGCCCTCCATCAGCTCCCTCATCAAGAAGGCCCAGCAGAGGATGTACTTTCTGCGGCAGCTGAGGAAAGCCAAGCTGCCAGTGCAGATGATGGTGCAGTTTTACACGGTCATCATTGAGTCCATCCTCACCTCCTCCATCCACAGATGGAGCCACAGCCAGGGACAAACAGAGACTACAGCGCATTGTGCGTTCTGCTGAGAAGGTGATCGGCTGCAGACTTCCATCTCTGCAGGACCTGTACGTCTCCAGGGCTCTGGGACGAGCAGGTCGGATCACAGCTGACCCTTCTCACCCTGGACATGGTCTATTTGAACCACTCCCCTCAGGCAGGAGGCTACGGTCCATCCGGACCAGAACCTCCCGCCACAAGAATAGTTTCTTTCCCTCTGCCGTTGGACTCATGAACACTTTTAAACACCTGTCACTTTAACTGCAACTATTCATCACTCACTGCACTGTCACTTTCTGCACTACAACTTTAAGCTTAACTGTAAACTTGTGTACATAGCAATGCCTATTTTTATTTCTATTTTTATTTTTATTTTATACTATAGTAATTTTTAAATTGTCTCTTAAATGCATGCCCTTTTGTTTGACTGAATATATGTTGTTTTATTATTGCTCAGTGTTTTGTGTTGCACCTTAAGGCCGAGACAAGTTCCTATGTCTGTGAAGTTTGTTCATTGACAATGGCAATAAACCCTTTCTGATTCTGATTCTGATTCTGAGGATTGGTGAAAAATGTTTTTTGGTGTAAAAAAAAGGGTGTGATGCAAAATGACTCGCTAGCGCCACCTACATGTTTAAAAATATGTTAGACTTATGAATATTGGTACAAACATATGTCATGTCAGGACGATAAATTATATTATGACCCCACCATAAACCCCACAGGAAGTCGGCCATTGTGGGCGGAACCCACATTTTAAAATATTTTTACACCCCATACTTTTTGGTCAAAAGGATTGAAAATGTGTCAAAATGAACTACACCTATTGGAGGTAATTCTTTTAATTTTTTTCTACAATTCCAAATGTGGGCATGGCAAGCCTCTTTAACAAAAATGTCCAATCGTTTTAAGTATTAAAACTTGCATATTTCTGGAATGACATATGATATTTCCCGCCACTAGGCAAGGCAAGGCAAGGCAAGTTTATTTGTAGAGCACAATTCGTACACAAGGCAATTCAAAGTGCTTCACACAACAGGAAAAAATGCATTAAAATCACAAAGACATGGCAGAAATCACAATCTTAGTTCAAGACATAAAAGAGAAGAGTGCAAAGAAAAGCATTTCAGTCATATGCACAGCCAAACAAAACAGTTTTTAGTTTAGATTTGAACATTGCCAGAGTAGCGGCCTGTCTCACATCCTCAGGAAGACTGTTCCAGATTTTAGCTGCATAAAACTGAAATGCAGATTCCCCATGTTTAGTCCTGACTCTGGGCACCAGCAGGAGGCCGGTCCCTGAGGTCCTCAGAGTCCGAGATGGTTCATATGGCACTAACATGTCCCGAGATGTACTTTGGTGCTAGGCCATGGAGAGACTTGTATACAAGCAGAGCTGCTTTGAAGTCTATTCTCTGAGCCACAGGGAGCCAGTGCAGAGACCTGAGCACAGGACTAATGTGATCGTACTTCCTGGTTCTAGTCAGGACCCGAGCAGCGGCGTTCTGGATGTACTGCAGCTGTTTTACAGCTCGTTTGGAGAGGCCAGTGAGCAGGCCGTTACAGTAGTCTAATCTACTAGAGACAAACGCATGGATAAGTCTCTCCAGGTCTGGTTTAGACACTATACTTTTGATTTTGGCAATGTTTTTTAGATGGTAAAAAAGCTGCTGATGTGATTGATCTGACGTGGCTGTTAAAATTCAAATCTGAGTCCATTATTACCCCCAGATTTCTAACTTGATGTGTAGTTTTAGAGCGAGACTCTGGAGGTGACAGTTAACAATTTCTCTTTGTTTCTGTGGGCCAAAGACGATGATTTCAGTCTTGTCTGAGTTCAGCTGGAGAAAGTTGTTTTGCATCCACACACTGATCTGTTGAATGCAGTGACAGAGTGAATCCACTGGTCCATATTCACCTGCCGTCAGTGAAACATAGATCTGAGTGTCGTCTGCGTAATTGTGATAGGACACATTCTCGCTGCGTATCAACTGACCTAACGGCAGCATGTAGAGGTTGAACAGAAGGGGTCCCAGGATTGACCCTTGGGGCACCCCACAGGTCAGGGGCATCTGGTCTGAGACACAGTTACCAATTTCGATAAAGAATTTCCTGTCTTCCAGATAGGACTTTAACCAGTTTAGAGCAGTGCCAGTGATGCCCACCCAGTCCTCTAGTCTCTGTAAAGAGGATCCCATGATCGACAGTGTCAAAAGCAGCACTCAGATCTAACAGAATAAGACTGAGACTTTGCCCGCGTCAGTGTTCAGGTGGATGTCATTTGTCACCTTGACAACAGCAGTCTCAGTGCTGTGATGAGGTCTAAAACCTGACTGGAAAACATCAAATGAGTTGTTTATTAATTAATATACTTTTTGTGCAAAATGATGAGCTGAATGCAATGATATTACAATATATATCGTTATATTTTACCAAGGCTCTACAGCGCCCCCTTGAACCTTTGAATTATGTCAAAAAAATTACTTTGACATAGACAAATCAAATTCGGCACAGACATTATTCTTGCCATTTTTAACACACAAAAAAAGCCAATGACGGCATACCTCTATCTTCAAGCATGTTACTGCGGCAACCTGACAAATAATGTAATTGACTTACATGGGTTTTGGTTTACAGACATTTGAAGGGGATGAACTTTTTTTTTTGACGTAGACAAATAAGGCAAGGCAAGTTTATTTGTAGAGCACAATTCGTACACAAAGCAATATAAAGTGCTTCACACAACAGGAAAAATGCATTAAAATCACAAAGACAGGACAGAAATCACAAAACAGTTTGACTTAAAAGAGAACAGTGCCAAAAAAAAATCATTTCAGTCATATCCACAGCTAAGCAAAACTGTTTTTAGCTTAGATTTGAACAATGTCAGAGTAGAGGCCTGTGTCACATCTTCATGAAGACTGTTCCAGATTTTAGCTGCATAAAACTGAAACGCAGATTCCCCATGTTTAGTCCTGTCTCTGGAACCAGCAGGAGGCCGGTCCCTGAGGCTCTCAGAATCCTAGATGGTTTATATGGCACTAACATGTCCGAGATGTACTTTGGCGCTAGGCCATGGAGAGACTTGTATCAGAATCAGAATCAGAATCAGAATCAGAAAGAGTTTATTGCCATTGTCAATGAACAAACTTCACAGACATAGGAACTTGTCTCAGCATTAAGGTGCAACATAGAACACTGAGCAATAATAAAACAACATATATTCAAACAAAAAAGGGTATGCATTAAGAATACAAGCAGAGCTGCTTTAAATTCTATTATCTGAGCTTGAAGCCAGTGCAGAGAGAGCACAGGACTAATGTGGTCGTACTTCCTGGTTCTAGTCAGGACCCGAGCAGCAGCGTTCTGGATGTACTGCAGCTGTTTTACAGCTCGTTTGGAGAGGCCAGTGAGCAGGCCGTTACACAGCAGTCTAATCTACTAGAGACAAACGCATGGATAAGTCTCTCCAGGTCTGGTTTAGACACTAGACTTTTGAAAATAATAAATAAAATCAGCCATTCTGAACAAAAAAGCCAATAACCGAATACTTCTATCTGCAAGCATGTTACCGTGGCAACATGACAAATATTGTCATTGACTTACATGCACTTTGGTTACAGGCATTTTGAATGGGATGAAGAAATGTACTTTCTCATAAACAGTTGACATTTGGTAAACTTATTCTCCACATCACACTGAACATAAAAGTCAATGGGGACATCTCTATCTCGAACCGTACGGTGGTGAAAATGTTGAATGAAGTAGCATGAAGTTGTTGTTGTTGTTGTTGTTGTTGATTTTTTCCTCTGTGCGCACGCTGCTGCTGGCCACATGTTATGTGAAGTTCCAGTCTCTGTGTGGCTCGTCACTCTCGTGGGCTCTTGGTTTCAGGAGAAAGGAAAGCCATGCCCAGTTTGACCTCAGTTCTGATTAGTCTCAGACTGCGTTAATGGTAGAACAGACAAATGTTAAAAATGTCATTGATGTGAATGAGAAAGTTATAGCTTAAGATGATTTCTGAACAGAGTGGAGAGCACACATGTCAGGCTCCACGTGCAGTTGGCTGCAGGATCGTGAGTTTGAATCCAGCCCTGACAATTTCCTGCATGTCCTTCCCGCTCTTATCCCCATTTCACGTTACTCTGTCGTGTCTAATCAAACCTACGGGCCAAAAAATCCTTTATTATTATCTATTTAGTATTGGTTAAAAAAATACCATGAAAGAAATGCATTCATGCTGTAAGTGGGGTTACCTGTCCACAGATCTGAACTGTGATTTGGTTTAGTGGTGTCACCTGCTTGTCACCATGGATATAGAAGTTTAATGCCATGCAGACAAGCAGGTAGCATATTCCTCCAAACGTCAGCACCTTTAATGAACGAACAAATATTGAAATATTTTGATATCATCTGCCATTTCGAAACACTTTATTTCTTCAACTCAAAATTGGTATTATCTTACAATAATTACAACATAAGACCTTGAGTAAATGCCACGTAAAACAATTCATAATGACTGTATCGTAAGTGCTACTTGTCAGGGTAGAGAACATGTAATCTGCACTTATTTGAAAATCAGTGTCTCATTTAATCCCTTTGCTGCTGTTTATTTGTTAATGAGCTATATTTGACTTTTTCACTAATTAACACTTGTTTGTGTATCTTTGCAGTTGCCAGGAGATAGATGTCTCCC
Source organism: Chaenogobius annularis (assembly GCA_015082035.1). Classification (NCBI taxonomy): domain Eukaryota; kingdom Metazoa; phylum Chordata; class Actinopteri; order Gobiiformes; family Gobiidae; genus Chaenogobius; species Chaenogobius annularis. Next base: position 510,725 of record BJKM01000206.1, on the reverse strand, counting down.
AGCAACAGGCTCTGTGCTGAAATGTGTGTGCAAAGCTACTTAATGGTCGAGAATAGGATAACAGGGAGGGTCAGCCAAAGGACATGTCTCGCAGGAAAATAATATAGGCTTAACCCGAAAAGTAGCAATAAGCAGTATTCAACATGGATTTGTGACATTCAGTCCAAAGGCTCTGTGGAGATGGTGCGAAATTTTAATTTGTGAGAAAGGATTGAGGAGGCTAAAGGTAACAGATTGGAAAGGGAAGCTGGGCTGCAAATTGAATGTGCCCGTGTACTGTAAATGTGACAGATATAGAACGGTTTGAATGCTTTTTCTTCTGTTCTTGAATCATATATGAGTGGTGTAAAATGAAGGGTGAGGCTGCAGGTGCAGAACCATGTCAACGATCAGACTTAGTACTCACTTGGTCCAAGGGTGCATTTACGAAACACTTTTGATTGGAATCAGGAACCGTATGCCTGGATGATCCAGTTCGTTTGGCTAATTGTGAAAGCGCAATCGAACTCTGGTCCAGTTGAAAAGGTCGGTGTCGGTCCTATTGAATTGTACTCTGGCCCGGTTTGTTTGATTTGTCATCGTGAACAGACCAGAGAGCGGAAACAAAACAAAACGCTAGACACAAATGCGGCTCAGGATCAAAACAAACTCCTATGTGAGATTGATAACGGGACAAATGACACGTAGAAAGACGCGAAAGTAACAGGAGCAAACATTTATAAAATATAGGCAAGGCCAGTTTATTTGTACAGCACAATTTGTATACAAGGCAATTCAAAGTGCTTCACACAACAGGAAAAAATTGATTAAATCAAGACAGGAAAAAATGGAGAAGAGTGCAAATAAAAAGCATTTCAGTCATATGCACAGCCAAACAAAACAGTTTTTAGCTTACATTTGACCATTGCCAGAGTAGTGGCCTGTCTCACATCCTCAGGAAGACTGTTCCAGATTTTAGCTGCATAAAACTGAAACGCAGATCCCCCATGTTTAGTCCAGACTCTGAGCACCAGCAGGAGGCTGGTCCCTGAGGTCCTCTGAGTCCGAGATGGTTCATATGGCACTAACATGTCCGAGATGTACTTTGGTGCTAGGCCATGGAGAGACTTGTATACAAGCAGAGCTACTTTGAAGTCTATTCTCTGAGCCACAGGGAGCCAGTGCAGAGACCTGTGCACAGGACTAATGTGATCGTACTTTTAGAGCGAGACTCTGGAGGTGACTGTTAACACTTTCTCTTTGTTTCTGTGGCCAAAGACCATGATTTCAGTCTTGTCTGAGTTCAGCTGGAGAAAGTTGTTTTGCATCCACACACTGATCTGTTGGATGCAGTGGCAGAGTGAATCCACTGGTCCATATTCACCTGCCGTCAGTGAAACATAGATCTGAGTGTCGTCTGCATCATTGTGATAGGACACATTTACGCTGCGTATCAAATGACGTAACGGCAGCATGTAGAGGTGAACAGAAGGGGTCCCAGGATTGACCCTTGGGGCACCTCACAGGTCAGGGGCATCTGGTCTGAGACACAGTTACCAATTTCAACAAAATACTTCCTGTCTTCCAGATAGGACTTTAACCAGTTTAGCGCAGTGCCAGTGATGCCCACCCAGTCCTCTAGTCTCTGTAAGAGGGTCCCATGATCGACAGTGTCAAAAGCAGCACTCAGATCTAACAGAATTAAGACTGAGGCTTTGCCCACGTCAGTGTTCAGGTGGATGTCATTTGTCACCTTGACAACAGCAGTCTCAGTGCTGTGATAGTCTAAAACCCCGACTGGAAAACATCAAATGAGTTGTTTATTAAGAGGAAATCAGTGAGCTGTTGTAAACAACCTTTTCAAGGACTTTGCCCCAAAATGGCAGTAATGACTCAGTACTGCGGCATCAAGACTGCTCTTCTTTAGGAGAGGCTTTATGACCGCAGTTTTCAAAGACATTGGGAATGTTCCAGATTGAAGCGACATGTTAACTATGTGAGTGAGTGGTGCTAACAAACTGTTCAGCACAGACTTTAGAAATCTGGAGGTAACACATCGAGGCAGCATGTAGATGAACTCAAGACTGGTGATGATCTCCTGGACAGTTTTGTCAGTTACAGGTGCAAAGTGAGTCAGCTCTAAGTGTGTAGGTGGTTTTAGGGTTATTTTTTGCATTGTAGAATTGATAGCATTTTTAATGCCCTGAACTTTGTCATTAAAGAATAATGCAAACTCATTACACTTGGATGTGTGATCAAAATTTTCTAAATTACTATCTTGAAACTTGAAAAACAACAAGCCGAAAGAACAGTTTTTAAATTACGTCATTATGCAATCTTAACTAAACCAGACCAAATTCAATCAGCATTTGGAACGTTTTATTATATATATATATAATATATATAATTTCAGACGATAAAGAAGACGTTATAAATTCATTTTTGGACACCCTCCATTTGCCCGTTATGTCAGGGCAACAAACTAAAAAATTAGGAGCTGAAATAACTGTTATGAAAATACAAGGGGCAATCAAAAGATTAAAGAACAATAAATCTCCGGGGAGCGATGCGTTCACCTCAGTGGTATAAAGCTTTAAGACACATATACTCCTTTCCTTTTGGCAAACTTATAACTGGGCACTTAAAAAAACTCAGACCCCTCCTAGTTGGAAGAATGCCATTATACCCCTTATACCAAAAGAAGGGAAAGACCAATTGGATTGTGCTTCATATAGACCAATTTCTATTCTGAATGTGGACTATCGTATATACACCTCAATTATGTTCAAAAGAAAGGAACAAATACAATCAAATTTAATCCACCAACAATCAAACAGAATTTATTCCCAAGCAACAAACACAAGACAACATAATGAGCCAAGTAGAAAAACAACAAAACAAAGCCATAATAATCAGTTTGGACGCTGAGAAGGCTTATGATTCTGTTAGCTGGCCATATTTATTTTTTAAGTACTTAACAAATTTCTTATCGACGATTTACTTATAAGAAATATTGGGGCTCTTTACGATAGTTTAACATCAATAATTTAAAATCAATGGTCATCTGACAGATCCACTGACCCTGGAAAGGGGGGTTTGCAGGGCTGTGCCTGGAATTTTCCCATTGTGGGACAAATAAAGGTGATTTATCTTGTCTCCCCTCCCCTGATTTGTATTTGGAACCATTGGCAAAATTCATTAGACAATCAAAACAATTCATGGTGTTACAATTGATGGGACAGAACATAAAATTGCCTGCTGCAGATGATGTTCTATTGTATTTTAACCAAGCCAGAAATTTCCTTTGGAAGAAGTTGAGAATCCCTGGTAATATCTGTGCTTACAACATGGAAGGAGCTGATCAAAACATACAAACTAAACAAAGATATTAAAAATCTTAAACTGGTTGGCCTTTGACCAAGGGTTTTGTACCAAATAGAACTGACCTGAGATTCAAGATCTGGATTACAAACGGTATTAAGGTTTTCCACCAGATTGTAAAAGATAGTCAAATTAAAAGGTTTGATATGTTGAAAGAATACTTTGGCTTGGAGAAGCAGGACTTTTATAGACTTTTACAAGTAAGGAGCTACTATAACCAAGAGTAGTGAAGGTAGTGACCATTGTTGCCCTCAGATGTTTATCAAGGCTTATAAATCGGACCTTTCAAGGGGAATTATATCTAAATTATATCAATGCATTTTTAATCTGGACAACTACTCTACTAAATATATTAAAAACAAATGGAAAGAGAGAGTGGTCTTGTTTTGACAGATAAAGAGTGGCAAGATATTTGTACATCCCTGTGGAGGACTACAAAATCACATGTTTGGAGAGAGTTTTGTTGTAAGAATATGTCACGTTTTTTCCTAACACCATGTCAAAGTGACCATTATTCACAGGGAGGTACAGACTGTTGGAGAAATTGTGGCAGCAAGGAGGCAAACCACTATCACATATTCAATTCAATTCAATTTATTTTTGCAAAGGCCCAAAATCACAACAGTAGTTGCCTCGAGGGCTACAGTGGAAAATAAAATAAACAATGTTCATAGGGACTTGGAAATGTCCCAGCGTCCTGTGTCCTTAGACAGATGTCCCAAGCTCCCCTGTCCTTAGACCCTCCTTCTTGGCCAGGAAAAACTACCAAACCTCTGGGAAAAAGTAGAAACCTGTAGGAGTTCCACAGTGAAGGAGAGATCCGACTCCCTCGGACGGACAGGCGGACGCGCCTCAATTTGCAGATACACGGTGGAGCTGGACCCACTCAGGAGGAGAACCAATTCTTCGTGGCTGATGAAGAACCGTTCATATGGAGTAGAGAGTCAGTTTCTCCAGACCGTTTCTCCAGGCAGACCGTTTCTCCAGCCAGACCGTTTCTTCAGGCAGATGAGGAGCATCTGGATCCACAGGTCATCGATGTGCCTGCTCCACTCCCGTCGGGGAAGTGGGGGAAAAAGAAGGAAAAGCGATGAACAAATTGCCAGTGAAATTAAATATTAAAATTGTTTGATAGAGCAGTAGTAGGTGCTCAAGCTGCCATACTTCCCCCAGTATAGTTGCTCCTAGGGCAGCATAGCTGCGAACTATAGGTTTTTATTTCTGTTCCTAACTGCCTGACCATAAGCCATTTCAAAGAGGAACGTTTTAAGGCCTGGTCTTAAATGAAGAGACTGTGTCGGCCTCTTTAACATGGACAGGAGCTAATTCCACAACACAGGAGCTTGGTAGCTAAACGCTGAGATTCTGGACTGTCCTGTTCAAAAGTTTTGGAATGAAATTAAGGATACGCTACAACAGTTTTTCCAATGCCATTCCACTCGATTTTGAACTATGTACTTGGGCCTGAAGACTCCTGCCATGTCCACAATAAACAAATACCTCTGGAACATACTCTTGGCAGCGATGAAAAAGGCCATCACAAAAAAGTGGATAACACAAATTACACTGGCAATCAGGGACTGGACGGACATTACTTTGGACATTCATAAATTGGAAAGGCTCACATTCGGAATTAATTTGAAAATGGACAAATTCGACAGACTATGGACGGAACTGGGATGTCTTCTTTGGGTTCTGTGCCATGATTTCCTTTTTTTTTTCCGGACTGTTTTTGGTGGATGTCTGCTTGTTTTGGTTTAAGTCTTTCTCTCTGGTCTTGTTCTAGCTTTTTGCATTTGTTTTTATGTGTAAACACTTTGAGTACTACTCTGGCAATGTTCAAATCTAAACTAAAAACTGTTTTGTTTGGCTGTGCATATGACTGAAATGCTTTTCTTTGCACTCTTCTCTTCTATGTCTTGAACTATTATTTTGTATTTCTGCCATGTCTTTGTGATTTTAATGCATTTT